>CM031242.1:663647565-664095125 GCA_018340775.1 Taxus wallichiana var. yunnanensis
CCTATAACTCATTGTGAGGAGTACCACATGAACCCCAAAGTAGTTGGCACATTGAGGGAACCGGCCAATGAAATGGGTAACACCCCTTCCTACTTGAATAGTAATACTGTGAGGAATACCAATAATTATCTATGGTGACCACCCCATTCTTAATTCATCATGCGGGGTATAATATGTAGTTAGATATTTTTCGACGTGTGTACTCATTTATATGTAAGTATTGGTGAGTGAATATTATCCAAATCCCTAGGAATCTTAACAAACCTGGGGATGCCATTTTTCTTTTTGATTTGATTTTTGTTCAAAATCATTTCAAAAATCTGCATTCTAAAAATCCTATTTTCCCTTTAATTTTTTTATTTCTCGTTTAAAATCATTTTGAAAATATGTTCTAAAAAATCATATTTTCCTTTATTGTTTTGATTATTTTTTCAAAACCATTTTGAAAATCTGTTCTAAAAAATCCTATTTTCCTTTACTATTTTGATTGTTTGTTCAAAATCATTTTGAAAGACCTTTCTAAAAAATCCTATTTTTCTTTCTTGTTTTGTTTATTTGTTCAAAATAATTTTGAAAGATTTTTCTAAAAAATCCTATTTTTTCCTTTAAACTATTTTGATTATTTGTTAAAAATCATTTTGAAAATCGATTTAAAAAAAATCCTATTTTCCCTTTATTGTTTTGATTGTTTGTTTAAAACCATTTTGAAAAATTGTTCTAAAAATCCTATTTTTTGTTATTGTTTGATTGTTAGTTTATAACAATTTTGAAAATCATTTCTAAAAATATATCTATCTTTCATTCTTTGTTTGAATTGTTAGTTAAAAATAGTTTGTGTTCCACTTTCATATCATCCTAATTCAATCCAATCCCAAAATAAAAAAATATTTCTATCCTTTCCAAATCCAATTCCAAGTCATAATTTTTACAAACCCAAATAAAAATTTATTTGAGTACATCAAAGCTTGATCAATCAAAATCATCCTATCAAATTATCAATATCTCAATCCAAGTCTTATATCTTGAGTAACCATATTAAAGTATAAGCCTATCCTATTCTATCAATCAAAATCCTTATCTTTTGGACATTCACTTTGTCCAAATTTAATCATATCCTATCATATCAATCAAAAGCCTTATCTTTTGGACATTCAATTTTTCCAAATTTAATCCTATCCAATCTTATTAATTAAAAGCCTTATCTTTTGGACATTCAATTTTTCCATATTTAAGCCTATCTTATCATATCAATCAAAATCATTGTCTTTTGGAAATTCACTTTGTCTAAATTTAAGCATATTAACCCTCACGAATCTAAGGCTTATACTTACGAGATATTCACTTTACCTAAATTTTAAGAATATCACTCAAATCTAAATTCATATCAAGGAAATATTTTTGAATCGATTCATCAATATCACCTCTTACTTTACGTCTTTAGCCTTTTTAATAAAAATGGTGGAAAATCGAACCAAACACTATGAAATCTTTGGCAAAAAGACAAAATCCTTTTCACATAAAAATTTTTGATGACGAAGAAGAAGTTAAACAACTAGAGATTTCAAAAGAGGAACATGCTCAACTTGATGAAATTTTGAGATAAAACAAACATCAAGTTTTTCTTTGTCTCCTAGAAATGCTAGCTAAATTACCTTCGGATTTCAGAAATTGAAAACTCGAAACATATTATAAGTCAACCCGAATCTAGAAATAATAAATAAAAATATAGCGCTTCCATGAATAAATCAAATGAATCCTTGTTCGCCAAAATTAAAGAGATGAAAAAGTAACATTCAAATATGGATTCTAAAGTTGCTAAAGACAATGAGGAAAAGGTTCATATGGATAATGAAATTGAAACAATAGTAAACATTCCTATCACAAACTCACCATTCACTCAAGAATGGAAAAACATGAAAGACACAATAATGGGGATGTAAAAGAAAACAAAACAATTCAATTTTGAAGAACTTTGCCCCTATTCATTCGATAAATAAATGTTGTGGATAGAATTTCAAAAATATTTTGAAACCCATACATTTGATAAATACAAAGGAAATCATGACCCGTAAGAACATGTTAAATAATTTTTCATGTCATGTAGAGAGGTAGCCTATCTTCGACGTTTATCTCTTGCATTTGTTCCTGGAGATTTTAAGAGGACAAATATTAGATTCGTTCTTTACATATCGTGTAAAAGGTTTGATTATAACCTTTTTCGATTTATTAGAGAAGTTTGTTAAACATTTATCCTTCAATCTAGATGGAGAAATTGCAATAATGGACCTTTGTAACACCGGTGAAAGGGTTAATGAAACATTTACATTATTTCTTCAATGATGGAGAGGAATCACAATTTGGTTTCCTTGTTCTTTACGAAAAATAATCGGTGAGTATTTTCATTCCTAACCTTAATATGGAACTATCATTCTAAATGAAAATTCATTTTTCAATAAAATTTAAGGAATTCATTTAAAAAGGAGCACAAATAGAAAGGAATCTCATTTCCAAGGTGTTAGGAAATAAAGGGTAAAATATGTGGAACAATCCCACACAGAATCACAATAGTATAAACTAATATGCGAGAAAAATATTATAGATCTCAAATAAAAGTGCAAAATATAAATGAACAAAAAATAGAAATAGTGTTTAACTTGGTTCACCTAATTTTGGGTATGTCCACTAAGAATCCCTTTCTCAAATTTTATTACAAGACACCTCTTTCTCTCAATACAATACCCAATATTTTTGGAGTTGTGCTCAATAAACTCTCCTGAATTCACACACCTCTACGAAGTTATTTTTCCCTACATCAATAAGAAATTTCTTAAGCAATTATACAATACAGTGGGTACCAAAACCATGGGTCAAAACCGCCCCATAGACCTATGGGTCAAAATACCACCCATATGAGAAGAGTACATTTCTTGAGGTATAAGGCACATATTTTGAGGCCAATAATTTTTAGTGTATAGTCTTTAACACTTCCACACATGAAAACTATGGAGAGTGTATAGTACTTTTAGTGTACAGTCTTCAAAAATTACACAAATGAAAACAATCTCCACAACATAACACAAGGGTCTAATCAAAACTCCTTGAAAGATCAATCAAACAAGGATAATCAACAATCTCATGATAAATATAAATTCCTCAATCGCAATCACAATGATATTAATTATGGGGTCACCGATACTTAATGATAAAAATAACCAACACAAATAACCAAACAAGCAAAATTACTAGCAAAGAAACTACTCCCCATGATGTCCAACGAAGACAATTCACACCTCTCGGAGAAAGTCTTTATAGTTTCCTTCACCAATTTGTAAGTGTTAATATGGTAACTTATCTCGATCACAAGACCCTTTGAAGAAGGGAAACCAAAACACGTGTGGTACAAATAAGAAAAATATTGTGAGTACCATCCCATTAATGGACACTCTACTAATCATTATATAAGAATTTTTCATTACATTCAATATTTAATTGATCACAAAGATATTGAAATAGAAAATAAAATAAATACCAACACACCGAATGAGAGACTAAAGGTGTTTAAGGATCCATTTCTCGAAACATGATACAAATGATAAGGCTCAAGATAAGGGAAAATCCTCCAACAATGTTGATTTTAGTTCCATTATTTCCTTTATTGATAAAACACCTCATTCCATGGCCCTTTGTAAAAATCAATACATGTACTTATGTTGTGACAACGCGATAGAAAAAGGTTTATGTACCTACATCCAGTCTACCCTCTACTACTATTGTAACTCCAACACCTAATCCTCAACTTACTATTGATCCAAAAATTCCAATGCCAATTCTCTCTATCTCATTCATATGATATTGTCAAGCAATCGAGAAGACAACACACAAATATACCTCATGGATTTACTCAAGTCATCAATCGGGCTTAAAGGAATCCTTAATTATGCAATTTAAGGGGCATGTGTTCCTAAGGATATCAATATCCAACAATTTAAAGCTTTAATTGCCAACCTTTCACCAAGTAGTCCAATTACTTCATTTGGTCCTCATGATATCTTGAGCCCTAATATACAAAATAAAAATTCGTTGTATATCGAAGAACTCATCACCCATCATAAAATCAAACATGTTCTTATCAATAATGGATTTAAATTGAAAATATGTTCCATGAAACTATTAAGATGATTAAGTCATAATCAAGGAGTTATTGGAACTAATATTATCACTATTTTTTTAATGATGATATTGAGATACAATCTTCAAGAAATATCACGTTATCCATAAGGGTTGGACATCAAATGTTGGACACCATCTGTCATGTTGTAGATGTTGAAACCTATTATAACATTTTCCTTGGTCGTCCATGGATTCATGTTATGTAATCTGTACCTTCCACCTTCCATCAGTGTATAAAGTTCCCTCATGAATGTAACGATTTTTCTCTACTTGTTGATTCAAATCCATTTGAATATTGCAAGCTCCTAGAGGGGAGATACAAGATGGTGAATTATTTTTCTTTCGTGGATGGATCTAAATCTCATTACATCATTTCATTCACATACAAAAATTGTATTGATCCAGAGATCCTTTCAAAACTTCAACCGTCTACATCTAGTTCTCTACCATAATGTAAATTCCTTGCCAAAGGTATTCACGAATATGAAATACAAAATACCTTTTATATTAGTAAACTACCTTTATCACCACAAATATATGGTAAGCATAATTCTCTCCATCTAAAATATTCTCCCATTTACAATCTTGGTACAACTCATTGGAAATGGTTTGGATATCTAGAGGATGAAAACATTCAGGGTTCTATGGGATCTTGGTTATACAAAGATCAGCTAATTGCATGATACAAATATCTTGATAATAGTAAAACACATCAAATGATGATAAATATTCAGTAGAAAGGATGAAGACTTGATAAAAATGAAAAAGGTTGTCTTCATCCGGTTGAGTAGTACATAGAAATTATGTATTTCCATTTCCTAGGTTTTGAAATATTTGAAAAAATGCCGCTAATATTTGATGTAACGACTAGTGGTGAGGATAATCACTCAGACATTAAGACAGGTTCCACACATGTATTCTTTTATGACTTGGCCAACACTATATTATTCAAATAATTTTCTATCCATACAATTAAACTTGGCATCATATGCACTTGCCTCATTAATTTGGATAAACAAGATCATACATCTATGGATCTATTTCAAAATGATGAATCCATTGAAGAGTCCTTGGGACTCGATACCCTATTCCCCTTGTCAATCATAAGAAGGGATTTGTTATAGACCTAAATGCATATGCTTATTTCAGTGAAGAACTTGAATACCCTAGTCTACAAAAGTAACAAAAATAAAAAAATAAAACATTTTCTCATAGTGAAAACCTTATTAAGGCACTATCTAAAAAACAAAAATAAAAAAAAGATAAAAACAATAAAAATCAAAAGGATGTATCTCCTAGTGAAAACCTTTATGAGGCACTAAAGAGAGGAGAATATCCTTCGATTCGATAGGGGATCAAACTAAGGATCCACATCAACCTACATCATATTTCTAAGAAAAAAACACATCAAAAATGCTATTAGAAGATACCATCAACATCAACATTAGTACAAGTGAGCATCCTAAGCTCTTACAAATTGATGCAAGCTTAACGTAATCAGAATCAATAGCATTCACATCAGTCCTTATTGAATTCCAACATTTGTTTGCATGGAAATACAAGGATATTCTAGAATTGGATCGTTCTCGTGTATTTCATCATATCATAGTTCGTTCAAAGAAAAGCATGTCAAACAAAAACTTAGAAATATGAATCCCAAAGCTTCATTACTCACAAAGAAGAATTACAAGAATTCTTAGAATCTGATTTCATCGACCCATTGACTACTTAAAGTGGATATAAAACATTGTACTAGTTTTTAAGAAGATCTCAGGATCAAATTTTTACACACTTCTTCGATGATATAAAAAAATCATGTTTAAAATATGACTTCCTATTACCAAATATTGAATTGATCATTGATTTTATGATAGGCCATGAAATGCTCTCCTTAATGGATGGTTTTTCTGGATATAATCAAATCAAAATCGTTGAAGAAGATCAACCCAAAATAACATTCACTACACCATGGGGTATGTTTTTTTACAAGGTCACACATTTTTTCCTTAAAAAACAAGAGCCACTTATTAGATAGGCATGATAGTTATCTTCCATGATATGTTACACGACATTATGGAATACTACATAGATGATATCCTAACAAATTCAAAATCATGAGTTGATCATCCGATAGTATTATGACATATCTTTGAATGGTTACATGAATACAAAGTTTGGCTCAATCTAAATAAGTGTGTATTTGGTGTAACTTTGGGAAAACTCCTAGGTTTCATTGTTTCACGATGAGGTATTGAATTTGACCCTGCAAAAGTCAAGGCTATAAAGGAAATGCCTCCACCACAATAAAATTTGAAAATTACGAGGTCTTCAAAGTAAGATAAAATCAATCATAAGGTTCATATTATAACTATAAGTCAAGTTCCATCACTTAAATCAATTTCTCAAGAAATACAACAATTCAAATGGAATCAAGAATGTCAAGATTATTTCTCTAAGTTGAAAGAGTGTCTATCAAATCCTAAAGTGCTTATGGTACATGTTTTAGATAAACCAAAAATATCTATAATTCTATTATAGAATTTGTAATAGAATAATTTTTAGCCCAAAATAATGATTAAGCACAAAAATAAGTTGTTTACTATCTCAGTAGAAAATCGATTGATCATGAACTCAAGTATTTTTACAAATATATTGTGACATTATGTTGTCGTGCAAATGTACAATAGGGAAATTAGAAGTTTCCAAGCATGAAAACTATACCCCTGTGCCAAAATTTTCATGTTTTATCATTCATAGGCACCTCAGGTCAAGTTTTTAGTTTTTTCACCCCTTTATTTGATGTCAAATTGGTCCCCTAGGTGATTTTAGGGAGTGCCGAAAAGATACTATCTTTTGGCGGTATTGGGAAGGGCTATCACTGGCCTTCCCAAGATTGGACCAACCACCCTGGAGTAGAATAGAAGGGAAAAATTAAACATGGAGGTGAATTGAAGACCTTAAAACCTCATGGAAATGATTTTGGAAGGTTTGGGAAGTTTTGAAAGGCTTGGGGCAGTTTGAGTAAAAACAAGGTTCACAAGCCTAGGTAGTACATAGGCCTAAAATAGTTGTTGGGCTTTAGAAGAAGATTTGGGAGCTCCAGATGGAATTAGAAGTAAAAAAAATCACCAGAAATAGGATTCTAATACCTACATGATGGTGAAATAATATTTTTCACAACACCTTGGCGCATAGGATTTGCAGGCAGTTTTATCAAGCACAAGTAGAGTCTCAAATCACAAATCTAATTTTTTAGGGATAATATGGATGAATAAAGACATAAGAACCCAATAATTTGATTAAAAATTCTATTTCCACTCTGGATCATTTTAAATTTCTCCAAGAAATTCCATCGGGAGCTCAAGTTATCATCGTTCCAAGTTACCCTCTCAAAGGCAATTCAAGACTTAGTCATTTTTGGGAGGACACGTGTCAACACTAGAAGCCTGGCGGGATTTCATGTCCCCAAAGTCCCTAAGGTAAGGTACACCAACCATGGAAAAATTATCCCATCCCCCATGTGACCTCTTGGACCCTCATATGACCTCTAGACTCGATAGTTCAGCCCCTAGGTGCATTTTTGGAGCATCCATTCCCTGCCGTCGGATCGGGCACCACGTGTCACCTCTAGGACCACCTGTGGAAACTGATGTCCCTTATGTCCCTAAGGTGGGGGACATAAGACATGGAAAAATGTGCCCATCCCATATGGGGAGTCATTTAGACACCCATGTGAATGACTTTCAGCCCCTAGTGCTTTAAAGTAGCTTTTCTCACCTTCATTCCCTGCCGTCGGATTACCACCACGTGTCATCCTGTTAACCACCATGGAATTTGATGTCCCTCATGTCCATGAGTTCAGGGACATAAAAAATTAAAAAAATCACCCAAGCTTATCCCTCCATGTGTTGAACATTTTGAAAAAAGCTAACTGCCGCTCATTGCTTCTAGTGCTTCCCTACGTTGCTTCCACTCTTGTGCACAGACAAGCTTCCTCCTTCCTCTGCAACTCTCTTCCATCACTCCACCATTGTAAAAAAATCATACCAGATCAAAAAAGGAACTAAAATACCTTTCCCATGGTGATACACAGGTCTCAGAAGGAATTCTCATCAAGATAAGAAGGAGAAACGAAGAACAATGGAAAAAGAAAAAGTAAAATCTCCATAGCCAAAAAATGGAAATCTAAACGAAGCTTGCAAACCAGTGCATGAATCAATGAACCATTTTTTTCTGTTCATTCCTCTATCCAAGACCATCAAAAACATAACCTCAAACCCTCCTCTTGTGCGATAGGGCACCCACAACAAAGAAAACTCCTTTCCGACTAAACGAAGAAAGAAGTGGGATTTCCCATCAAACCGGTTGTCGGATTGAAGTAGAATTGCATGTGAAGCATTAGAAGAAAAAACCCACATCAAAAATATAATTTTATTCAAAAACAGAGGAAAAAACCATACCTGCAATTTTGAGGTCCATTAATGGCCGCCACACCTAGAAGCACTACTAGGTCTGAAAATTAAAACTTTAAAATCTCCTGGACTATCAAGCGGGTGGGCCCAAAATTTCAGAGGAGTGATATTGGGAAAAAAACCCATATCAAAAACTTTGTTACACATCAATCCAAGCTCCCAAAGTCAACTTTCTAAAAATAGCAGTTCTAATACTTAAGGATTGTCATTTCGGGAAAGTCATTGACAAAAAGAACTGTGAAGGAGGTGAAAACATTGGGGATGCACTACAGCTGAGAATTCACTAGAATGGGCATTTTTGGCACTTACTAAAAATAGAAAGTTGATCTGGAAGGAACAAGGAATGTAAGGAGAAAGAGGAATCAAGGTCACAACACTCAATAGAAGTTCCAAGGCCTTGATTTTTCACACTTACTAAAAATAGTAAGTTAATTTTTCTAAGGGAGACATGAAGCCAAAATGGATGGGTCAGAAGCCGACACAACCCTTCACTTGTGAGTATGATGTGGAAGACAACGATGTCTTGTACATGGACCTGAATGACCTTAAGACTCACATGGCCTCTAAGGACCAAAGGAGGATTAAAGACCAGATATTCACAAGTGGCTTGTTCTCCATTGCAGGACACCCAGTGTCTGTGCGAGTCTTGAGCTAGTCTTAGCCTACTCTTTCCACTACGAGCCCGAGACACGAACCATCTGAGTTGAAAATGGTATGAAAATGGTAGTCATCATCCCTAGGACCATTTCAATCTCTCTACAGATACCAAAATCCCCCAACATGGTTGTCATCTCAAAGGAAAGAGTTGTGCATGATTGGGAGACAATGGATTCATATGTCCAAGGAGTAAAGACTCAGTTCAAGGTTAAAAATAGGAAGAAATCCTTCTAGGATGCCCAAGAATCTACCAAGGTGTGAGTTCCAAGAAGGGTATTCTAATGTCATCACTCTCCTCAGTAGAGTAATGGGCAAAGCAAGCACGAGAGACTTCTAGGGTATTTGGACGAGGCCTTTTCATTCTAACATTGACAAAATGGAAGTAGAGAATTGACTGGGGGTAGATCATCAGTGACAATCTCCACCTATAACTACTCCAAGTACCCATGACAAAGAAGTTCCACATGACTTCTTACCTAGTTTATCTCCTCGCAAGCTTGTGATCATTCAAGGGATTGGCTCTCATGAAGAACATTACTTCTAAGGTACTTGCATTTGAGAAACTACCATAGTTGATAATGGAGGAGAACAATAGGCATTTCACCCATGTGAATGATGTGTTCACCATGTATGTGGTCCAAAGATTGGAAGGGGATCTTGAAGCTAGGATGTCACCAAAAGTGGCATCCCTGATTAAGGAATATGGCTCGTACTTCATACAATTCTCAACATTCTCCTACATACGAGTCGTTGGCTTCAACCAAGCTCCGCTAAAACTACCTAAGTACCTCAGTGACTAGATTGTATTGTTCAAACTCTGTAGGAAGATCACCCAAGTAAATAACAAGATCAGAAGTAGGAGAAATAAATTTATTTCATTCCCTATATCTTTAGGGGAGTTCACGTGTAAAAGCTCAAATGACGCATCTCACCTAGAGGCTGCTTTCGCACATCTAACTTTGCATTTCTACATCACCAGGCCCAACTTTGACATCCAAGAAGAGCCCGAATCATTCTATGTTCCATAATTGCAACATGAGCCATAAGTCGAGGACTACCTTTGAGCCAACTATAATGATGAGTTTGAAGTACATAAGAAATATCACATGAGGATGACAATCAGTGAGATGAAGAAATTCAAGTTCTCTTGGTATGAAGACATCTTACATGATGATGGGACAGAGATGCACGATCCTGAGTAAGGAGTAGTCAAGATGTCCCCAATGCCCTAAATCAACTAGCATGTTTGTGAATCATGAGATATACTAGAACAGACTGAAAATGTGGTGAGGAGAACGAGGAACTAGTTTCAGAAGAAGAGGGCTATGATCATTCGGTCACGAGGATTTCTCCAAGCTAGAAGCAAGCTTCACATCATTTGTCTTCAAAAGTGGTAGAGGTGAATTCCATCTCTAAACACTCTGGAGTGAGTTCAAAGAGGAAGGCCATGGAATTGAAAACTTCTCCCCATGAGAAGACACCCAAGAAAGTCAGGGAAGAAAAATATTCATTGGTATCATCGCAAGAGGAAGACGTGATCTCAGTCGGAAAATCTGACAATAGATGCACAGGTGAATGAGGAGTATAGGACTCATGATCTATTCCTCAAGACACTACAAGAGGTCTTGCATGTTGTCAACTCCAACACTCCTCTCATTTAGGACTTACCTCCTCCATTAGAACAAAGAATGGTTGATGCACCCATCATTGAGCCTGAATCCAGTGAGATGTTTCTATGGATGCAGGAAATGATCATCCTTGACACTCACACTATGCAACAAGTAATAGCCCCCAGTTTATCACCAATTTTCTCATTGGCTAAAGAAAAAAGGTCAAGAAAGATCGCAACGACAACATCTCGATTCTATAGTGGAGAGATAAGTAATCAATACATCGAAGTAGCTCGACCAAAATTAATCAAGCCAGTGGATGAGATGACACCAAATGACTATGAAATGAGCATGATCCAATTAGGACCAGCTACTCATGAGGGAGATTTACACATATACCAACAATCTTATGCTCACATGGTGGCAAGGAATAAAGAATATAAAGAGAAGATTGAGGTACTAGAGGAAAAAGTATGAACTCTTTCATCTTATGTGCAACACCTGGTGGAACCAAGCACTATAACACTTCCTATTGAGAAAGTGGTACCCATCAGTAGCTTTGATCTAGAATCCATCAGAAGAATATATGAGCTCATGATGCAGGGGTGAGAAAATAATGAATGGATTGACTCAATCTCTACGAAAAAGGGAAGCCAACACTCCAAGAGGTAGTCAAGATCTTTGCGTACATGTGTGCCATGACCAACAGAACGCGAGCACTCAAAGAGGACATGGGGAAGGAAAGAGATTACTGGGAACCTCTGGGACCGGTAGTGAGTGAGATGAGAAACACCCATCACCAGGAGTTGATCAACAAAAGGGTCTTTGAAACTCCTGTAGATGACTTGACATGTGTATGGGTGAGGGCCTTGGCAATCATATTTGAAGCAATCAATTGGGCCTTCATAGAGCTAGAGGAGAAAGAAGAACAAGCATACAAGTTGCAGGATAGTATAAATCGAAAATTTCATAAACTTGGAGTACCTGTAATGAGTGAACATACAACTACTGATGAGTTGATCAGCCCTTTCGAAGAATATGTCAAGAAAGGGGTGGGAAACCCATTGTCCTTCACTAAGGATACTCTCAACTTCTTCTCAGAGATCTGAGCCTCCATTGCACTTATCACAGAAAAGCATTCATCATGGTTCGAGAAGTGCAAGGACATCAACAATGTGACCGATGGATGGATTGAAACCTTGAGTTGCATTCACATTCCTCATGCTGACAAAGTAGAACCAACACTAGCTTGTTTCAAACAAGATCTTGGAAATATAGAAGCCTTCTCAGGATCATAGAGTCAAGAACAGTTAGAGAGCAGAGCCAAGTTCACTACAACAGCTCATCCTTCAACATAATTATTCTTATTTTCCTCTTCTTTCTCTCTCTCTTCTCTTCTCATATAACACTCTCTCTCCTCAATGTTATATTTTTGCATTGAGGGTTACACTTTTTAATATGACTTAAGTGACTTTAGAAATATAATGTCACTTTAAGTCACCTTACTATTATAAAAGGGACTTAATTATTAAAAGTGGAATATGAATAGTCTTAAGTCATATTAAGGTATCCAAAAAGTCTTTAGGAAGATGAAGAGTTGCCTTGATGTGAATCTAGCTGCAAGAGGTTGAAATACCTCCAAAAACACACATAAACATATTTGTAAATAAAACCAGGAGTTTCAAAATAGCTTACTTCTCATTTTGGAATTCACACTAATCTATTACATCATTACAATTCTCCTTTTATTTCAAGACTACTCTAAAACCCTAAAATGCCAAAAACCCTAAAATGCCAAAAAATCCTAAAATTCAAAACAACTCGGATTGACCCCAAAATTTGTGTGCCAAATATGCATTCATAAATTAGGGATCACCCAAAATTTGGACTTATTTTGACAAGCAAAACAAAAGTTATTAAAGTTCTAAGACCTAGTCAAAAGCGGAAAAAACATTTGGAGCCAATTTTAGGCCACTAGATGATGGAATCTAAGCCCAAAAATGTGACAAAATGAGCACAACCTTGCAAGAAAATTGGCCCTAGCATAGTTCTAATGTATATCTACCACCCTGTAAAATTTCAGGACGATCCAACGGTCGGATCAAAAGTTATGGCCTCTACAAGTTATGCTCCCGCATCATTCTCCCCTGGTTGAAAAGAATTCAGCTCCTGCGAATTCTATTGACGGAACTCATCTAATTTTGCATCAATTTTCCTCAACTCCCACTCAGGAATCCAAGTGTTTTCTTCTTGCTGCAAACCTTCCCACTGTACCAAATATCTATTGTAGCTCCCATGTCTAGTAGTGATTGTCTTTTGGTCCAAGACACGCATTACCCTCTCCTTTTTCTTCTTCGGCATCTGTTGCTTCTAGTTTATTTCTTCCTCCTCTGCAACATTTTCATCATGACCTGGAAACTTATATAAATTAGAAACATTAAAAACTGGTGAGATAGCAAAGTTTTCTAGGTAGCTCCACCTTGTAGGCATTATCACTCATTTTCTTCAGAATCCTACATGGCCCAATCTTCTTATACTTGAGTTTATTATATGTACCCTTTGGAAACCTCTCTTTTCTAAGATGAACCATCACCATATCTCCTTCTTCAAATACACTTACTCTCCTACTGGCATCTGCAGCTGTTTTATATTGTGCATTACTCACTTTCAGCTTTTCCCTCACTTCATCTTGTAGCTGTAGAATGTGTTCTGCAAATGCTTCTGCATCATCACTAGTTTCATCTTCACCTGGTAGAACAATTAGATCAAGGACCCCCTTCGGATTCCTACCATATACAATCTAGAAAGGAGACCTCCCTGTTGACCTGTTTATTGAGCTATTATATGCAAACTCAGCTTGAGGTAAAGCTAAGTCCCATTGTTTTGGCTTTTCTCCAACTATACAACGTAGGAGATATCCCAAGCTTCACTTTCACTACTTGATATGCCCATCAGTTTGGGGGTGATATGCACTCTTGAACTGTAGTTTTGTCCCCAATTTCTTCCATAGAGTCCTCCAAAAGTGACTCAAAACTTCGTGTCTCGATCGAAGTGATCATTTTGGAATTCCATGCAATCTAACCACTTCGAAAAAACAAATCTACAATTACGGAAGCATCATTAGTTTTTACAAGAAATAAAATGTGCCATCTTAGAGAATCTATCAACCACAAAAAGATAGAATCATTCCCTCATTGTGTGTTAGGAAGCCCTAACACAAAATCCATACTCGAGATCAACCCATGGCCCTCAGTAGGGATAGCAATGGCATATCTGACCAGATTACAGTGCATGACGCTTAGCCATTTGACACACTCTACATCTTGCTACAACCCTACGATGTCCCTCTTTACCTTTGGCCAATAATACTTTTCTATGACAAGAGAAATTGTCTTACTTATACCAAAGTGTCCACCAACCCTCCACTATGCAATTCTCTTATAATATTTTCTCTCATTAAACCAAAGCGAGGATGCACAATTGTTTCCCTCTAAACAAATAACCATCCTGTATCAAATAATCAAAAGAATCACTACCTACTGTAGGCTCCTTAAGCTTTCTGACAACATCACCAAAATCAGGATCACCTTCATACAATTCCTTAACTGCCTCAAACCCTAGGACTTTATTTTCCATTGTTGTCAAAAGGGCTACACGCCTACTCAAGGCATCAACAACTTGATTCTACTTACTAGACTTATGCTTTAAAACAAAAGTATATTCTTGTAAAAATGAAACCCATTTTACATGCCTACTATTTAGTTTCTTCTGTGTGTTTACATACCTCAAGGCTTCATGGTCAGTGAAGAGTACAAATTCCTTTGCTACCAAGTAATGTCTCCAGTTCCTTAATGCTTGAACAATAGTGTAAAATTCCACATCATAAGTAGAATATTTCCTCCCGACTTCATTTAGCTTTTCTTTGAAGAATGCCCTTTGGTCGTCCTTCTTGACTCAACACAGCTCCAATCCCAACATGTGAGGCATCACAGTCAACCTCAAAGACCTTGCTAAAATCTGGCAATACCAAAACAGGTGCTTCTGACACTTTCTTCTTCAACAATTCAAAACTATCATTGCTTTGCCTTGGTCCATACAAACTCCCTCCCTTTTGTACACTCTGTTATGGGTGCAGAATGCTCTTTTGAAATTCCTAATGAACTTCCTATAAAAAGTTGCCAATCCATGAAAACTACAAACCCTCTGTCACATTCCTTGGAATAGGCCATTCCGTAATTGCCTTTACTTTTTCCTCATCCATCCTCACTCCATCCCCATTATATTCTCGAGTACTCTATTCATCAACCTCATAAATGTCTTGGGTTCATTAGATAGCCCAAATGGCATCACCATCCACTCGTATAATCCATCTTTTGTTTTAAAAGCCATTTTCCATTCATCCCCTTCATGATTGGATCTCGGTAGTACCCACTCCGTAGGTCAATCTTGCTAAAATATCAGGCTCCCATTAGCACATACATCCATCATATCATCCAATCGTGGAATTGGAAATTGATACTTAATTGTGATCTTGTTTATGGCTCTATTGTCTACACACATTCTCCAGTCTCCATCTTTTTGGGAGTCAATAATGCTGGAGTTGCACATGGACTCATGCTTTCTCTCACTAACCCTTTCTGTATTAGATCTGTCACTTGTCTATTCAACTCTTCACTCTGTGTCGGACTCATCCGATAGGCTGCCTGGTTTGGAAGGGCCGATCCTGGGATCAAATCAATATGGTGTTGAATATCTCGCTTTGGGGTAACCCATCTGGTAGCTCATCTGGTATGACATCTTTGTATTCTTTTAGTATCTTTTCTGCTGCAATAGGTATATTAAAGCCTTCTTTCTCCAGCTTCTTTGACATTAGTGCATAACAACATCCAGCTTCTTCCATTTCTGTAACAAACTCTTTTGTAGCCAATAAGCCCTCACTCTTCTCTTCTTCCTTGAAGGGTAATAAGACCACCTTTACACCATCCTTCCAAAAGGTATATGTATTTTTCCCTCCATCATGTGTAACCTTTCTATCGTATTGCCAAGGCCTACCTAGTAATATATGACATGCATCCATTGGGATAACATCACACCACACCTCATCCCTGTAGGTATTCCCAATTGAAAACTTTATAAGGCATCTTTTATCTATGGTTACTTCATTTCCTTTCTTGAACCATGATATACGATAGGGATATGAGTGCTTGTGCACTTAGATTCAATTTATCAACCATTACTGATTGAAACCATATTTTCACAACTACCACCATCAATAATAATTTTAAATACCTTTCCTCCACAGGTGCATCTTGTTCGAAATATATTTGTTGAAGCCACGAATCAGCTCAAAGCAACATCACGCTCTTTCTCCTTCCTTGGGACAATCATCATCCTCCTTATCATGAGGGTTTCACCCAAGTCTGCAGCAACCTCCATTTCTTCTTCCTCTTGACCTCAACTTGATTTACTTGTGGTTTTCTCCTTGCCATCTATCTTGTGTAGGATAGTGCGGACACTCAAAAGCTCTGTGCCCCTCTTCACCACATCTGTAACATGTATATTGCCTTTGGGGATATTCCAGCCACTGTCCTCCATTATAACCTCTTCCCCTATGAAACCCCCTACCTCTTTGGTAGTTACCATGGCTTTGACCAGAATCTTCATGCCCTTACGTATCGGAGGATTCACCTTTTGTAGATTCAAATCTACCCCGCCCCTCATTGGAGATGATGATGGACCTCTCTTCTTTTCCTCTGCCTTTAATGTAAGTTGATAAGCATCATCCAGGCTATGGATCCAGAGCATACTCAACTCATCTTGTATGGTGTAACTCAACCCATTTATGTACCAGTGTAGCGTTTTGTTCTTGGACTCTCCTGTTCCACCCTGATTGATAACTTGTAAAATTCATTAGTATACTCCTCAATGCTGAGATCCTTCTGCCTTAGGTTTTGGAACCTTCGAAAGAGTGTCTGAGCATAATCTACAGGAAGAAACTTTTCTTTCAACTTCTTTACCATTTTATTCCAGTTTTGGATCTTGCCCTTTCCATTCCTTTGTCTTTCATTTTGTAGGTGATCCCACCAGATCAATGCATGTCGGCTAACTTAGTGCATGCAAACTTAACCTTCTTCTCTTTTGAAAGGGTTTTCCACTCAAATAATTTTTCCATGCGATTTAACCAATCAATCAACTCCTCTGGTCGTAACCCTCCACCATAATCAGGAACATTAATCTTGATGTCGTCATTCTTTCCCTCTAAAGCCTTGATCAATCTCTCCTCAAATGGTCTCTCATTCAAGATTTCTTCATCTCTCTCATTTTCTTCTTCATCTCCTCCTTCATTCATTAATGGAGGCTCTTCTTCAATATCACTATCTGGGTTTGCATCCCCATTTGCATGTCTCCTTCTAAGGCGGGTAACTTCCCCGTGAGCTTAGCAACTTGTCTCTGTAGCTCCTGCATATGCCTATTCATCTAGGCATAACCTCCTCCCGCATCTAGCCATGGTTATATAAAACATAGGTAAAAATACACATAAAAATGTAATATGTTACCTTAACTATTTCCACAAGATCAAAATCTGCTCTGATACCAATTGATGTGAATCCAGCTGCAAGAGGTTGAAATACCTCCAAAAACACACATAAACAACTTTGCAAATAAAACCAGGAGTTTCAAAATAGCTTACTTCTCATTCTGGAATTCACACTGATCTATTACATCATTATAATTCTCCTTTTATTTCAAGACTACTCTAAAACCCTAAAATGCCAAAAACCCTAAAATGCCAAAAAACCCTAAAATGCAAAACAACTCGGATTGACCCCAAAATTTGCGTGCCAAATATGCATTCATAAATTAGGGCTCACACAAAATTTGGACTTATTCTGAAAAGCAACACAAAAGTTATTAAAGTTCTAAGACCTAGTCAAAAGCGGAAAAAACATTCGGAGCCAATTTTAGGCCAATAGATGACGGAATCCGAGCCGAAAAAGTGCCAAAATGAGCACAATCCTGCAGCAAGTTGACCCCTAAAGCATAGTAGTAATGTATATCTACCACCTGTAAAATTTCAGGACGATCCAACGGTCGGATCAAAAGTTATGGCCTCTGCAAGTTATGCTCCCGCATCATGCCTCTTCTTCTATAAATTGTAGCAAGCTCCTCATTTGAAATTCTTCTAAATTTTTTCTTCTAAAAATTCTTAGATGTTGGAGCTATTTTTTGTGAATTCATGAGAGAGATATCCTTGTGAAGAGAGCAAGAGATAGCAAGTTTCTTCCATTTCTCCCACCAAAAAATGTCTTCTACTTCCCATACTATGTACAAATTCTGCTTGAGCTTCAATAAAGGAAGAAGGAATTTTATCCTCTTTGATTGAGGAGTTTATTGGTACTTTTTGTTCATTAAGCTCTATTTGGTCTTGTTGTTGTTTTGCAGATTTGTTTTCTTTTGAAATACAAGTGCATGTTTTGAAACTTCTGGCTAGTGTGTGCAAGTCTATGATTTTCTACTTGCAACATTAGTTACTCCTTTCTAAATATTCTCACTCCCCTTTCTCCCCTTCATAGAAAATTCATCCCTTGTAGATACCTACAAGCATTTGCCACAGGGTCAGTGGAGTGCCCCTGTTGGATCCCTAATCGAAAGGCCACCACAAAAATCCACACTTTTTCATGCATGCATACACGAGCAGTGCGCATCGATTAAGTAGAGGGACTTAGATTCCTAGAGTGTTGGAAAGAAATCCACAAGTTTTTCCACCCGACAAATTTTCTCGCCAACACATTATTAATAAATTGTAATATTATTAATAGTGAGTTTATATAACTCATATTAATAATATAATTGTAATAGTTAGTATTAGTATTTGGGTGAGTTGTGAGAACAACTCACGTAGCTATTTTGGTGTGTGAGATAATAAAGGGATGTGTGAGATATTAGGGGATAAGTCTGAGAGATTCATGGAGAGATATATGAGGGATTGAAGATGAAGTTTGACTCCACCTTTTAGGAGATCAAACACTATAAAATGTATTCTCCATCTATGTAAATTCATCCAATGAATTTTAGTTTCTATATTATTATTATTCGGTGTTTTATTATTGTGTAGTTTTTATCGGTATGCACAAGTACAAGAGAAGGTATAACACTTATTTCACTACATTTGGACATCTACTAGTCGAGTAGCTAAAAATATAGGCAATATTGGAATCAATATTACTAGTTTTGGATTCCAAAATGTTAAATATTGGAATTATTTGCACTCCAAAATCACACATATTGGAATCCAAAATTACATATATTGGAATCCAAAATCACATATATTGGAATCCAAAACCACATATATTGGAATCCAAAATCACATATATTGGAATTTACTGTACTCCAAAATCACATATATTAGAATCCAAAAATCAAAATATTGGAATCCAAAAATTAAAATATTGGAACCCATTATACCTCCTTCCGGAGTCCAATATATCAGATTACGCATTAAATTAATGAGGAAGGATTTTTTTAATGATTTCATGGAATAAAACATTGATATGAGAAATAATGCCTAACGGCCACTAGCTCATATAAAATATAAACATGTTATGTTTTATATGGGCTAGTGGTTGCTAGGCTTAATTTTTCTTTGGAATAAGGATCTTATTAGTTTTAAGATGTCTTTAAGATTAAACTATGTAGATTTGAATAATTAAAATGTCTTATGGCCTAGTGGCCACTAGGATAATGCCATTTAAGATATGTGAGAGAATTCAGGTTTATTTAGTTTGATTTGATTAAACCTCAAATGCAACAAGAGAATTACCAAATATATTATGAAGAAACTAGCATAGGGCGACAATCTAGTCTAGGAGAATGTAATTAACTGTAAAACCATTCCAGATATATTTTCATATTTAAATTTAGATATCAAATTAACTGTAAAATCATTGCATATATATTTTCATATTTAAATATGGATATGAAATTAATTAAAATTAAATTGTAAAACCATCCCAAATATATTTTCATATTTAAATATAGATATGAAATAAATTAAAATTCATTTACTAAAGGTAGAATTATAGTAAAACATTTTAAGATTTTTTTGAATTTTATTGTAACACTATTATCTAAAATGGGCTCCAAAATAAAAAATAGAAATCATAGAAAATCTCTAAAAAATAAGCTCCCTATAATTGGGTTTTTGATCTAATAACATCCCAAACATCTTCGACATCCTTTAATGGTTGCAACAAAGGCCACAAATCATCTAACAAGTATTTGTCTTCTAACTTATAATATATGTTAAATGTTTTAGCAATTATGTAGTTCCCCACATCATTGAACTTGTTTTTCTCTAAAGAGTCATCTATAAGAACTATATTTTTACAATGGTACGATGCATTAAACTGCCACCAAATGGAGTTAAGATTCTTGAGATATAATTTGGGATTCCTAAACCTTCATAATTGGTGTATTTGGTCTCGATGTAATATTCTTGTGTAAATATGAACTCGAAGCTTCCAACCTCTAAGCCAATGTTTTGAAGGAATGAAGGCATCATGTCATCAACATTTGACTTTCTCGTTGTCCATAGTGTTATTTTGAAATTTTTTACAATGTTGTAATAACTCTTTCACATTTGGTCTGAGAAAATAAATTTTTGTTTTCATCTCGATGCCGCCAAGATTTTTTAACTTCTTGTGTGACAAATCATCCTTGTGGATGGTGTGTGCCAAAACATTGTTTATATCAAATATGATCAGTTTCATGTTACATGTGTTCTTATCTACAAATGAAAAAAAAATATCAAATGGTTGAGGGTGGTGAATCAATCCAAAAATTAAAAAAACACATCCCTTTTGTTATTGTTATATCAAAAATCAAATGGTTGTAGGTGGTGAAGTAGGTAAAAATCAAAGGGCATTCCTCATTTCTTATTGTATTAGAAATAGTTTATTTTGTAGATTTTTTTAGATCTAATGTAATGTTTCAGGGTGATGAATCTTTACAAATTTTATTGTTCTTATTTCATTTCATATGAACGTGGTATAAAAATTTTATTTTGGAAGAAAAAAATAGTATTCAAGAATGCTCAAAATTAATTTAGGAAAACATATTTGATTAATAAAAAATTCTCAAATTTTTTTTCACTAAAAAAATTCTATTAATTCGCATACACAACTTATACACTCATACTCTCAACTTATAATCAGTGAAAATATAAATACTCCCAACTTATATTTTTACAATCTTAGCATACAAAATAGTTAAGAAGAACCATCATAATAACATATGAACGTATTTTCTTTACAATGTTAAATAAGTACCATCATAATAACATTTTAAAATGATAAGTAGTTATTTAGAATTTTTTTCGCTCCGAATATTTCATTCCCTCTACCACATTCAATCCCTGAGACACTATTAGTGATAAGTCTTTGTAAAAATCAATCATCAACCACATATCTTTTGAACAATATTCTCCTCTACTTTTCATCCCAACCATAAAATTTTCAAGAGGGTTTCCCTTTATACCTAATGTAATACACAATGTGTCTTTAGAACTATAGGAAACATCGTTTCTACTCCAAACCTTTTCTAGATATCTTATTGCAATTCCATTGACTATATTACAATGTTCCTTTCCCAAGTGAGTATTGGATTCAATTCATCGATAATTTTTTATTGAATGCCTTTGTCATCTTTTCAACATTAGTAGAAGTGAGATTTTTGGACTAAAATCCCACTTCAATTTTTTGATAATGACTTTATAAATTCTTTTAGGCCACCTCACAGGTTGATAGTCTCCTTGCTGAACTTGAATGACATCTCCTTAGAGGATGATTGGTTTTCTCATATAGCAATCCCTCCAAATCTAAAATAAGTAAATAATTCTTATGGCTAACTGTAGGGAAGTAAATAATATTTATTTTAATCAACCGCATATCAATTCTAACCAATTGAAATAAATAACATTTCAGCTTGTAGCTACTACTTACCGATCAATCTTACATATAGGATTGCATCATCTTTACAAGTAACCTATCTTTAGATGCAAGATCTATTTCAAATAAACATTAATTTATTCATAATATAGCTATTGCTATGGAAAATGAAAGCATAATTGAAAAAACATAGTGGTCTCCGTGGTAATATGGTAAGTTCAATATCAATAATTTAGGAGGCCACCACTTATCGATCGATCTTGTGGCTTGGATTGCATCACCCTTACCCATTGCTACTTCTTTTTATGATAGATGTATTGAAAAACAAACATTAATCAATTTCATGCTATGGAAAATGAAAGATTAATTGAAAAAGCATACTACTCTCCTTTATAATATGGTAAGTACAATATCAATTGTTCTATCTTGTGAATGAAGTTTAATGACCACTAGGGTACGATTATATTTGTTGAACCACCCTTTGGTGGAAAACATTTTTGAGCTATTGATGTGGATTAGCAACCGCTAGGCTATGCCATCATTGGTTGGACTAATAATTGAAACTAATGTCTATTAGTTATGAAACAATAACTACAAACTTTGGAGCATTAGATGTCACCATGAAAATTTGAAATAGGTTATTCCTCCTTTGAAAATGGTCCCTCTTCTATAGTTAGCTGGTATCATTTCCTAAAAATTTATGGGCTTCATAAATGGTTTTGTTTAAAAATACACATGGATAAAAATACAAGGTCTTGACTTGCTTATTCATGTCGAATACCCCCTGTGCCCTCCATGTTATTTCTCTGGTTGTTGCTTATCTGCATAAACCATTAATCCTCTTATAAATTTGTGGGGATTATTAGTGGTTTTTGTTTATAAATACACATGACTAACATACTATGATTTGATTGTGTATTCGTGTCAGATGTGTACGTGTTCTCCTCATATGTCATTAAAATTGTAAAAATAGAGGAATTGTTAAATAAATGAAAAACATGGCAATTGAAAAAAGGTTTCTTAAACATATTTATAAAATGATTGAAGGTCAATCACCATGTTAAACTGGTTGTGTAGTATCAAGTTAAAAGGGTTGTAAATTAGTTACTTCCTTAGTTTTTTGGTTGTCTACATAAATAATAAATGTATAAGTAGCTTATATCGGTTCAAATCCATTAAAAAATTCACATTTTCAAGTTGTCTTAGCGAAAAACCCTTTCTTCATATGAGAATAGTAATTTTTTAAAAACATTTCTTGACTATGTGTCTCAAAAATAAAAACAACTAGATAGATTGGAATCAACTAATACATAGTGTGACACCTTTGTCACCTTAAAGCACTATTATTAGAGAATTTTTGGAACAACATCGAGTGAACATCTCATCCTAGAACTCATAAGATCATTCACAAGGAAAAGGATGGATGTTTCCTTGTAGGCCAATTTTTTTATAGTTACTAATTTTTGTGGCAGTTTCTCCATCTAATCCCTAGTGACTTCTTCTCTATCATCATCATTATTTTCATAGTTGTGCACACCAGTTATTGTGTACATAAGACAAAATTTTAAATTTCTTGTTGCTGTCATAAAGTCTATAACATCCATCTAGAATTGATTCTCCACTATCTTTAACCTTTTCCATGTATCTTTTTACTATTTCTCTTAACATTTTTGAATAATAAATTGGTATGAGAACAATAATAATACAATCCAACACACTGGTTCTAATAACTGTTAGCAGCTCCATTATTACATTAGAAGAAATATCGCTAGACAAATTACAAAAATTAGTAATCACACATTCAACATTGAAAGGATTAGTCAAAGGAATAGTTGATAAAGTTGACGAAAATATGGAATGGATATGCACATTGACAAGTAAAATCTTCTATGTCTTCCATCCTTGCTGGTATATTTTCTTCCATTGACATCACATAGTTGTCTAATATTGTCTCGAACCTCGATAGGAATGATATTTTCCCCCATAGAGTTTTTTTCATTTTACCTATTTTCCCCTATTTGGGAATAGAATTTTCTTTTTCCTTTTATCTATTCACTAAATAGTATAACAAACTCGGTAATTTGATTCATGTAATTAAAATTTTCAATTACATTAGATTCACTGCAGGATGACATACAATATTATTTGGAATGCTTATTTTCAAATAATGTATAAATTTTTCTCTCATTTTTTTGTCTCCTTTTATTATCTAGTAGTAAGAATCAAATGTCTCTATTATTACACCTACCTCAACAAATCTAGTTAACCAAACATCCCCGATTTCACTTTATCAACTAGTATTGATAGTTCTTCATTGGTCATTCCTCTAGAACCTTGAATGAATTGGATGTGAATATTTGAGTGATTTTTTAAAGTTAACTTGATTATCTTTAAAAGGTGAAAAATAAAGGCCACATGATCTAAAAAACTAAAATTTTGTTGTCCATTTAGTCCATATATCATTAGGAAATAATAGAAAAGTCCATTTTTCGTATAGACTCTATTTTTGCACTTTGAAAATTGAAAGGCATTGATTCTCAAAGCTTTGCATTCAAAGGACAAAAATATTTTTTTATATTTTTATATGATGAAAGTAAATGTTAATAACCAATGCAATAAAATTAAAATACATTACCTTCCACTCTTTATCTTTGTTTTTGTCAATCCAGGGTAGTTGAGGACATCCTAGCGATTTCCAAACTGATCTAGCTTTGTACAAAAAATCAATAAAATTGGTTTCTATCCAAGTTTTGTTTACTTCATTCTATTGTTTGCAAATATTATAGTAATGGCTTATGTAGATGCTTTTGTAGATAAAATTTGAGGCTTTGAAATCCTAGCCTCGAATGTAAAGACTTGTAAGTCTATGAGACCAAAATATTTTTTATACACATATTGTATGTTGGCCATCAAGTATATAAAATTTCACATCATCCCTTTCAGTCTTTTGGATCTTGGAGTTCCACAAAATTATTAGTAGACTGTAAGAAGGGAAGAAGAATTTCATCCCTTTTGTATGAATAACATTTATCAAACATGGAGTGGACAAGAAGGTCAAAATTCTCATCATCTATAGGATGATACTGATATTCTAGAGGTGCTACATGAAACCTTGAAACATTAATTGAAAATACTTCACCATTGAACAAAAACAAATGAAACTCTTTGAATAGTTGAAGGTTATATTTTCTTGAATATAGTGGTTGCTTTCTTCAACAATGTAGCTAATTTAGTATTCTTTTTCAACCCATACAACTTTAATTTAGATGGGTTGATCTCCAATTTATCCAAATATGTTTTCCTCAGCATAGTAAACAACATGACATGTTTTGGAGGTGAAAGTGAACCTTTGTTATTCAAAAAATGACAAACAAAGAGGTTTATCATTTATATATAATTTTTGAGTACTTTAAACATGCCATTATGAATTTCTTCTACATTTGAATAATTAGATTTTGTTAGAATCTATTAACAACCCAAAATTCCAACCATATAGTGAACAAGAATATGGTTGTTTTTCTATTGAGGCTTACATTTCCTGTTTCTGAATAAAGAAACATCCAACTCCATATCTAGAATAAGAAACTTATTATTTTCAAAGTCAATGCATTTGACCTAAACATGCAAAGTGTCCTTGAATCAATAACTTTTGAGGATATAACCATACCGAACTTCCTCATGTTTTTCATCTATAAAAAAAATAACCACATCGATCGATGACGTAGTAGTTTTCAAGGAATGCATTTCAACAAACCATTCCTTGTCTCTTTTCCAACACTCAGTGCCTTCAATGAATGAAATTTTAGAGAAAGGAATGCGAATAATGGAAGACATTTTACCTATAATTAAAGTAGAATAAATTAATAATTAGTTCATATATGAAGTATAAATTGTTTATTTTCATTGTCTGATAAGGAATATAAGTATTATCCTAACATTCACCAAACTTTAGAATTCCTTAATTTTTATCATTGGAGAGTAATTAAATTAATGGTTAGCGACTACTAGGCTTCAACCGAACATGATATCTAACCTTCAACTAGTTACAATAATTCATATTTTGTGGATCAAATCAATAATAATATAAATTATCAAAAAGTGTTCTAGTCAATTAACACGCAACATATTTTGAAAGGATTATCCTTGAGTTAGAACATATAGATTTTTGTAAAACCTCCGAGTTTAAAACATTCTTTGTTGTTCATTTACCTATAACATTCCATAGATATGTTTCATGAAGAAAGTTAGAAAATATAGATCTTAGTGGCAGATAGGCTTCTAGTCGACATATAAATGGACAATTTAAAACATTCCTTGTTGTTTATTTACACCTATTAAATGGACTAGCATAGTAGCGACACTAAAATATTATTTTTCATATTTTGAAGAGAGTGTTTGAGAAAAAAATCACAATAATGGAGTTAAGTGGTCATTAAGCATTATCATTATTTTTATACATAAAAATGCTTAGTTGTTCATTAACACATATTGCAAGGAATAACTTAGTGGCCGCTAAGACCTAAGGATTCTTATTTGAAATTGGGCCTTGGAATATATTGTGCATAACACGTAATTCAAATCATTTTATATCAAATAAAATTCTTAGGGAATTATAATCCATTACTTATTAAAAGGAATGACATAAAGTCTTTCTAGGCTCAACAATTTCTTATTTTGAAAATAGTGATAGAATAACAAATCATGGTCTAGCTTAGTGGCGATAGGCTCCTACCATTACCTCTTGTCATTGTAAACACTATATGTACAACTTTGGATCTACTATTTTTCATTGATTATAATTGTATCATATTGGTTGGACTATCCCCATGGCAGATCTAAGTTTTGTACTACATAACCTTGAGAGGGATCAAGCCTTATGTAGTTCTCATAAGATATATTCTTTTTTAACATATAATTCACATTGATTTATATTAAATAAAATTATTAGCGAAAACTAAGCTCCATTACTTAATGAGAGGAATGACATAGTGTCTACTAGGCTCAATAGTTTCTTATTTTGAAAATAGAGATAAAATAAAAAATCATGGTATAGCTTATAGTGGTCACTAGGCTCCTACCATTACCTCTTGTCATTTTAAACATTATGTGTACATCTTTGGATCACTAATTTTTTTGTTGATTATAATTGTATCATATTGGTTGGACTATCCCTAATGGAGCCAAGTTCTACACTACATACCCTCAAGAGGGATCAAGCCTTATGTAGTTCTCATAAGATATATTATTTGTGACATATAATTCACATTGATTCATATCAAATAAAATTTTTAGTGAATGTTAAACTCCATTACTTATTAAAAGGAATGACATAGTAGTTGTTAGGCTCAACAATTTCTTATTTTGAAAATAGTGATAGAATAACAAATATGGTCTAGCTTAGCCACCACAAAGCTCCTACCATTACCTTTTGTTATTATAAACACTATTCGTACAACTTTGGATCACTTATATTTTTCATTGATTATAATTGTATCATATTGGATGGACTATCCCTGATGGAGCCAAGTGCTACACTACATATCTTCGAGAGGGATCAAGCCTTATGTAGTTCTCATAAGATATATTATTTATAACATATAATTCACATCGATTTGTATCAAATAAAATTATTGATGATCGCTAATCTCCATTACTTATTGAAAGGAATGACAAATATGGTATGCTGCTCAACAATTTCTTATTTTCAAAATAACGATAGAATAACATATCATGGTCTAGCTTAGTGGTTACGATAGGATCCTACCATTACCTCTTGTCATTTTAAAAACTATTTGTATAGCTTTGGATCGCTAGTGATTTTCATTGATTATAATTGTATCATATTGGCTTGATTATCCTTGGTGGAGCCAATTGTTGCACTACATACCCTCGAGAGGGATCAAGCCTTATGTAGTTCTCATAAGATATATTTTTGTAACACATAATTCACATTAATTCGTATAAAAGAAAATTCTTAGCAACCACTAAGCTCCATTACTTATTGAAAGGAATGGCATAACAACCGCTAGGCTCAACAATTTCTTATTTTGAAAATAACGAATGAATAAGAAACAAAAATTATTGATCTTAGCGGCCGATAGGATTCTCCTCAACTATCTAGTTATTATAATTGAGTCGGATAAACTTGTAATGTTTCATACATTGTTGGAAAGGAATCCTAGAAATATTAGAGGCTAGTGGCTACTAGGATTCTCTTCGATAAATAAATGGACAATAAAAAACATGCATAGTAGTTCATTAACACCTAATTAAAGGAATAGCTTAGTGGCCGCTAAGACCTAACACTTTATTATTATATATCCATCGTTGGAATAAAAATCATAGAATGGATCTTAAGTGTTAGATAAGTTTTTTATATAATAAGCCAATGTGAAATATTTGTGAAGCAGAAAGTTATGTTTTAGGGTTACTAATGTAAAATGTAAATAACACCAAAATATTGACAAACAAAAGATATATTATAAATTTCATGCCACGTGTCATCATTTTAGTGGGTACTATTTACATAATAATATTGCAGATTTATATAGGTTTAAAATATTTTATAGCATTTCTTTAAATATAAATTTCTTAATAAATGTGTCAATTATATTATTGCCTAACTATCTGGTTCAAACTTTCCACGTGGCACATTTTAATTGGAGAATTATATTAAATTAGCGCACACTACATCTAACAATGTCAAGATTGATTTTGATAAAAATTAAAAATAAATGTTTGTATACATTTTTAGAATTTATTTCTTTATTTTATAATATATATTTTTATTACGTTTATATTAATATATGTTATAGAAAATAACTAATTGCTTTTTATTTTTAATTTTTTATTTTTCAATATACCACACCTTTTCTTGATGAGGGGTAAATTAAATTTTGAATTTTGAATTCCCCGCATTTGAGATTATTTGATATTTCAATATCTTGGATTTTTTCTTAATGGAGTAAAGTCCAATTTTCAAATTTTATATCCCGTAATTTTCTATTTTCAAAATTTCTAACATGGAATGTTCCAAAAATCATTAAATACCCTAAGAGAATTATTTTTGGGGTTTTTATTTTTGGTCTAGAAAAAGAAGCCCATGAAATCATAAAACAATACAAGCAGATTGTAGATTTTAGGACCAAGTGCATGAATCCAAGTCATTTTTTGTAAGGGAACAATGAATGATTATAGTCATTTTACAGAGAAGAACACAAAGGACGAAAATAAAGGAGGCACACAAAGGATGCATACATAGGAGGAAATCAAAAGAGGTAGATAAATTTGTGCAAATAGTTTGTTTGATGCAAATAGATGGAGGTTTCATAAACATCATTAAGCACAAAATAATATCAGATATTACTAAATTATATATTTATCAAAAATATTATAGTAAATGTGCACATTTTTTATGGTAGGCTCTTTCACTCTTTTTTTCGTTGACTAGTTCCTTTTTTTCACGAGCAGAGTCCAACCCTACTTTGCCCTACCGAATTGTGCTCCATAGTCTAGCCATGTTTTTCAGTTCCTTTTGATGATTGTCCATGTTCTTCATGAAAACACAATTTTTTTCATTACCTAAAGAAAGAAAATTTAATCCCTTTTAACTCTAGTATTTTTCTTTGTTGAACACTTTCCCATTTCCACCCTTCTATGTCTCTCTCTGGATTTTTTTATTTTTGTTGTTCTTGTTCATGCAATTTTTTTCCCGATAATGATGGCATGTCATGTCACAAGTCACATTTTTTTAAATTTTAATGGTTTGCAAGACCCAATGTATTGTTTAGATATTCCTTTTGACTACCTTTAATGTTTTTTTATTATGATGATAGAAATAAATCTGGGTAATTATTTCATTGTACATTATTTATATGGTTGTCGCATTGACATTCTAGGAAGATATTTGAGGTTAACAAAATGCTTTAAAACTATAGAACCATATTAAGTTTTCAATTGTATGATAAATATTTTCAATATATATATGTTTTCCATGTAGAAATAGTCAAATTTAATGTCTTTAACAAGTTAATTTTTGTACAATGGAAGGTAAACATATTATATATACGCATAAATATTATTAAATATAAATTTTAATCACTATATTTAAATATATATTTCCTTTTTGCACCCGCTAATCCATGCTAAAAAATCACATAGATTTATTTTGAATTAAATGTGAAACCATAGATAATAGTTCATTCATTTAAAACATAATTTTTAATATGCTACATATTATTGGTGAAAGATAGAGTGTTGTTATATATATTAATTCATGATTCTACATGTATATGTATGTATCTATATGTAAACTCCAGATTTATTTGTTATCGTTTATAAATTTTCAATTTGATTTCTCCTATTGGAATACACTCAATCATGAAAAAAATTTCTAGCCTAGTGGCCACTAGGCTATAATTCTTTTTGTATAAAACATTTGTTTAGCTTAACGGATGTGCGGCTCATTTATTTTTTTCCCATAGGAAAAAACTATTATTTGGGCCTAGTGATCGCTAGTTTATTTTTATCTTGTTTTATACACAAAGATTAAAAATTTAGATTTATAACACCACTTCATTATAAACATGATATAATTACCTTTAATAATATCTTAGCAAATACTAGGATACAACAAGTAGATGGATTTGTATATAAAAACTCGTAGTTTAGCTTCTCAGTCACTAGTCCAAGTTTCTTAAATTTTCAAAAAGTAAAAAAAACAGTTTAAATATCATTGCACAAGTAAATAACTTAAAATAATTCTTAAGCCTTACGTAGTTCTCATAAGATAAATATAAATCTATATATAATTGTATAACCCATAAAAGGTTGATGTTTAGATCTTAGTGGTTGCTAGGTAAAGCCTCAAGTAAATACAATAGACGAATCTTGTTTTATGAAAACAAGATCTGTATACATTAGTTGAATTTACTATTTGTATTTAAAAATTTGAAGTAATATATTTTGAGCTTAGTGGTCGCTAGGTTACGCCACCAAATAATATTTAGAGCCTAGCGGTGGTTAAGATTTAACAAATCAATGGCAATATTATGATCTTAGCGGGCGTTAGGATATGCCATAACATATTATTTGGATCTTACATTCGTTATGTACTGCCACAAGATAGTATGAGATTAGCGGTCACTAGGTTATGCCACAACAACAAATTTGGAACTTAGCGGTCGCTAGGTAGTTTTAGATATTTTGAGCTTTATGGTCGTTAAGGAACTACCACAACATAATATTTTGAGCATAGTGGTTGCTAAGATTTAACAAAATAAATTAAGATATTGTGATTTTAGCATCCAATAGGTTATTCCGCAACATATTATTTGGAGCTTAGCGGTCACTAGGATTTAACAAATTAAATTAAGATAGTATGAACTTAGTGACCACTACGTACTACCACAACATAATATTTCAAACAAACACATCGACATGAGTTAACAAATTAAAGGAAGATAATTTAAGCTTAACGACCCCTAGTATATGCAACGACATAATATTTTAATTGTAGTGGTCATTAGGGTTTAAGACAATATTTGGAGCATAACAGTTGTCAGGATTTAACAAATTAAATTAAGATATTATGAGCTTAGCGGATGCTTTAGGTAATTACACAATATATTATTTCAAGCTTAGGTGTCACTAGCATTTAATAAGTCAAAGAATGATATTTTCATAGTAACATCCACTAGGTTATGCCACAACGTAAAATTTGGATATTAGCGAGCTAGGATTTAATAATATAATGTAAAATATTGTGATCTTAGTTTTTCATTACGTTATTTGACAACATATTATTTGGAGCTTGATGGTCATTTAGGTTTAACAAACTACATTAAGATAGTATGAACTTAGTGTCGGGTACGTACTACTACAACATAATATTTCGAGAAAACGTGCCAACAAGATTTAACAAATTAAAGGAAGATATTGTGAGCTTAGCGTTGTTAGGTTATGCCACAACAACATATTTGGAGCTTAGTGGTTACTAGGTAGTTTCAGATGTACAACTACTATGTGCATGTTTATATAAGTATAACATTTGGAATATATACATGAACATTCAATCAATTATAAATATTAATCTATTTACATGTCATACATATTTCATTTCTTTCTGTTATTCTCAAATTCTACCACTCATGATTCATTTTGGTTCTTTCTTAATTATGGGATGGCATTGATCTAGGTCTGCATGTAAAGTTGCTTCTGAGTTTTTCACTCATTTTTGGGGTCTGTTATATCACATTACTTTTGTGCCGCAAGAACGTTGTTTTGCAAATATTTCAATCTCTATCTATCTTTCGTATGTCCACAATTGGGTTTCTAAATAACACACTAGCCTTATCAAGAAAAAAACCTGCCAAGTAACATTTTCTTTTAAAAAAAAATTCCTTTAGAGTCTCTATTTTATGTATTTTTTCCTGGTTTTGGAGACAATCTCAATGACTGCAAAGTTTCTCCTTCATTTTCCTCTATTATTCTCCTTTTAAAATTAACCAAGAATTGCTTAAGAGATATAACAAAATATTCACTAGAAACTAATTCATGGTTTTCCTTAAATACTTCCATAATCGAGGCTTTTGTGAAAATCTGATTTCCTCTCGAAACTATGTCATCAAAATGGAGAGATAGTTTTCTTACTTGATCATTCCATTCCCTTAGTATTTCCTTGGTATAATTAACATATTTCTAGCATATACCAATATTGTCCATGGTTATAATTGAAGGGTCTTTACAAATGCCTTCTCTCAATAACATGAACCATATATATTAATGTTTTCTACATCAATCCCATGGTTTTAATGATACTTTTGGTCTTCTTTAGGTAGGATTGTTCCTTCATATTTTCCTTGATGCATTTATTTATAGCATTATACATGCCATGCAGTGCCTCTTCTACATCAAAAGCGTATGCATAGTAAATGTGGCCTTTAATCGAGTTTCAATCTCATTATTTCTAGAACATACACCTCTCACTACTTATATGACTACTTCAGCTATAACCCTTCTCAAGGATTACGGATCTTCCTCAATTTTCACCACTTAGGATCCTTTAGCTTTCCATTTCTTTGTAAGAGAGAAGAGTTATTTAGGATTTTCATGCCAAAAATGGATTATTGTGTTGACATCTTCTTTTTGGTTATCCCTTTCAAGGTTCCCATTTTTGGATTGAATTCGATGTTTACTTAGGGATCTTCTTGTGGATCCTAATCTATTCATTATTTGTGAGAAATTACAGATCGATCAACCCAATATTATCTCACTTCATGTAGAGTGGAGGGAGAATATTGAGATGGGTGTACAGGGCTTTCCTGGATGAGATTTGATCTGCATTGCGTCTTCTTCTTCATCCAAAGAAGATAATGAATATTCCACTAAAATTGGGTATTAAGTTGGTGAGGGCCTGACTTTGTAAACCTCAGGTAGAGTTTCAATTGATGGAGAAAAAGGAGCACAAGGATTTTCTAAAGGTTCCAAATAAAATGTTTCCTTTCTCTTTGTAGCCTCCTTTTTAATAGTTACTCTCAAAGGGGGAACTAGCCCAGTCATCTTCATGTTTTTTTCTCAAGGATATGATCTATTCGGGTAATCCATACCCAACAATTGACATCATCCTCATGTGCATAGGATATATTTATCTATCCTCTAAGCGATTGAAGGTGTTTGAAAACCCTTTTCATGTGGTCATATTTCCTTAAAGGGTGTTGGGGAGATGGAATGAATTTATATGGGATGATGTAACTTTCAAATTAGGCCACCTATTAAATTTCCTACAACCCATAGAGCGAGAGTGGGGTATGTGTTTTAAGCTTCTTATCTTTACACTTTCCAACAATATCATTGCAAATTTGATATTACCTTTATTCTCGCTTATTTTTCAGTCACATAATATGGAAACTAAAAATGAGGTGTAAGGATATCCTCAATCATGATAACAATATATTCTAGATAGAAGAATACAACTCCCATTTTACTTATGGAAGTGAGGATGCCAATAGATATTCTAGGTGTCACTTTTTTGCGTGAATGTTGATAGAGATTAGGATAAAAATACATGCATATATCTTGAATATGACATTTTAACCAATGGGCATATAAGTTTGAATATAGTTCATTTAGCTACAAAGGACACACAAAAATCTAGTTTTAACAAAATTATGAACAATTGAGAATACCATAAACTACATCCAAAAGATATAAAGCATGGAAAATGAATTCCCATTATCCATGAAATTATTTCTTTTGATCATTGAATTAAAATTGAGCACTTTCCTAAGGAAGCAATTGCATTCATTAATAATAATAGAAAGTAACAGGATCCAAGAGACATTGACCTTAGAGATAGAAGGTTTTCCATATAGCACTGTTCAAGAGGGCCATGATAATATAAACTCCTAGTCTAAATTTTTTTAATGAGGTTATCACTCAGATCGAGTCATCCATATTATCTCTTTGGGTCCATGAACCAACTTTGTAAAATAAATCTAATTTTCCTTTTGTCCATCCAAGACTCAACTATATCTGTATTGTATAACGTGTCCTCTTTGGGATACCCTTTTCCTCTACGACATATACATCAAGACTTTCATTTTATCGTGGGAAAATAACTAAGTAATGCTAAAATTCATGATTTAAGGCATCTTGATTGAACACGGTATATCTAATTACTCTACACATAGGAATATAAATAAGCATCTACGTTCAACAATTCCGATTCTCCCGCCATGTTGAAAAATTACAGGTCCACGAACGTTGGATATGTCATCAATAGAAATAAATACTGATCCAAAGGACATACTTGGATTTATGGAAACACTCTTATGTATCTTATTCTGAATATTTGGTTAGATTAAAAATCATTTAATAAATAAATGTAAGAAGTGTTGATCCTAGCAGTCATTACGGTCAACCATAATGAAATATTTAGAGCTTAGTGGTCACTAGGAATCATTCACAAGACAAATATTAATTTAATGACCAAGGTCAGCCAAAATGAAATATTTAGAGCTTAGTGGTCATTAGGCATCATTCATAGTAAAACTATTAATGCACTGAGAAAAGTACACCAATAAATGCACTCTTGAGGGGTCAAGACATAGATAGTTCTGAACATAGCGGTCACTAAGTTAAGCCACAAATATTTAAATCTTGTCCATATCTAGGATTTATTCATAAGACAACTATTATTAGAATGAGAATATGTTCACCAATACATGCACTATTGAGGGGTCAAGACATATGTAGTTATGATCCTAGCAGTCATTAGGGTCAACCACAAAGAAATATTTAGAGCTTGGCGGTCGCTAGTCATTATTAACATGAAACTATTAATCCAATGAGAAAAGTGTGGTAATACATACATTATTGAGGGTCAAGAAATATGTAGTTATGATCCTAGAAGTTGCTATGGTTAGCCACAACAAAATATTTAGAGCTTAGTCAATCACTAGGAATCATTAACGGAAAACTATTAATGCAATGAGAAAAGTGTGACAATACATGTATAATTAAGGGGTCAAAACATACATATTACTGATCCTAGCGATCACTAAGGTCATCCAAAAAAAAATATTTAGATCTTAGAGTTCACTAGGAATCATTCATAATAAAAATATTAATACAATGAGAAAAATTTGACAATACATGTACTCTTAAGGGGTTAAGACATATGTAGTTATGATCCTAGTGGTCACTAAGTTCATCCATAAAGAAATATTTAGATCTTGGTCGTATGTAGGCATTATTCACAAGCTAAATATTAATGCAATGAGAAAAAGTGCGGCAATACATATGTTTTTGAGGGGTCAAGACGTACGTAGTTCTAATCCTAACGATAGTTAGGGTCAGCCACAATGAAATATTTAGAGCTTGGTGGTCGCTAAGCATCATTAACAGGAAAAATATTAATGCAATGAGAAAAGTGTGGAAATAAATACATTATTGAGTGGTAAAGAAATACCTAGTTATGATCCTAGCAATCACTATAGTCACCATGAATAAATATTTAGATCTTAGTGGTCACTAAGATCAGCCTCAAAAAAATATTTTGAACTTAGTGTTCACTAGGCATCATTCACTGGACAACTATTATTGAATTGAGAAAAGTGTTGTAATACATGTTTTCTTAAGGGGTCAAGCTTTACATAGATTTGATTAATTTGTTGAAGCGATGTGTTGATACGAGATGAAATTATGGAGGAAAATGGTTCCCTAAATATTATAGGATCCTTATAGTATGGAATAACACTCCAAGAGCTTTACGGTGACTATTTAAACATTGAAAATAGAGTCCGCATGTGTAAATGGTGTCGGTCAATAAAGTTTGGGTCAATCCCAGGTTAACTAAGTGTCAACATGTGGACCAATGGAAAGATGACTCATGGTAGTTGGTGACAAGACAAAATACAGTTGTTGATTTGGTTTGTGACCTCTCGGGTCTTTGTTAGGCATAAAAGTTGGCTTAGCGAACAAGAGGCTCAACTTTTGATACTGACGGAGGAGCCCGACTACCGTGATGACTATTTTATTATCACCGATGTGGCGGGTCCTCAAGACAACATGTGGCTTGCCACCACGAGTTCAATTTCACTTCATTTTCCTATTGAGATTTGACATATGGAACTACATGTTAATTCATCTCGGTGAGCTATATTTCTACCTCGACGGGAATATTACCATATGGTTTGAGTGATATCCCATATGACTTAGTGGGTCCACATTACAACTTGGCGAGAATGGTTTTCACATGGCTCGATCAATGCATTGGAAAAATTTCTATATAACTTCATGGATATTCCTAACAAATTGAATTTGAAAAATTTACCAAACATATCTCGGCCACATGGGGCGCTCAATATTCACGGTTCAACATCTAACCAACACCACGCAGCTCGGGAAACATTAGTTATCCCAACAAAAGGGTATATGAATGTCATTTATGTGCCACAAGTTTATTACTTAGTCACTCCACATATATGCAACTCTTCCATTCATGGAAACCATGTGGGATTAGCCCATGAAAATGTAAAATGGAACAAAAATCTTGTAGAGAGTGGGATTTGAACCCGCGACATCGACTTTGCGAATGGGGCGCCCAACCAACTCGGCTAGTGAGTTGGTTGGGATATGGATGAAATGATAAGGCCTTTTAAATTTTTTTTTGGGCCACTTATGCCTATATAAAGGCCTCTCCCATTTCATTCACAAAACAAAGAATGCAAAGAGCTATAATCTTTTCAAAGGGAGCTCGAGGAGATAAAATAAAGGATCCCGAGAAGAATTTTAAAATCTTCCAAATTATTTAAATAGGCCTTATAATTTTTAAAGGAAATATTTTTGTAAAGTAAGTACTATTTAATATTTAATAGGAAAATATTGGGAAGCTAAGTCCTATTATTTTAATAGGAAAATTGTAAAATTGGGAGTTATTAGAAACTCACCAATTGGCCCATAAGCACCACACTTTTCTTTGCGAAGCCTGGAATTGTTGACCGGAGAGCCAAATGGCATCGTGTAAATGTCTGTAAGGCGAGATCAAGTTTTGTAGGATTCATGTGCACCAGGAAGGTGGAGGACAGGACCAAATTAAGCATCGGTGTTCTCGTAAAGGTCTAGAGCACTTTATAGGAAAGTAAAGTTCCATTAGGTTTTATTGTAAGAAATAACATTGTACTTACAAATTTTGACTAGTGGAATGGTTCGATAAGAACCTAAAGATGTAGGCTATTTCGAACTCGTAATCAATCCATGTGTAGTGTGATTTACGTTCTTGTATTATTTTGGATTTTTTTACTTGAAAGAGAGAGATTTTTAACGGTAATTTTAATAAGCCTATAAGGGTCCGAAGGTCATAATTTTGTTTTACCTAGATTTCCAAATCAAGTTGGTATCATAGTAGGTTGTTGGCCGTAAACATGCTAATCTATGAGAAATTTTGTTATCCAAATTGGTTAATTTGACCATATGATTGCTTTAATTTGTGTAGTAGTTCAGTTTGATTAAATAGGTACAGGTGCACCATGGGAAAAATGTCCAAACGGTGAAGCTTGATGAAATTGGAGCTTATAATCACCAGATCCAGAAGAGAACTCTCTCATGTGATTGATGTATTACTCCTTGGAAGAGGGTAATTCTCGCTTGAAATCGAGAGCTGTAAACCAAGGATGAGGTCTTGGCAAGGTTACAGTGTGGTGATCAGAGAAAGGAAATACCTTCAACTTCAAATGCAAATATCATGGCAGATGAGTGCACTATAAGTATTTCACCATGTGGATCTTCTTCCTCCCATTCGGTTTTGATTCGAGTAATGATGCCTTTGGATCCAAATTATCATTTAAAATTGGATTTGATGGAAGAAGCCTTGGTAAAAATGGCCAAGGCAATTCTAAGCCAATACAGTCGAGGATCATTCTCATTTTGCAGGTTTGGGTTTTTCTAGTGCTAGAACGGATATTGGAGATTGCTCCAAGAATGCTGATGGGAGACAAGATGCTAAAAGCAAAGTGAATACCCCACTAGTCATGAAAGAATATTCTAAGAAAGAAAATTTGTCTTCATTTTCGGAGGAAGGATGTGATAAGAGAAATTAGTGAAGAGGTACTGAGATTTCACCTCCAGTTTCTTACCATAATCATAAGCACAGTGAAACTTCTGATCTAATTTTTCAGCTTAAGAATTATGGCTATGATTTTTAGAAAATGTGGAATGCCTTTCAATGTAATTTTTATGGATTACATAATCATTTTGTGGCCATATGTTGGAAGAGAAGGACACGATGGATAAGTTGATGTCGTTCATTAGGAATAAGGAAAATTAGAAAGACCAATCTTGTCATGCAGAGTCAAGAAATGACAGAAAGAGTTCCTCATCCCAAAAGAAGGATATTAAGAGGAATTTTTGTGCTCATTGCTAGAGGAATGGGCATCAAGTGGACAATTACTAGAAACTGCATCCATCTCACCATCAGAGTAATGGAAAGACAAAGATGGAATGGAGGCCTATCTGCAAAGGAAGAAGAGGTTTATACTCCACCACCGGTTGACAATTTAACTTAGGACCAGGTAATACCTAAAAGTGAAAGTCCTTTAAAATGAGTAAGTAAAAAAAAATTCAATGATATATTTGCATAATTCAAATTGATAAATAGTATGTTGTATTTGTTTAGAGATAAGATTTTGTGAGAAAATACTTAGAGAAAGGTTTACCATACTTCGTGGATTTTCTTACTTAGAAAATATGATTAATACTCCAAAAATATCTCTTAATCAACTTGTGAGTTCTGTTATGATTGGATATAGGATTAATTCATATTAAGCTTAGATATCTTTTAGCCATTTGTGTAGACATTTGATCTCATGGGTGTCACTCGAACTTCATTCTCAGTATAGATGCATTGTGACTATGCAATAGAATGGTAGCTAAAACCATTGGCATCGATAGCATGTTTGAATTTCATTCTGTGTAGAGGCATTATGACCATGTAATAGAGTGGTCCCCGATATTCATCATCAACAAGATGCCTTATACCATGTAGAGGCATCATCCATGCATCGGGGTTGAAGTCACCATTATTAAGCTCGTGAGAAATCAGCTCCGATCGTCGTTCTATCTAGAGGCATTGTGACCATGCGTAAGAATGTTAACAGATCATCATGACTTAGCACCACATAGTGGAAGCATTGAGGTCTTGCAAGAGGACTTAGTACCGTGCAATGTGAGTGTTAAGGTCTAGAAAGGGATGTGACATTAGATCACATCTTCATTCTATGTAGATTCTCTTATGGTCCTCTAACAAGATGGTACATGACAAGCCATTTTCCAACAGCAACATTGGATCACTCTTAGCTCTGTGTAGCATGGAGTTCCTTTGGACCAGTTTGGATTATGTAGAATCAACTTGGAGCTAGGAGCTATGTTATAGAGTAAAAGGGGATCCTTGTTGTCAGATATTTGGAAGCTTAGCACCACACAGTGGGAGTGTTGAGGTTTCATTGGGAAAATTAACACCATACAACAGAGGTGTGGAGGTCTTCTTCAGATATCAGAGTGGAATAGTAGGAGGAAATGAGCCCAAGTGCCATAGGTCCTAGAGTTTGAACCATCATTTATTGATTGTGGAGTTGGTAGAATACTGTGTAGATCTCTTCTCAACAATGTGATTGGAGTTGACAAGCTTTTTGGGACAAAAATCCTTTCCCATTAGGGAGGCATGATCTAGAGGACATTATAGAGGATAGTGGTTCCCTATATCTTCCAGGATAACTATGTTATAGAAGTGCACCCCGAGAGATTTCTGAAGACTATTTGAACATCAAAAATGGAGTCTGCATGTGAAAATGGTGGCTAATCAAAGTTTGGGTCAACCCTGGTCAACAGGTCAATAGGTGGACCAATGACAAGATGACATGTGGTAGTTGGTGACAAGACAAAAGAATCTTTTTGATTTGGTTTGTGACCTCTAGTCTTTGTCAGGTGTAAAAGTTGGCTCAACGGAACAAGAGGCTCAACGTTTATTACGGAAGGGAGCCCATCTATCGTGAGGACTATTTTACTATCACCGACATGGTGGGTCCTCAAGCCATCACGCGGCTTGTGTTAGAGTAGGTATTTACCTTAGCTCATGTTCACCTAGGTACTTTATTTACCTTTATTGTATTTATCCTCACCCACTTATGTGTGTGGATATTTCTTTTATCTTATTTAGATATTAGGAGATATTATCTAGTTGTTAGGTATAGTTCTTTCCTTGATATATGGTATTGACTAGTTCTTTCCTTGATCTATGGTGTTGACTAGTTCTTAGATTTTTATTCCTTGCCTATTTAAGCAAGGATCATTCTCAATGTATTGCATTGAGCTCCATAATAATATATGATATTGCTGCTCATTTGTTTGTAAAGGTTTTATGTAAAGCTATTCTGGTGAATTGCTTTCATCTTATTGATCATGGTGTTTGATTAGTATTTGTGTTCTTGGCTTGGTATGATCTGGTTATCGTTCCTTTCATGGTATCAGAGCTGGAGATTGCTATTGGCATCCGTTTGTAAGTTTTATTTTGCAAATAAATTCATTGTATATTCATATATTTGAGATTTGGTTGTATTTTGTTTTGTGTGCATTTTTATGCAAAATGGAGGCTTCCATTGGATCGAAAGGTGGGAAAACCCTAAGATCGACTATAAGCTTGACCATTTTTGGAGGAAGTCATTTTTCTGGGTTTTTGTATTGTTACAGGGAAGCACACCGATCTGCCTTGGGATTCGTGCCATGAAGAAAAAAATTCGTGGGATTCTTTTTTGGGTCTGTTGGATTTCTCAAGATCTACATAGGGCAATTTTTTTACGGTGAATCTATCTCAATTTATGCGTAGGAAGATTTTGGATCTTTCCTTTTTTGGTAGGGGTCCATGATTTTGTGCACATTTTTACTATTTCGAGCAAATCAGAGGTTGCTATTTTTGTAAAACAAAGGTCACTATCTACACAAATCCGAGAAATAGTAATTTTTACCGAGAAGAGCGGTTGGATGTGACTTTCTCGAAAACACGTGACCTAAGTTGTGTGGTGAAGGCAACAACAATTTCTTTTGTTTTAGTGGCAACTAAAATAAATAACAGAGCAAAATATTAAAAAGCTTGTAACTTTTGATCGGTAACTCGGTTTTGAGTGCTGTTTTTGCAAAAGTGATTATTTTTTCATGCTCTTTCCATTGGAAATATTTATTTTGAGACTTGCACTATAATTATAAAGTTCCAAATATGGAGGAGTGTTGTAATCAATTGTGGACGCAATTTCAGTTGAGCCCGACGTCCTAAACTTTTGGGAGTTACATTTTGTATCTATCATGGATTCTGAGAATGATATGATTTTCTCTAAAGTATGTGGAATTCAAGAGGATATTGTAAAATTTTTGGAAGAAAATAGATCGCTCAAGAAGTAAAATTCTCTTCTATAATCACTCATTCACGATAAGGATACAATAATACACTTCCTGCAGAACAAACTTGCTAGCCTACAACATCACCATCATATTGTGGACAACCATATCCATGCTCCTAGTCCACTTGCAACTATTGCTCCCAAACCCAATAACATTGATCGCCGGTCTTTGTCTGCTTCTGCTCTTGATGCTCATACACCTATGAAGCTTCATTCGCATACTCTTCCACATCTATGCCTATTACAACACCACATGTTGTGTATCCTACTTCGCTTTCATTTGGATGGATTTTTAAGAAGCATACCACTACATTCAGTTGTCGCATGTTCCGTTCTATGGATCTCACTAGCGGAGTCATTGACAGACATTCACAAGGTATTGTTTCCTCTATTCCACATGTTAAGTGGAATTCTCGTCATGAGATTGGTTTTCAAGTAGATACTTCATTGGGATCACACATTGACAAAGCTCCTTTTTTGTTCGCTTAACTCTTTCTGAGGATCATGAGCAACACATGAGTTTTGCACCTTCACTTAGGCTTGAGAAACCTAAGATTTTAGCTGTCAGACATGATCAACTTGACACACATTCTGATGTTCTTTTACATGCACCCATTGTGCATTTTACACCAAGTCATATGCAGGCATCTTCTTCATCCATCCGTGTTGATTTGGGGTGGATATCTAATCACTCGTGGTAGCGACATAGGAATTCATTGAGAGGACTCTACAGGCATGGCTCCTCCACCATTAGGCCTCTTGCTCCACTTTCTATACCTTATGCATTGTGATGCTTCTTGTTTTGAGAAATTTTCTTTAGCGATTAGTGTATCTCTCTTGTTTGTTGAGAGATTTTGTATCTGTATTTTTGAAACTTTTGGCATATTAATAGTATCTCTTATGGGGGATCTATTCTGGTGCATTCTAGTGTTAGTTTTTCAGTGTTCGAGTAGTTGTTTTGATAACTCATATAGTTTTGTAGCGTCACTCCACCCATTCATCAGTATGGGAGGGTGTGGTGTTGATCTTGATTCTTCGGGTTTCATGTCCTTGCCTTGTTACCTTGGCTTTTCTTGGATCATGACACTCTAGAGTTTGTGTCCTTGCCTTATTGCTTTGGTTTTTTTCTTGGATCGTGACACACTTATTTGCGAAGTTGATCAAATTATGTTTTGTTTTTTGCACTTTCGTTGCACTTTCAACATCACTCCGTTGATACTCTCCTTATATGGAGCTATTCTGGTGAAACCCAGTGTCAGTTGTTTTTGAGTTTTGTGATCGAGCAGTGGATTCAGACCACAATGCACACCAAAATTCTTCAACATTGTACGAGTTTTTGAGCCGAGCTTCTTGGGATGCCTTGGAGCAGGTTTTTACTCTCTTTACTTTGTTGTTACTAGTTTTGGGTACCTTGCGGTGTCCCTTTTTTCCCAATTATTGTACATGAGTACCTCATCAGGCCTAGTTTTCGGGACTCATACTATGGACATGCCACTTCTATTTTGGCCCCTAGCTTCACTTGAGGGGGGGTGTTAGAGTAGGTATTTACCTTAGCTCATGTTCACCTAGGTACTTTATTTACCTTTATTGTATTTATCCTCACCCACTTATGTGTGTGGATATTTCTTTTATCTTATTTAGATATTAGGAGATATTATCTAGTTGTTAGGTATAGTTATTTCCTTGATCCATGGTATTGACTAGTTCTTTCCTTGATCTATGGTATTGACTAGTTCTTAGATTGTTATTCCTTTCCTATTTAAGCAAGGCTCATTCTCTATGTATGTATTGCATTGAGCTCCATAATAATATATGATATTTCGCTCATATGTTTGCAAAGATTTTATGTAAAGCTATTTTGGTAATTTATTTCATCTTATTGATCATGGTGTTTGATTAGTATCTATGTTCTTGGCTTGGTACGATCTAGTTATCGTTCCTTTTAGCTCGCCACCATGAGTTTGATTTCACTCGATTTTCCTATCGAGATTTGACATATGGGACTATATGTTAATTCAGCTCGGTAAGCTATATTTCTAGCTCGGTGGGGTGATCAACTCCCCACTAAGTTGATCACTTTATTATCCACAATTATCAAGATATTACCATATGGTTCAAGTGATATCCCATATGACTTGGTGGGTCCATGTTACAACTTGGTGGGAATGGTTTCCACATGGCTCGGTCAATACATTGGCCACATTTCCATATAACTTGGAGATATTCCTAACATCTCCAATTTGATGGAATTTACCAAACATAGCTTGGCCATGTGGGATGCTCAATATTCACGGTTCAACATCTAACCAACACCACACAACTCGGGGGAAACATTGGTAAGCCCAACAAAAGGGCATACGAATGTGGCTATGTGCCACGAGTTTATTTCTAGTCACTCCACATATATACAACAAATCCTCCATTTGTGTCAACCATGTGGGATCAATCCACAACAATGAAAAATGGGACAACGAGCTCGTAGGGAGCAAGATTTAAACCCGCGACCTGACCTTTGCGACGGAGTAGCCCAACCAACCAATGGGCGAGTGAGTTGGTTAGGATATGGAAGGAATGATAAGGCCTTTAAACAATATTTTCTGGCCACTTAGGCCTATATAAAGGCCTCTCCCATTTCATTCACAAAAATGAAGAATGAAAAGTGCTGTAATAGTTTTCAAAAGGAGCTCGTGGAGATAAAAGAAAGGAGCCCAAGAAGAATTTTAAAAGCTTCCAAGTTATTTAAATAGCCCATATAATTTTTAAAGGTAATATTTTTGTAAAGTAAGTCCTATTTAATATTTAATAGGTAACTATTGGGAAGCTAAGACCTATTATTTTAATAGGCAAATTTTAAAATTAGGAGTTATTGGAGACTCACCAATTGGCCCATAGCACCACAATTTTATTTCGAAGCCTTGAATTGTTGAACGGAGAGCCATATGGCATCTTGAGAATGTCTAGAAGGCCAATCAAGTTCCATAGGATTCTTTTGCACTAGGAAGGTGGAGGATGGGACTAAACTAAGCATCGACATTCTCACGAAGATCTGGAGAAATTTATAGGAAAGTAAAAATCCATTAGGTTTTATCGTAAGAAATAACATTGTACTTACAAATTTTGACTAGTGAAACAGTTTGATAAGAACTCGAAGATGTAGGCTATTTCTAAACTCTATAATCAAAATGTGTGCAATGTGATTTACCTTCTTGCATTATTTTGGATTGTTTTAATTAAAACGAAATTTTTTTAACGGTAATTTTAATAATCCTATAAGGGTTCGAAGGTCGTAAAAAAATAAATTAAAATTTTTGACCTAGATTTTTGGATCATATGTATACCTCTCTTTAATTATTTATAATTATATTATATTGGCTAGACTATCCTGGTGGAGCCAAGTGATGCACTACATACCCTTGAGAGGGATCAAGCCTTATGTAGTTATCATAATATATATTATAAGTTATTGAAAGGAATATATAAATTACACATTTTAAGGATAAATGAAGCCTCCGAATCTTATGTACAATCTCCTGGTCATTAAATATCACAATTTCCCAAGATATTAAATCTCACAATTTCCTTACGCTTCCACCTCCCACTAAAAAAACAAGGAATAAATTCCCTTATCTCACTTACCTCAATATGCATGCAAAGTAATGGTATTCATTATAATTTTTAGTGTCAATATATCATTAGTTTATTTAACTAAAACACCCAGAGCTGTAATTTTAGTCTGTAAGTGTTGCATGTGTCTTTTCAGAACTATCTAGTCAGTGATAAAATATTCAAAATCTTGTTTATCCTGCATTATCAAATTGCAGGTTTTATACTTTTACGATTCCTGTATCATAAGGAGGAACCTACATAGATTAAACCCTTTGTATTTTCTCCTTGGCCATCACATATATGTTTTTATAAAATTATATTTCCCACAATTTCCTTATGCAAACAAATAATTACTATAAACAAGCAAATAATTACTTGTCTTTTTAGGCTCTTAATATCAAATTTACTAAGGAAACTTTCCATACAACCTCATTAAGCAAAAGAAGAACATGTCATCCTCTGGAAGTTACTATCACTATTTCATTACTTTATTTTACTAAAACACCCACAATCTGAAAGATACAAGAACAAAACCATTTCATTCTTCATAATAAAACATTACTAAGCATTTCATTCATTCCCTCTTATAGATCTTCATAGTATGAGTTTCCATGATCCCTCCCACATATCTTCTACATTAGAAGTATCCCCTTTGTTTCCCAATGAATTCATTCTTTCATAAGATTAGGATATGCACTTTCATAAGACATGTACAATATATAATTAATTCAATCTTCACTAAGGCATTGAAAACCCTTACCTCAATCTATTGACTGTGGGATAACAACCCTCTCATATTTCATCAAATAAGAATGGAATTGAGTCTATTACAAAATCATTTATTTGATAAAAAAATCTACATTCTATATCACAATAACCCCTAAAATTTCACAATAATGCATCTATGCTCACAAAAATTTCCCTAATAATGTATTTGCGATCTCAAAAAAATATTGAATAACAAACTTCAAAATTCAATACTAATTTCAATAATCAATTTATAACGAAATGTCTAGAGAAACCTTCCGATAGTGGTCCTAAAGTTCACTTTAGTTTAATTTTCTACAAAATCCCTAAATGAATAAAATACCTAACTAAAAAAAATCTATTTTCCACAACCTTTTCAACAACACCCATTTTGTTCACTTCTAGTGATCATTGCTGTCCATTTCAAGTATTTAAGGAAACAATTCTCGAGTCCTCTTGCAAAAAAATTTCCATAACATGTTTGTGCATTTCTTGCAAGCACGATATACACATATTTTGCAAATCATTTAGGGATCAACAAATTGAATGAAAAAAATGATGCCAAACCCTTTAAATTGAGAAGCTGTTTGAGAAAATATGTGACAACATATGGTATCATGGATAAAATTGACTATTGGAAGCACCAAAAATGGGTTTTTTTGAAAAGGCTATGGAAAATTCTACATTTACAGATTTTCAAAATTTTGGAAGGGATGATGGTGAGAACGCATACCAATTTTTTACACCTAGATGAAATCAAACCATGCTCAAAATTTTTGAAATCAAACCGTGATCAGATTTTCCAATGGATGAATAGAGTGAAGCAATTATGAGAATGTTCTCACCAAAAGCTTCAAAAACTTTAGTGTCTAAAAATATACTAAAACAAATGAAAATCTATAGTGACATACAATCGAGACTTCCAAGCACCACTTTCTTTTGTGCACGAATTACAAAAGATACACATATGACGTTACATTGCTTTAGATTTAATGGATAATTCATGACTATCTAAAATTAAATACTTCAATTGGCACACATAGTGAAAATAGTGCACATACTTTCAAATGGGGATTTTTTACTTTCAAATAGTGCATTTTACGTTATTCATTTTAAATTAAAAATTAATGCTGTAGAAAAGTGCTAAAAATTTCCAAATACATGAAAATAATAAACCCTTGCTTGTAAAGAAAAAATTATAAATGTATGTCTATATCATCTATAGCTCGATACCATTAAAAGAACGATAATAAGATTGTTCCAAGGCATGATCGCAAATGATAATAGCACACCACATTAGATTTGCAAAACAGAAGAGATAAAATACCATATATGGAAATCCATCATAATCCATAATGCTCAATACATTACAATACAATGACTTAAATTAATCAATAAGAAAGATGTACATATAGGAGGGAAGTGCAACTACTACCTAAATTAGTGGTGAAGAACTCCCAATAAGCGATATCTTTGGTAGTTAAGTTAACTCTAAAATACTAGTAAGCTAACTCCACATAACTGAGAAGCTAACTCAACACAACTAGTAAGCTAACTCCACATAATTGAGAAGCTAACTCAACACAACTAGTAGACTAACTCCACACAACTAGTACACCTAAGAAAGCTAATCCAAAAGTGTATGGATAACACAAGTGTAAGAATTATCCTAATAAATAAATAAAAGGATAAATACTAACCTACACTAACAATAGTGAAGGAAGAATTAGAAAATTGTTGGATTATGGATTCATATATCCAATTTTAGATAGTCAATGGGTGTCACCCCTTGTCATTGTACCTAAGAAGAATGGAAAATGGAGGATCTGCGTGGACTATAGAGAGTTAAATGTAGCAACAAAGAATGATCATTTTCTACTTCCTTTCATTGATCAAGTACTTGACACTCTTGTTGGAAAGAAATATTTTTCTTTTCGGATGGCTATAGTGGCTATAACCAAATTCAAATTGCACCAAAGGACCAGGAAAAGACCACATTCACATGCCCATGGGGAATGTTTGCATATTTTGTTCTTCCTTTTGGTTTGTGCAATGCACCTGCTACATTTCAGAGAGTAGTTTTGAGCATTTTTTCAAATCTAACCAATGACTACATGGAAGTATATATGGATGATTTTATAGTATATGGAAGTAATTTTGATGAATAAATGAAGAATCTCAAAAAATTTATCAAGATATGAAAGGAGCATAACCTTTCATTAAGCAACGAAAAATGCTACATGATGATGTCTGAAGGAATAGTGTTAGGGCATTATCTATCAACTATTGGAATTCAGGTAGATCCAACAAAAATATTTGTGATTATAAATTTTCCAACACCAAAGAAGTAGAAAGATGTGAGGATCTTTTTAGGCCATGTTGGGTATTATATAATATTTATACAAGAATTCAGTAAGATTGTAGCACCATTATTTTTCATGCTAGGAAAAGATGTTGCCTTTGAGTGGACTGAGAAATGTGAGGTTGCATTCCATACTTTGAAGAAAATGTTGACTTCAACACTTGTGTTAAGAGGACTAGATTGGAGTTTTCCATTTCACATTCATATTGATGCCTCAGATCATGCCATTGGAGCTGTTCTAGGATAGAAAGATGGAATTCTAAACTACACAATCTACTATGTCAAGTAAGAACCTGCAACATGTTGAACTCAACTATACAATCATAGAGAAAGAATTCTTAGCAATGGTTTATGCTATCAATAAGTTCAGGCACTACATCACAGGTTATCCAAGTATTCATTCATATTGATCATGCAACAATTAAATATTTGATCAAAAACTAGTTGTAAGTAGCAGAATAATCAGATGGTTGCTACTCTTACAAGAGTTTGATGTCACCATTGTGGATAATCCTAGTAAGGAAAATTTTGTAGTTGAATTTCTTTCAAGAATGGAGAATAATAATGAAGAACAAGTAGTGGATGAATCTTTTCCATAAGAGAATCTATTTTCCATTTCCACTAGAACACCCTGGTATGCTAATATAGCTAATTATTTAGTCTCAAGTAAGACACCTCCACACTATTTATATTCTGAAAATAAATACATAGTTGAGAAAAGTGTGAATTTTTCTTGGATATCTTGTTTTCTATTACACATAGGGAAGAATAATGTTATGATGATATGCATAGATGATGAGGAAATATATGATGTCCTCAAATCCTGCCATAGTGAGCTATGTGGAGGAAATTATTCTAGAAAAAGAACATCACAAAAAAATGCTTACAACAGGGTATTATGGCCTATACTACATAATGATGCAACACTATATGCAAGAAGGTGTGATAAATTCCAAAGAATGGGTAATCCTACCAAGTTAGATCAGATGCCACTACAACCTTAGTTAGTATTACAACCATTTGACAAATGGGGTTTGGACTTCATTGGTCCAATAGATCCTAAATATCAATAAAAAGAGTACATTTTAGTGTGTATAGATTACCTCAATAAATGGACAAAAGTGAAAGCATTGACAAATCAAAAGAGTTTATGCTCTTTCTTAGTAGTTCCTTTTTTTTTTTTGTTGTTTGACTTATTGTAATATCTAGATTGTGATCCCTTTTTACTACTTACACTTGTTTATCTAGTTGTTGAACCTTTTGTATTAGGGTATAGTCCCTTCAAAACTATTTTCCATTAATAAAAAAAGACAAATCAAAAGAGTGAGAAAGTTTTTAAGTTCTTATATGACCACGTTTTCACAAGGTATTGAGTACCATGAGAAATTGTTACGAGATCAAGGTATATACTTCACTACTTAAGTTATTTTTGATCTAGCTAAGGAATATGCAATTATACACATAAATTCTACACCTTATCACCCCTAATCTAATGGTCAAGTTGAGGTAAAAATAGGAAATAGAATCCATCTTGAAAAAACTATTGCACTCAACGGGAGAGATTGGGCATACATACTTCCAGAGGAAGTTTGAATGTTCAAAAAAACTTGGAAGACAACAATAAGATTCACACCATTTGAGAGTTTTTATGGTAAGAATGTTCTCCCTATTGAATTTGAGCATAAGACACTAAGGACTGATCTTGAACTAGGCATATATTTTTCTGAAGCTCAAATGAAAAGGATTCTCCAACTCAACAAGTTGGATGAAATGAAGAGACAAAGCGTGCATAATACTGAAGTGATATAAAATCAAATGATCAAATGACATGACAGATTCATCAAGAAAAGATAATTTCAAGAAGGTGAATGGGCTCTATTATTTGAATCCAAGTATAAGGATCACATGGGAAAACTTAGGACAAGGTGGCTAGGCCCATTTGAGATTGAGAAAATATTTCCCAATGGAGCTGTGAAACTCACTACCATAGATCCTATGAGATTCAAACTACTGGTGAATAATCATAGGTTGAGGTTATACAAAAATCTAACTAATAGAAGCACCTTCATATAGTAGTTTAGAGGAGGTCAAAGTAGGATGGAAATAAGAACATTAGAGTTAAGGTAAGAAGTTGCTGGAAAACAAGATGTTCAGTGGCCTTGGTATATTCATCTTGCTGAATACTCTAAGGGTAAATAAAAGTGATGTGACCATCCTTCTTAGTGATTAGAACCACTCAACGAACATGGTATTTTTTTCTTAGAATTTATGTTTTGTAGGATTTGGTGTATTTGTTGCAAGAAGTGCATGGTCTCTGACAAAAGGAGATGGTTCAAATACTAAATGTCCACTTGCAGCAACATGCAACAAAGCTTTTTTTTTTAATTTTTGGAAGAAATTATTATTGCATGGAGGAAATAAGGAACAAACTACACATGTGATAGTGATGAAGATGAATGTCACCATAAAAATTCAGTCTTACCTCTCCGGGAATTAATTGATTTCATTAAGGAGCCTTTAACATAATGATGCATACGCTTGTAACACATAAAAAAAATCATGATAAATATACATACAATGAAGGAAAAATTACAAGGCACATGTCGTCATCATCCAATGTGTATCTTGAGAATAGTGCACTCATTTCACTTTAGTAAAGTAGTGATAAAATGATTATGTTTAATTAATATTTATGCCATATCATGAATGACTTAAATAACAATTATTTCCACCGCCTTTAAACCCTATGAGTTATCACTCCACATCACACCATGTCACATCACGTATTTGCAACATTCAAATGAATTTAATTCATTTCATATTTGCACTGTGTGTGAGCTAATCGTAGAATTCAAAAAAGAAAGTACTCCAAAAATTTAAAGCTCACTTGAATTCTTGCATCATCACTACAAATTGTAAAAATTTTCCCTCAAAGCTTAAGAATAAAAAATTTAGGATGGGATGAGATATAATTCACCATGAACCTACAAACCATTCGTAACTCCATAATCAACCAAAGATATTGTAGTATTTTCAAGATAGCAGATGGATGTGATATATTAGCAAGTTTCGAGGTTTTCGACACAACCATGGTAAAATAATTTGGTGCTACATTCAAGGATGGAGAGGATACTATTAAGGGTTTAATAGTAAAAGTGGATGATGAAATTTTAGCTACAGTCACAGGGCTTCCTGTAGAAGGTGAGTTGTTCCCTAAGAAGGAAAACCTAGATGCAACTTGACGAGAGTTTGGTGATGTAGATGATAATTTCGTGACTGATAGACAAGGTACATTTTACACTTCTCTGAAACCATTTTGGGTTGATGTTGTCAATTACATTATCAAATACTTTACCTATGAGGGTAGATACTCCAGATTGAATATTGTCCATTTTAAGTTGTTGAATCATTTGAATAATGGTGTACATATTAGTGTTCCCAACTTATTAAATGAAAGCATGAAATGAATGACTAAAGAGTTATAGAAAGGAAGGTCAACCTTGTGTCACCATTGTATTATTACTCTTATTGTCAAACATACATTGGAAAGAGAACAACCCGCACTTGAATTGGGGAGATTTTTAAGGCTTAAGAATATTAATGAGTTATCGGGAAACAAAAGAGAAGCAGAAGCATAAGTAGTTCTTCCACTCACATAGTTGAACCCGTAGCTTCCACTTATTAGTCTAAACCTAAAGCTTCCACTTCTTAAACCCCCGAAAACCCCTGTTTTCGAGAAACCACCATCTCCAGAGCAAAACCATTAGCCTATTTCTCATGAGATAATTCTAATTGCTAAAAGCCTACTTGGATTTTCAACCCCGAATCATCCACCTCAAGAAGCAAGAGATATTTTTCCGGACCTACTTCTAAATCCTCCAAGTCCACTCCTTCATCTTCCAAATCCAATCTTGTACCACGTAGGTGTTCTCATCACCTAAAAACTAAAATGCCACAAAAATCAAGAGCCACAAAACCTAAAACCATATCACTTGATAGTGATAAAGAAGAAGTAGAGGAGAATATTGAGGTAATATCCATGAACATATATAAGGAAGATATTAATGTGAAGATTTAAGATCCCATAAAGGGTATGGAAGCTACGAAAGGAGAAGGAAGTAGTGAGAAAACTATTTAGGAAGGCCTTGCACAATAGTCTCGAAGTTTAAGAAGAGGAATTTCATCTTTGGGGAAACCCATGAGAAGCATGAAGGAGGATTTTTCCAGGAAATAAAAAATATAACAGGCTTGAATTACTGAGAATAGTGATATAAAAAAAGAATAATATTGTTCACAATTTTGAAACAGTAACAACCACCTAAGCAGATTGTAAAGGTATAGGAGAATATTCCCATATTTACTGAGGATACAATTGAGACCATATTAGAATCTTCTTCCCCATTGTTTCCACAAGCTATGCTATAGCCATAGGTTATCATTAGAGAATTTTTCAAAGAACCCCAATACCCGGTTTGTAGAAACATGGCCACTCGAGAAAACCTTGATAGATTATTGGGTGCAGCAATTTGAAAATTATGTTAATAAGCTACGAGTTGATGGGAAAGGGACAAGGAAGAATTAAGCTTCCAACATCAGTAGGACCGGAAGAAAAGGATAAAAACTCAAAGAAAAGGGAAATGAAATTTAAATACTCAAGAAGAAGTAGGAAGATATGATTTAGGTGATCAATGAAATATTTAAATGTTGGCCACCATCTAACATTTATGCCATTTCTTAAAATAAAAATGTTGCGATTAAAGTATACATGTATCAACAATGAAATTACAGTTGATATTAGAGGATCCAGACCTTTTTTAGGATATATCTAAAAATTCATCATGAAATTCCGCTTCTATTATGTGAGTTGTATATGTAAAATTATGTCTTGGAATATGATAGGGATTGGATCCCAAAACTTTACATTGGAGATGTTCCAGTTAGGGAATTGTTTTCCTATTTTAACAATGAATTATATAGAGAGAAGAAGATGGAAGAGTTCATGCAATTGTTAAAGGAAAAGTCATTGATGATCAGAGGTGAAGCTTCAAATACAGGAGCAATTATTGAGGAGTATGGAAAATAGATGCAACACAAAGATATTAGACAACGAGTACACTAAATGAGACATGAAGTTCATGATGAAGCTAGAAACTAAATTAAATTCAATGGGCAATAGATAATAAATACTTGCAGGATGCGGTGGTAATAAATTTCCCCTAAAATGCAAAGAAAATAAATGCATTCTTATCATAATATCATTCCAACTTTTAGGAGGATAAATGCATACATTGAAATTTCTAAAGGATGTGGCAAAAATTGGTTTCCAATTGGCTATTATCCACCAATCTTCCACTATCATATACCACATTGGTATGGAAAAAGGAACTAGATGAGGAAATATAGGACAAGATCATGGAAAGATGCATAATGAATGCATGATACTTATTCAGTGAGCTAGAAGGAACATCTCGCACCGATCGAATTTAGATGCTTATGAAGCATCATTCAGGAAAATCCTAAACCAGTCAAGGCACCTAAAGAATATTGAATGAGGACATTCAAGAAGTTAAGTATGGGGGTGTGATGAGTTGTTTTATTTCCTTTTAAAACACCTCATCTATTCTATTTTGTTCACTAATTGTAGCCCACGAATTTGTATTTCTGACATCTTGTTGAACATTTCCATTATAACTTAAACTCATGACATATATATTAGTTAATATAATTATTAATAAGGTTTAATTTATTTTTATACTATGAGTATGTATTTATTATTTTGGTTGTAATATGATGGTAAATGATGCTTTGTATAAATGTCAGCCTTGTTTGTAAAGAAGTTGTTATATGCAACAACTAACATGCAACAAAGAATCCATACACACACAGTTGACATGCAGCCAAAAGAAATCATTCAAAAAGAAGAGCTCATCCATAAAGAATCGACATGCAGATAAAGGGGCCCATCTATAGAAAATCATCCACAATCAAAGTAAACCACACACATACATAAAACGGTGATTCTGAGGATCTTGCACAATGTGGACACTACACCTAAGCTCGCATGTGTTGATAGAAGAAGCAATTATGTGAACAAGAAGAAGAATCAATGGCATCACTTGATTATGCATTGCAACTCAAACAAATAACTAATTGATTTAATTCATAATTTAATAATTGGTTGATCAATTGATCAATTAGTTAAGTTATGTGATTGTATGAGAACATCTATTGAATAGTTTTGTTGCATGCATGTAAGTTTTTGGATTGTTTGGTTGAGATATTTTACTTAATCCAACTAGAACTCCCTAGTAGGACTCTATCTCTTCATGCCTCTGCTATAATGAAATATATAAAAAGAACATATTAATACTTTAGACTGGAGACATATAGAGGAGATTGATCCATATATAGGGAACTTACTGTATTTCCACTTGTAATCTTTATGTTGATGAAATAAGAATCGAGTTCTGTTAAATTGTTGTAGACATAAGCCTTAGGAGGGATTAACACCCAAGTTAGGGCCCACTTTTGGTTTGCTAACCCTCTCCTTTTATTTTTGTTTTAATTTATTTCATGGTTAGAATTGCAGAATTTTATTACTTTCTCTCGTTTTTTATTTTTACATGATTTTCCATAGTCATAGTATTCATTTCATTCATAGTCTAGTTCATTTCCAGTATTGTTATTTCCTAATTGTAGTGATAACAATTTACCTTTACACTCCTCAAACATATATAATTGTGCATACAACATTGGCAATATTGAAAGTTTACGTCCATAATTTTGATAATTAAATGACTATAGATTTATGAACAACATATTAATTACTACAAGTTAATTTGCACCACTGAAATGAAACATACTTAAAGTTATAAAATTTAGCTCAATGTCAAGGATTGAGCCACGAAATGCTTAGAGATGAACATAATTTGTTGCCACATGTATGGAAGTCAAGCCCTCATAAGACATGTGTGGGATGCAAGTCAAACAACATGACGAATGCATTCTTGGCATGAGGAATTCATTCACCTTCACTTGACAGATTCAAATTTTTACACAACAAAGCCAAAGACATGGAAATTAATTCAGGAGATATAAAAACCTAGATGCATTAAGAGGTTGGCATGTGTCGAATGAGCATTCTGAGTGCATTTGCCATGTTAGGATTAACAATGATGGAATTATTTTCTTAGAAATGCGGTTGGAAGTGGTTTTATTTGATTTAATGACCCACAAAATATGCCTCGAGAGAGGAAATTTTTGTAGATGAAAAGAGTTTATAGTTTAAATATTTGTGACAAAGAAGAAGAAGTTATTGAAGGTGTCGGATAATAACATCGCAAGAATATGTTGAATTACTGATTTGTGAAGACATTTTTAACTTTTCATTTCAAGAATAAGTGGATAACAACACCAACAACGAAAATAGTAATAATAACAGGAAGGTTTATGGGAGTTTGAACATGTGGCAGGTGTTTATTTGTATTGATGGTGTCAACTATAAACATCTCCTCATACTCCTTTAGCCTCCCTCTTCTTCAACTCGTATCCTCCACTAAGATCAGTTACGAAGAAACCACTTGAATCCTATTTTAAATGTTTTGAACACTATAAATATGAATTTATTCTTTATTTTGCACAAGTTACAGTATGATGGAACCTACCTTCTTGATTTTTAATTACATGGCTACACCTATATCTTTTAGGACTATAGAATCCAAAATAGAAATTGAAACTGAAGTGTATCAAGCTTGTCCTTAGAAGCATTATTATTCTTTGAGTTTTGTAGACATGTGTTCTAAGTAGGAGTTCAAATGAATCCACTAGATTTTGTCCTCTTTACATCTACCTTGTTATCTATCTAGTGAACACCATGATTCACTTCAATCATGACATGAATTTTTGCATTGTGTTTCTAATGGTGGAGATATAAAATTTCTTATAAACATGAACAAAAAATAATGGAATCCAAACTAATCTAAATTATTTTTATAAATGTATGTATTCAATTGATATTGTTATAACATTATCCATAAAAAAAAATTTATGTATTGTGTTTTTCAATGGTGTGGATATAAAATTTCTTCTATAAATGAATAAAATTGAAGAAATCCTAACTAATCTATTTTTTAATACATGCATGCATGTACTTAATCAATATTGTTTTAAAATTATCCATTAAAAAGTGTATTAAGTTCTACAAGTATTTTTGAGTAATATCTATATTACAAATCCATATCGTCCTTCCATAAGCACATATGGATGCTTTTTCTAGTATATATTTCTAAAACATGTTACATCTAAAAATATAACATATATGCATTGACCAAGATATCATAATTACATCATCCACAGTAGAAAATTAAAGAAAATGATGATATATGATATCTACCATGCTATCATAATTGCATCAACTATGATATAATTTTTGTAAAAATTGAAAACATACAATATCGACCATGCTAGAAAAACAACAATAGTCAAGGAATATTTTGTTTTTGAAAACATATGGTAATGAACATGCCAAAAGATGGTATCATCCATACTAAAAAATAGATGGTATCAATCATGCTATAAAATAGACAATATCATTCATTTTAGAAAAAGATGGTGTTAGATAATATCACCTGTGCTAAAAAAATTGAATTGTACTTTATTGAAACCATTATGCAAAAAAATTATGTTTCTAAAATGTAGATTTCAAATAAAATGTTTATCTATTTTTATGCATGCTTTTATACAAAAGAATGAGAAAAAACTATTTCAAAAACACTCCATAGGGTAATATGATAATATATGTAACCATTTTTTCTTCTTCTATAGCTAAGTTTTCCTTACTTCCTACAAAATGATTAACTAGCTAAACCAAGTCTTTAATTCTATGTCAATAAATATTGAGGATTATAAATAATTGATAGATAGTAATTTCAAAAATATGAAACAATAATACAAGAAACCAAATAATTGAATAGAAAATTAGAGAGAACACATTATACTAGATTTATGTGATTTTAGGTTGAAAACTCCACAAAAAACATCATCTAATATTTTATTAATAATATGAAAATTTACAAATTGTTTGACCATTGTACAAACTATTTAACAACTTGTTATGTATCTCCTTCTCCTTTTTCTCTCATAAAAATGGCCTCACAATGGATTTTATAGATCCTTTAAACTTTTCCTCTAACAAATATTCCTCACACTTCCCTAGAACTCCTCTCTCACAAACTTACATACTCAAATGAAAGATATCGTTGTGTGTTCCAAGTTATGCCTTGCATCATTTACCCTATTTAGGAATCCACCTAACGGGATGATGGTTGAATCTCAACCATCCAAAAAATAGGTATGAATGGTTATAACCATTCAATATAACTATGTAATAGTTATGCTTTAGTTGACTACATAATAATTAGATAATATAAATAATATCTAATTATATTTTCTCAAAATTGCTTTAGGATACGATATATGTAGTTATATTTTATATAGATTATGTATATATTATAGGTATCCACCATATAATAAGATCCTTTAATATATATTTAGGGGCCATTTATGTTAAGTGTGGATCCCCATGAATATTATGCTCAACATGAGAAATAAGAGATCTTAGATATAAATTTTGAGACATTTTCATAGAATCATGTGACAATTTGGTGGTAAGAAGAATAATCCAATAATATTTTTGTTGATTCAAATGAGATATATTGTGTAAATAAATAATACACAAGGAATCAATAATTGTTTGTGTTGTAGAAAATAAAGAGAGAGATAGGGAATCATATGACAATTTGGTGTTAAGAAGACCAATTCAATAATTGTTTTGTTGATTCAAATGAGATATTTTGCTTAAAGAAATTATACACAAGGGAATTAATCATTGTTTGTGTTGTAGAAAATAAAGAGAGAGATAGGGAACATAGATTGAATGTATGGAGGGGGAAATAAGTGAATAAATGGTAGAAAATAATTAGACTAATGAAGGTAAGAAACACATAAGAAATAGGGAAAGTGTTAAAGAGAAGTGTGTCAAGTGACATACATTAAAAAGAAAATTTAGTAGGAAGATACATAGGATGTGGATCATAGGTTGTGTATGGAAGATATACGTTGATAAATATCTAATCCTAACAAGGTGTAAGGGAGCATGGGTTAACCAAAATAATTTATGCTAGGATTTAATTAAAATACCGATAAATAACTAATTATACCTAAATAAAAATAAAATAATAATTCAAACCTAATTAATAACTATGAAAAACAAAAAAGAAAGGTGACATGAAAGGTTTACTATTATATGATTATATCTCAAGATCTTGTAAAAATTACCAAAATATGATTTGTGAAGACTAGGTTTTTTTGAAAGAGAGAGAGAATGTAGAAAACCTAGGATTCATGAAGGACCTTTTCAAAACCATTAAATTCAAAACTTGACAATGTATTATCTATCAGTGATATTCCAAGTTAATATTGTATGTATACTAAACTAAATAATCTAATTGAATGAAGCTAACACCAAGTAGCTCTAAACAAAGTTAATCTAATAAGAACATCAATGATAAATCTTTAAAGGAAATAACTTCTAATGCATCAAAATGAATTTAAACATCTAATGCAAAGCCATCCCTTAGAATTGGATGTGCTTTGTAATGTATGATTGCTAATTAATATGACCTATTTAGATCATAAGAAATCAATTTGTATGTTGTCTCCAAAGTGAGGAAAGGATCTCACCAAAATGGCTACAAGGCCATGTTTGGATCTTCCTTTACTACTCAACTATGAGAGAAATGGAATAAAAAATAATAATCTATTCCAACAATGGAGAATCCTCTATCAATATGCCTATAGTAATCACTATTCAAAGTGTGGTGTGGTGTGAAGGGAGGATACTAGGTTGTATATATAGCTTTCCATTTGGGAGAAACTACAATCCTAGTGAATGTGGGATAAAAGATAAAGTAGAATTAGAAGAGATAAACATGATTAGAAGGAATTGATTAGAATTAGCAACTCATGGGAGTTGGATATGATTTAATTAATCAACTAGGATTAATTAATAGGTTAGGATAAGCTTAGAAAGCTATTTAGAGGGACTTTAGAGAAAAATAGGTATGATTGGATGATTTAAAAGGGAATTTAATTAATAATAAGGTTTATTAATTAACTACAACATTATAAAGGCTTGATTAACTAATAATAATTAATTAATTGATTTGAAGAGGATTATAACTAACGAAGTGTTGTTAATTGGCATCCGGAATGGGGTAAAGGGTAGTTAATTAATGAAAAGTCATTAATTGGTTAATTAACAAAGTTTTGTTAATTGACCGAAATAGAGGGGTAAGTTAGTTAATTAGCAGGAAATCACTAATTATAATGGAAATGATGGGAAAGAGGGTAATTAGTGCAATTTTAGTATTAAAACTACATAGGAAAATTTTAGGTGTCTACAAATATCATATAGGAAAACAATATATTTTGATGAGTGTATTTGTCGATCTAGGGCTTCAAAACCTTTATTTGATCACTAGGAAAATTTGGTTTTTCTCAAGCCCTAATTAATTAGTTAAAATTTAAAAATTGAGGTAAAAATTAATGTTTAGGTATATGTTACACAAATAGTGGTCAAAATATATTAACATTTATCAGCTCCCTCAAAGATATTCATTAACTAGGAAAAATAACGTGATACAATATATTTTCCTTTACTTTCAATAAATTATTTTATAGATTCATGATCTAAAATTATTCAAAAAAATTCTCAATATGGTGCTTTATTCTCTATAATGTTTTGAATTCTTCTTGAAATGGTAGAATGAAATTTTCAATTGTTAGGATTTTAAATATGTAAGAATATAAAATAGATTAGAATTCTTGCATATGTATAAAAAAATTGAATTAAAATTCATATCCTTTGACACTAAATTTGATCTCCTAAATTAAAAAGTTGAGAACAAGGAGCAATGAAAATTGAGCTAAGGTGGACCAATAAAATACATATGAATAACATTTGGAAGTTCCAAATAGATCCTTGGAGATTACAAAACACTCTAAACAAATACAAAGAGTGTAAGGATACTTTAGACATGGTAGGAAAAATATAAGGAAAACTCAAAGGAAATAAATACATCGATATAAAGGATTTTGTTTATACCCAAAATAATATAATGTGTAAATAAATGTACAATCAATATATAACATGCAAGAGTTTGTAACATATAAGGGTATTTTGAATTAATTAATTTATAATTAACCAATGTGTATAATCATAACGATGCATTAATACTTGTAATAATAATAAGGAATAGAAAAATATCTCAATTACATAAGAGGATATGAAGAATTAGTTGTAATGAGTGGAAAAGATGAGACCTAGATGTGCAACATGAGTAAAAAGTTGATTTGAGACTAAGGATTTTTCAATTTCGAGATTGTAACTAGAAATTTCTATAGCGCAAGACCATACAACTATTATAAATCCTTTCCATTCTCATGTACATTCATGAATTATACTATAAGTTCTTGAAAATTATTATAGTGAGGTTTTATAGATTTACATGTCCTTTACTTTTCTAGAAATATGATTCGATTGATGTCAATCTTGTTCACACAACCTTGGTACAACCTGTAATGACCTAAAACAAGTGGAAACCCTAGATTCCTACAATATCATTCATCAAAGAACTAGATATAAAAAGGAGAAATCATTTTGTGGTGAGGCTGGACTATCCTTGGTAGACAACCCTTGAAGAAGAAATCCATGTGTTCTACTACATACTCTCGAGCAAGATCAACCCTCATGTAGTTATCCTAGGAATATGTGCAAGTCTGAATGTAATCTAATACAACCCCTCATGAATTCTCTCATTTATTTTGACATAAAGATAAAATGATCTATGTTTAGTAGAGAATGTAAATAACACGAGTAGTAGTGTGATGTGGTGTATTTTAGCTGCTAGCTAGAATAAACCTTTTTGTCCCTCGAATACCTTTGATAATTTTTGGAGTGACTTTTCTCTTACAAATACATGGATCTAAGACATTTGAATGCTTAGAAATGGAATAATCTTGACTCTTTTGACCTGGTTGAGTGCTTCATACTTGTAAAACTAGATGGTATAAGTGATGTGCAACTATTTTTGGAATATTTAGGATATTCTTGAGTGATTTTGTATTGATATTTGCGGTTGGATCTTATGAAAGTGTTAGGTGACTTATGAAGTGAAATTTAATTTAGTATATGGCCTTATGTAGGAGAAATATATTACAAAGGACAACCCCTGGAAGATGAAATTACATGTTTAAGATATTAAAATTCAAAATAGATCCATAATATGAAAGAGGGTAGGACCATACGGAGTTAGTTGGGACCGTAATCCATTGTGTGCCAAACTCTATGGCTTTTCCTAGGATAATATCAATGTAAAATAAAAATTTTATGGAATGATGTCAAATTTTATTAAATATGGACATTCTACAATATAGATTAAATACTAAAATCAATTATATTGGTTTTCTTATACCAAATATTGGAATTTGATTTGGCTATTATTGGAATCCAAAAAGGGGCTTTTGGAATTTGATTTGGCTATTATTGGAATCCAAAAAGGGATTTTTTGGAATTATATATCATGTATGAGGGATTTCCATTTTAGGAGTTTACAATTTTATAGTAAGATTAAGAAATACTTATTGGAATAATTAATACATTTATAACATTGCAATGCATAACAAATACTTATATTGTCCATTCTCATGTAAAACAAACATTTTTATCTTGTATTGAATGGGCATATGTCCATTCTCATACAAACAAACATTTTTATCTTGTATTGAGTGGGCATATGCCCATTCTCATATAAGAATCATAAAAGAAAAATAAACTCAATATAGAAAGAAAGAAAAATTTAGATGTGATTTATTTTAACTATGGGGTAGTGTGCATTTGAATGTTGTATATTTTACATATTTTGATCATATATATTTGTGTGACAAATGTTTAATTATAACATGGATTTATTTGCATAGAATGAAGGTAGGAAATGTGTTATGAGATATTTACAACATAAAATGATGGTAATAAATGAATTGTTAAGATATAGTCTATAAAAACCAATATATATATATATATATATATATATATATATATATATATATATATATATATATATATATATATATATATATATATATATTTGATAGTTTAACGCTTTTGACTGGAGCTTAGAACCGGGATTGGAGGGATCCCACCCACATACATCCAAACCTATAACACCCCAAATGACCTACCCAAACTAGAAAAGATACAAAATCCGAAAACAATACAGCAACCAAAGGAAACAACATATGATGATTACATACAAAAAAAGAACCCTAGAGAAGAAAAACATTCAATCGTCCAACTGAATGACATCCACGAGCGGCATGATGATTGGGTTCCACCTTCTTCCTGCCACTAGTAGTCCCACCGGCTCGAAAGCAGTCAAAGAAGAAAGTTGTATGAAAACCCCAAAATCTTGTGAAACCTTTCCTTAATCTCGACTCAGTGGCCAAATAGTCCTCGCCCGAAACCTTTCAATGAGATTCATGTACTGGACCTCGATTCAGCCTAGAAAATGATGTGTATGCGAGCCCGCGTGATGCCTCCAAAGAAATCCATCTCTCTCTTTACACCCGAAATACAAACTAGGCAACGGAGGTATTTCCATCTTTGTTAAACTTAGCCCGTAGTGTATTGCTTCCTCCCACCTAGCAGGACACTGAGAAAGCAGACGGAGAAATAAACTTAATTAATTTATATTTATTAATCAACATAATAGTAACAAGTAAACTCAATCAATCTTAGTAATCATGGAAATGTGTTGTTATGAGATAATACAAGTCACATTTTTTTTTGCATAAAATGATGGTAATAAATCCAATATTAATGAATTTTTATGAGAAAAAGAAAAAAAAAACTAAATTTATCTATATAAACTCAATCAATTTCAGTAATTTTTTTTTAAATGTTTCTAAAGATTGACGTAAATTTGGGTGTGAACCCACATGATTTAACCATGTACATATTAAGTGTGAAATTTTTTTTATAATGCATTCAAATTTCCACCCCACAAACTAGTAACTTATTTTCATGGAAAACAATATCTTTGTATAAACCTGTCAAATCTAGTTTTGAGCATTATATACTAATCACATCATTTGGATGAAATTTGAAGAATAACTAAAAAATTGTAATAAACACATTTTGATTACTACATACTAACAACCATAAATAACATCACTTCAAATGGAAAATGGGAAAAAGAACTAGAAAAATGTAATAAACACAATTTTATATATTGATTTGTTCCATTGTTGTTTGAAAAGAGAACATCCCTTTAAGATGTCTCTTACATCATCGCATGACCCCTACCAAGAATAGTTTTGTAAACAATGATGACATAAGCCACTTATTATTTTTAAATTCTTTGTTAGAAACCTTTAGAGACACCAAAAAAATTTCTTCAAGAACTCCTTTGTTGATTACATTAACTACAATTGTAGTTTCACATTTGTATGGAAATTATGGTGTTTTCCAAATTGTTTCCAAATCTTTAATAAATTTGTCTCCCTCTTTTCGCAATGCTCCATACCACAACAAAACAAAGGATGCATGTCCACTTTAACTAGTTTTTCTACATTGGCATTTGTATCCAACGTAGACCATGAGAATGCAATTCGATAAAACTCTTTAGATACAAAAGTTAGAAATTGGGAAATAGACATTCATTATTAAACATCATTATTAACTTGTATGTATTTCAAATACGATAATAATATTTCACAAAAATACTTTTACCTATTTCTTTACACATATTTGTTAGTTGTATATTTTCTAGATTTTCTCTAGTTGTATCTCCACATAAAAATTAAAATTAGGATATATTTATCGAATTGATTCAACTAATATTGACAAATGAAAAGGTTTAATATTTTTACCTATTTCTTTACATATATTTTTGGATATTCTCATTTGTATCGCACAAAATTTTAAATTAATATATATTTATCAAAGTGATTCAATCTAATATTCACAAGTAAAAATAATATTTAAATTTTAACTCTATTCTTCTAACTTCTATTTACATATATTCTATAACATGAAAAGAACTTTTAGGAGTAAACTATATGAAGGATGTACATCTTAATATTTGAACAAAGTAAACATTGTTAAGAATTAACGTATACATAATGACTATAATAAAAAGAACACAAAAATCGTAGAGGGGATGCACCTAGAGGTGTAGTTTGACATTTATAATATTTTTGGAGCATGATCTCCTGCTTCGATTCTCCACCATAAAGATAAGCAAGGAATTCTTTGTTTAATGCATTTGTCCCACCATGTAATATTAATGGGGACACATTAGAGTTGCATCTCTCAATCATGTGCTCCCAAAAATGCATTGATCTCGATCATTTGAAAGAATTTTCAAGGATGAAAACTCCAATTTCATTCAGTTTGATAATATCCAAGGGCTATGAATGTTACCAATCTAAATCCTTGTCACATCTTCCACCTCCATACAGGTGAATGACATAGAGTGGATAAGGAAACTGAGATTTTCTAAATCAAATTTAATGAATTTTCATCAAATAAATAAATATGAATCTTTTCATCAATTTTGAGTTTGTTTTAATAATATTTTCTCTTTTATAGATTACTTTATCAATGATTCTGAAATGCCTTTTTCCAAAGATAGATACTTTTTTCTTCGAGCATGGATAATGTAGCCAAATTAAGAACAAACTAGATATCTTAAATATTATGAACTCCAAAGAAAATAGATCTCCTTATTTGTTCCCAAATAATGAATTACAATGTGTCATAAATAGGAAAACAACTCCCAACTTGAGTTGCCAAGTAAACTCTAGCTAACTCTGACTAAATCTACTCTAGGTGCGGAAATTACTATTTTTAGCAGTTTACTAGAACTTGCTATTCTTAGTAAGTTCGCATGCTTATTTCTACGGGAACAGAAATTGCCACACATCTTATACATCCCTAAATTAGAGGAATTTCCAACTTTCTAACTCATAATGCAATCAATAGACTAAAATTAACTAATGCTCAAAAATAGGAAAAAACGGAACTATAACTTAAATCCTAATTTTCGGCCTCAAGATGGCAGATTTAGGGCCCAAAAACATGTTGAAAACTTGCCCCAACTAGTAGGGCTGGTTTCCGCTGCATTTTTCTCATCGAAACACGTGGTTTCAAAAAAAAAAAGGGACTCAAACGGACACCCGGAACTCAAGTTATGACCTTGTCATGTTCCTGCTAATTATGGTGCATCATTCTCCCGTGCTTGAAAAAAACGCAGCTCCTGCAAGTTGTCTTCTTCAAATTGATTCCATTTATCTACATCTAACTTCGAATCTCCCACTCGTGACCCAATAATTGTCCTCTTGTTCCAGTTCTTTCCGATTGTACCAAATATTTGTTGTATTTCCCATTTCGTGTGTCCATTGTTTTCTTATCTAGAATCTGATCCACTTCTTCTTTCTTCTTCACGGAACTGTTGCCTCCAATCTACTACTTCATCAATAGAATCCCCTTCTGCACCATCCCCATGAAAAGAATACAAATCTAAAACATTAAACACTAGAGAAATATCAAAATTCCCTGGCAATTCTACCTCATAAGCATTATCGTTTATTTTTTTCACGATTTTACAGGGACCAATCTTCTTGTACTTCAGCTTGTTATAGGTTCCTTTTAGAAACCTTTCCTTCCACAAATATACCATAACCAACTCACCAATTGTAAATACCTTTCTCCATCTATGCACATCTGCTATTTCCTTATACTTATCATTACTATTCTGCAGACTTCTTCCACACTTCTTCCTGCAATTATTGTATATGTTCGGCAAATGCTTCTACATCATCACTGACTCTACCATCAATTGGTAGTTACACCAAATCTAACACCCCATTTGGATTACTCCCATACACAATTGAAAATGGAGACTTTCTGTGGATCTGTTTATGGGAATCGTTATATACAAACTCAGCTTGTGGTAATGCTAAGTCCCATTGTTTGACTTTTCCCCAACAATGCACCTTATGAGTTTCCCAAACTCCTATTTACCACCTCTATTTTCCCATCGAGTCTGCGGATGATAGGCACTCTTGAAGCGTAGTTGAGTTCCAAATTTCTTCCATAAAGTCCGCCGAAGTGACTTAAGAACCACGGTGTCCCTATCTCAAGTAATAGTTTTGGAACACCATGCAAACAAAAACTTCTACGAAAAACAAATCTTCTACGCTGTTGCATCACTTGTTTTCTTGCAGGCAATAAAATGAACCATCTTAGAAAACCTATCAACAACCACAAAAATTGAGTCATTACCTCATTGTGTTTTTGGTAATCCCAAAACAAAGTCCATACTCGAGATCTGTCCATGACCCTTTAGGACAGTGCAATGGCATATCAACCCTACATTCGTGCATGGCCTTTTGAGACTTGGCAAATTCGACATCTTTCCACATATCTTACCACATCTCTTTTCAACTTTGGCTAATAGTATTTGTCTACTACCAAGGCTATTGTCTTATCTTTACCAAAATGCCCAGCCAACCCTCCACTATGCAACTCTTTCACTATATTCTCTCTCATAGACCCAACTGGAATACATAGTTGGCGTCCCTTGAATAGGTAGCCATCCTGTAAAATATACTCATCCAGGACATCTCCTGCATTGTCTGACAATGGACTAATTAGTCTTTCAACAATATCCTTGAAATCAGAATCAGAAGAATACAAACCCTTTATTGCTTCAAAACCCACCACCTCATTTTCCATAGTGGTAAACAAAGTTACACGCTACTCAATGCATCTGCAACTTGATTCTGTTTTCCAGATTTATGTTTTAGAGAAAAATTATAACCCTACAAAAATGATACCCACTTTGCATGCCTACTATTCAACTTCTTTTGGGTATTCACATACTTCAGGGCTATGTGGTCTATAAATAACACAAACTCCTTAGGCACTAAGTAATGCCTCCAATGCCTTAATGCTTGTACAATTGCATAAAATTCCACATCATAAGTAGAGTAGTTCTTTCTTACCTCATTCAGTTTCTCACTAAAGAAAGCTATTGGCTTTCCTCCTTGACTTAGAACAACACCAATACCCACATGTGAGGCATCACAATCAACCTCAAACACTTTATCAAAATCTGGTAGTGCCAAAATGGGTGCCTCTATCACCTTCTTCTTCAAGAATTGAAAACTATCCTCAGTTGCCTTTGTCAACAAAAACTCCCTTCCTTTTGTGCAATCTGTTATAGAGCCACAATCGCTGAAATTTTTAATAAATTTTACGTAAAATGTTCTAGACCATGAAAGATCCTTACCTCTATTATACTCTATGGAGTAGGCCATTCAATAATTTCCTTTATCTTTTCTGAGTCCATCTGTACCCCATCTGCTGAAATAATAAATCCCAAGAATACCAAACTCTCTTGCATGAATGTGCACTTCTTCATATTTGCATAGAGTTTCTCTTTCCTTAACACTTCAAATACCAACATTAGATGCCTCAAATCTTCTTCTTTAGTTTTACTAAAGATCAAGATATCATCAAAATAAACCACAAAAACTTGCCATTATACTCCCGTAAAGTACGGTGTTCATCAATCTCATAAAAGTACTAGGTGCATTGGATAACCCGAATGACATCACCAACCACTCATATAATCCATTTCCCATCGTGAATGCTGTTTTCCACTCATCTTCTTCTCTTATCTGAATCTAATGATAACCACTTCGAAGATCAATCTTGGTGAAATACTTAGATCCAACAAGCACATCCATCATATCATCAAGGCGAGGTATTTGGAACCGATACTTGATTGTAATTTTATTGATCGCTATGCTATCTCTGCACATTCTCCATGTTCCATCCTTCTTTGGTGTTAATAAAGCTGGTGTTGCACACAGACTCATGCTCTGCCTTACGACCCCCTTTCGCACGAGATCTACCACTTGCCTATTCAACTCTGCATGTAATTTCGGGCTCATCCTATAAGCCGCTTGATTTGGGAGTGAAGACCCTGGAATCAAATCAATGTGGTGTTGAATATCTCTTTTGGGTGGTAATCCATCTGGTAGCTCATTAGGAATAACATCTGAAAATTCTTCTATTAATTCTGATGTTTCTATTGGTATTTGAGCACTTACAAGTTCATCCTTATTTGCAACTAGTGCATAACAAAAACCGAGTTGCCTTTGCCTCCTTCACAAATTCCTTTGCAGAAAACATATTTTCAGCCTTCCCCTCTTCTTTAAGAGGTAGCAAAACTATTTTTGTGCCATCCTTCCAGAAAGTATAAGTATTCTTTCCCCCATCATGAATAAATTTTCTATCAAATTGCCATGGTCCTCCTAGCAGCATATGACATGCATCCATAGGGATAACATCACAACAAATCTCATCCTTATAACTGTTCCCAATAGAAAAGCTTATTAAACATCTCTTATCAACAATAACTTCATTACCCTTCTTAAACCATGCAATACGATAAGGGTTAGGATTTTTCTCACAATGCAGACCCAATTTATCAACCATCTCATTTGAAACCATGTTCTCACAACTACCACCATCAATAATAACATTACATACCTTTCCTCCTGAAGTGCATCTTGTTCTGAAAATATTTGTACGCAGCCATGCATCCCCCTTGACCTCCTTTCTTGGAGCAATCATCGTCTTCTTGATCATCAGAGTTTCTCCAACATCTGGTGGGATTTCCAGGTCCTGTTCCTCTTCTTCTTGCTCAGCTTCAACAAGATTTACTCTTGGAGCATCTCCTTGCCTTTTGTCATGTGTATAAGTATGTGCACATTCAAAAGCTTGATGCCCTTCTTCACCACATTTGTAACAAACAAATGGTCTTCGTGGAGCCTCCCATCCTCTATCGCCAGCATATCCTCTGCCTCTTTGTTGATTCTGGAAATCTTGTCTCGTATCCTCTTGCTTTTCCAATCCATGAGATGATTCTCCCCTACCTTGGCTGAAACCAGCTCATCCCCAAAAGGAAGATGAGGCCCCCTATTCATTCCAGGTGATCTCCTAAAACTTTGACAATTTTTTTTTCCTCAGCCTTTAAGGCTAATTGATAAGCATCCTCCATGCTTTTAATCCTATGCATACTTATCTCATCTTGAATAGAAAATTTTAATCCATTAACATACCTTGCAGCCATTTGTTCCTCAGTTTCTTCATGCTCTACATGAATGGACAACTTATAGAACTCATCGTGTATTCTTCCACTGTTTGTAAGTTCTATCGAGATTCTAAAACCTCCTGTAAAGGGTTTGTGCATAATCCACAGGGAGAAATTTATCTTTCAGCTTCTTCTCCATCTTACTCCATGTCCTAATTCTTTCTTTCCCCTTTCTTGACCACTCTTTTTGTAGGTGATCCCACCATAACATAGCATGACCTTTCAATTTCGTGCATGCAAATTTTACCTTCTTTTCTTCTGACATAGTCTTCCACTCAAAAATTTTTCCCATGCTAGTCAACCAGTCTATTAGCTCCTCTGGTTTTAGACTACCACCATACTCTGAAACATCAACTCTTATCCCATCATTCTTTCCTTCTAATGCTCGAAGCATCCTTTCTTCAAAAGCTAATGGTGGTGCTTGCGTTTCCTCCTCTTCACAAACTTCTTCTTCATCTGTGTCATCTCCACCTTGATTTCCTCTCTGGGTTATCATTGCAGCAAGCACAACAACTTGTCTCTACAGATCTTGCATATTTCTATTCATCTATGCAATACCACCTCCTCTTCCTCTTCCTCTTCCTGCCATTTAAAAAAAAAAAACTTCGAACCAGCTCTGATACCAGATAATGTAGCCAAATTAAGAACAAACCAGATATGCTGCAAATATTATGAACTCCAAAAGAAAATAGATCTCCTTCTTTGTTCCCAAATAATGAATTACAATGTTTCCTAAATAGGAAAACAACTCCCAACTTGAGTCGCCAAGTAAACTCTAGCTAACTCGACTAAATCTACTCTAGGTGGCGGAAATTACTATTTTTAGAGTTTACTTACTTAGAACTGCTATTCTTAGTAAGTTTGCATGCTTATTCCTATGGTTACAGAAATTGCCATGCATATTCTACATCCCTAAATTATAGGAATTGCCAACTTTCTAACTCATAATGCAATTAATAGACTAAAATTAACTAATGCTCAAAAATAGGAAAAAACAGAACTATAACTTAAATCCTAATTTTCGGCCTCAAGATGGCGGATTTAGGGCCAAAAACGTGTCAAAAACTTGCCCCAACTAGTAGGGCTGGTTTCCACTATGTTTGTCTCATCGAAACATGTGGTTTTAAAAAAAAAAACGGACTCAAACAAACACCGGAACTCAAGTTATGACCTTGTCAAGTTCCTGCTAATTCTAGCGCATCAATGGTAAACATATTTTTGTCTTTTGAGCATGGTAAACATTTTTGAATGTAATTTTAATTGGCCCAATTCCTTATCCATATTCATGTGGTGGCCAACAGATGAACCAAATGAGCCTTATGTAGTAATACAAATCACTTGATTTTGTAAGTGTCAGTTTCCTTGTCCACTCTATGTTATGCAACCCTGTACCTTTTTAGTGGGATGTAATTTTGTAGGAGCTACATGACAATGAACAATATCAATTTTGAATGAATTTTCATCAAATAAAAAAAGATGAATCTTTTCATCAATTTTGAGCTTGTTTTAATAATAATTTCTCTTTTGTAGATCACTTCACCTCTTGAAAGTGTGATTTTGAAATGTATTTTTCTAGCATAGATAATTTTTATCTTTTGAGCATGGTAAAAATTTTTGAATGTAATTTTTCGTTGGCCCAATTCCTTATCCATATTCATGCGGTGGGCAAAAATGAACAAAATGAGCCTTATGTAGTTCTATTATTTTGTTTATAATTGTTACTATCGTTTTGGTTGGACTAGCCTTAGTGGAGCAAGTCTTTGGCGGCCAAGTATTGCACTACATACCCTCAAAAGGGATTAAGCCTTATATAGTTGTATTATTTAGTTTTAGAATAAGAAGGAAATATTGAACTCAATTATTTTGGTTGGACTAAGCATTGCATCTTTTATATTTAATTGTCTCGTTTTGGCTACTATTGTTTTTTTAACACAAATTTATTTATTAATTAAAGGTAATTGTTTTGAAACATGTTTTCCATTGCAAAATGAGGAGTGGCCCATTGTAAAAAAATTAATCTTCATCATCACATCAAGCCCATTTGAAATGGGTAGATGCTAATTCTCGTATAGAAAATGTAGAAGAATAGACGGAAGAAGAGTAGATGTTTAGAATGGGCATATGTCCATTCTCAAATAATAATCATAGAAGAATTGTGGGATTTTTTTATCTCATATAAAACATAGAAGAACAACATATGGAAGATCAATAGATGTTTAGAAGATGCATATGGAAGATAAATATTACTTTGTTTTAGAATTGGGCAAATGCCCATTTAACATATAGAAATCATGAAAGAAGAATGACTCATAGAAGAAGAATTTAGTTTTTTTAAAATTGAAGATAAGTTTTAGATATACTTCTAACTCTTCTCTGTTGATTTATTATGAGATGAAGAATATCATCTAGCTTTCTTTCTTTTGTATTCTGATCTAGGTATAAATATAATTCCATATTTTTGATATGTGTTTTAAGAATATCACTTCAATCTTTTTAAGACTTGTATAGTATTATCCTCCATAGTTATAAAAGGATGCAAATTAATTTTTAGAGTCTCAACAAGATCATTCCCTAACAAAAAATGTATAAATACATAGGCAAAACAGAAATCATTCAATGCAGGTGAATCGTGTCCATGTGTGTATATATATATATAATTATCTGTATTTTTACGAAATGCAAGAAGCCCAAAGCAGAAGGATCTAGGCAAGGTTACTTATTTTTCATGCTAGGTGGCCTAGTTTTTAGGCCTAGATGAGCGGGTGAGCTACGCGGGACGAGATGACTAGATGAGCTTAGCGGGAAGTTGACATTCCAAGCTAGGTAGGTGAACTAGTCCTGCATTTGGCGACCAAGCTGGAGGGTGATCTTACTTGCCAAGCTAAGAAATATTAAATGATGCATCTAATGATAAAATTCCCACTTTCATAATTGGAATCATAAAAGAAGAATATAGATAAAATGTAGCTTGTTTTATAATGGACAAATTCCCAGTCTCAGAGCCTTCATAGAGTATTTGTTTACCATTAATTTGTAAATAAATTGCTTACCACCTTTTATTAATTGAAGGTATTTGTTTGTCAAATACGTCTTCGAGAACCCGTAGGAGGGAAATTGGTAAAATTATGACAATTAATTCTCGTTAGGAATAATATTAGATATTGTGAACATTATTATGAGTGTGGAAATAAATAATATAGTGTAATGTAATACAACTATTTATGAGTTGTTAACTAATGTAAATAGTTGTAACTAGATAATGTTTGTTGTGAGAAAATAATGGGATTGAGAGTTTGAGTGAGATATTGTGGGGATTAGGAGAGATATGTGGGATGAGTGTTGACTCCTAGAATCAAGGAGATCAAACTCTATATATGTAACCTCTACCTGTGAATAATATATCCCGAATCATTTGAATCTATAATATAATTATTCGGTGTATTTTCTCTGTGCAAAACTGGTTTATTGCTTTGATTTGGTATCAGAGCTGGTTTATGATAGAAACATGAGAAAGTTTCAATGAGAGGCATCTTTGATGTATGTTTGCATTCAAAAATACAGTACTTCATCCATTCTAGTCAGAACTACCAGCATTAAGTGTCATTGACATGCTGTGGAAGAGAGGCAATGCTTTGCATTAGCCCATGTGTGGATCTCTTACTACCTGAACGTAACATCATTGCAATCTAGGTGGCACATATCACGAGCTTTTCACATGCAAGGATTCGAGACGCCATTGCAAAAGCTGAAGGAGACGTTTTGATGAGAAGAAATTCAATCTCTTCTTCTCCCAGCTCAGTCACTTAGCAACTCGAACCTCTGTCAGCAGCACGCAATGCATTGTGATTTGTATTGCTCTGTAGAAACATATTTGCACTGATCCCGAGTTTCTCTCTCAGCACAAGATTTATTACAAATCAATGGTCACGGTCAATTTTGTTTTCATCAGTTTTGTAATGCATTGGATCGATTGCACTAGAGTAACCACCGAGTCGACCTGGTATTATGTTGAATATACAGTACAGCTGTATTTGAACATCTGTGCACTCACTGCCAAAACGCGACAGCTGTATTATGCAATGAATCGTCCTCCTGTGATCTAACCTGGAACGACACCAAAGCAACGTGAAGACTTGGTCAAGACCCTATCTCATGCCAAGAATTTATATTTGAAAGGCAATGTTTGATAGTCAATAATTTTAATGTTTGATAGTCATATGTTTATAAATTGTCTACTTTAGTAGTATGTCTATTCTAGGTATTTTTGTATATTCCTTTGTTAATTATTTTTTATTAAAAGTTTTTAAAATGTATTGTTATAAAGGTTGTCAATAGTGTTAGTTTAGTTTATTTAACGTCAATTGTGAAGTATTAGTATTATGAATGTCAAAGATAAAATGAGTCGAGAGTTTAGAGTCATTTTCATTTAAAAGTAATTTCATTTTATTATTTTTTAAATTTCTAGTCGTATCTTCTTGTCTGAGTCAAACAAGTCGTCAAATTTACAATATCGTCAAAAGTATTGTTTTAGTCATTAAGTGTTGTCATTTTGCGTTAGTAATTTTGTTGTCAAATTAGATTGTCAGGTCATTGTAAAAAGTCTGTATAAAAAAATAAAATAAAAATTGCCTCATTGTTCAAGAATTGGACACATTTTCACTTGTACGCGACGTCCAAATTGTGGAGGGTGTTTTTTGAGATTCATGATCACATCTGGTTGAGTTAGTAGCTTGCTACAATGGAGGTTGGAGGCAACGGAGGAAGGAGGTTGATCAGCGACCTCTCGTCAAGCACCATCGATGAGGCGGCGGTACTGATTTGGTAACCAATTTATTTCAGTTGTGTGTTTTATAATAAGAACAGATGTCACATTCTTGTTCAGAGTTGTATTTCCTTTTATAACCACCTGATGTAAATATGTTGTAGTAGAAAGATAAAAGCACAAGAAAAAATAGCATCATGTTTTTCTTGAAGAGGATGAACAGAGGTTCATGAGCAGGGGCTCGTACAGACGAGAGGTCCGTTATTGTCGAAAGCTTGCGAGGGTTTGTATTGATGAACATAGGTTCATGCATAGGGGTTCTTACCTTGGACTAAGGTCCATATGTGTACCAAGATCATGAGCAAACAGGGGTGTGCAAGCTGCAGAGAAAGTGTAACTATTCTTTTCTACATTGTTCACATTAGGGGAGTGTATGTGTGGAAATAATAATGTTAACAATAGGGGAGTGAATGTTAGGAATAATATTAGATATTGTGAACATTATTATGAGTGTGGAAATAAATAATATAGTGTAATGTAATACAACTATTTATGAGTTGTTAACTCATGTAAATAGTTGTAACTAGATAATGTTTGTTGTGAGAAAATAATGGGATTGAGAGTTTGAGTGAGATATTGTGGGGATTAGGAGAGATATGTGGGATGAGTGTTGACTCCTAGAATCAAGGAGATCAAACTCTATATATGTAACCTCTACCTGTGAATAATATATCCCGAATCATTTGAATCTATAATATAATTATTCGGTGTATTTTCTCTGTGCAAAACTGGTTTATTGCTTTGAAATTCTTCCATGACATGGTAGAGAGAATGACAGTGGTGACTTTTTTGATGATGATAGAGATCTTGGGAATTTCAAAGTTAACCGCGGTTGGTGAAGCTATCTCTTTCTTATTCATCCTTTCATTATATATATATACATACATACATACATATATATATATATATAGATATATATATGTATGTATATATATACATACATATATATATGTATGTATATATATATACATATATATATATGTATATATATATATATATATGTATGTATATATATATATATATGTATGTATATATATATACATACATATATATATATATATATATATATATATATACATATATATATATATACACGCACACATATATATATATATATATACACAACACACACACACACACACACACACACACACACATACACACACACACACACACACACACACACACACACACACACACACACACACACACACACACACACACGTATATATAGACATGGATTGAATGATTTATTTTTTTGTGTGTAGTTAACCATTCAGGAAGGGGTGCAGGGAAACTAAGATTTTAGGAGAGGGTGCTAATATAATACAATTATTAATTATTATAAAACAAAAAAGTTTGTTTGTATGAGAATGGGATTGTGCCCATTATAAACATGCAAAAATTCTATAAAGGATGTCACAATGCACAAATTCCTATTATAAAATAAAGTACCTCCCATATACCGTTTTGTCATGTGAAGTGGAAAATTTGAGCAATATTTTTGAGATATTGTTTTATCTCTCCGCTAAATTTTTGTTGACCCTTTCCACTTTGGGCTCCCTCTGTTTCATAAGACTATTTTGGCTTGTGAAGAACCAGATTTGAAGACAATTTGAGGCATATATTATTCAACTCTTCTCTATTGAATTATTATGAGATGAAGAATATCATTTGGTTTTCTTTCCCTTATATTTTGTTCTCAGTTTAAAGATAATGCCCTATTTTTGATCTTCTGTATTTTTTGATCTGGGTATTAAGAATATCATTTCAATGTTTTGTGAGACATGTGTAGTTGTTAACCTAATCATAGTTGTTAATATGGGGAGTTACTTATTTTTTAAATTGAAGATAAGTTTCAGAGATAATTATAACTCTTCTTTGTTGTATTCGAGTCTCTAGGTATAAAGATAAATTATAATGTTGTATTTTATAACTTTTGTATTTTTGATATGGGTTTTAAAAATATCACTTCAAACTTTTGTAATACTTGCATAGTTGTTATCCTCCATAGTTATAAAATATTGCATCTAAATATGACCATTTCATGCATGTTTCATAGTCTCAACATAATCACATTCCCTTGCAAAAAATGTATATGATTCTCCTTCTTGGTAATATGGGAATTTACCTAAAAAATCCATTTCCAATCCTTCATGCTAAGGCGGAGAGTTATCTGTTATGTTTGTTACCAAAGTACATAATGGACTTACCACCTGGAAGGCATTGCTTAGTTTCGAATTGGGTGTGATAGTTGATCACAAAATAAATGATAATTCTATAATTATTCTTTCATCCATAAAATGATATTTTTTGTTCATGGTCGATGTTCATCAAGGTTAGATAATATTAATAAAAGTAAATTATTTTATCCCGAAGGTGAATTATTTGCAAATTAGCCTTGCATCAGTGGTGAATCATGTCAACTAAGGCATTTTATCTTGAAAATTAATATTTGCTACTTGGCCTTGCAAAAATGGTGAATCGTGTCACGTCTCATTAGCCTTGATATCATATGTTTGTCTTTGCATTGTTTAAAGATTTACCACATACACAAGGCCAAGGCACACATGACTTATCCTTTGAGATTGAATGTTGCACTTCCATTACTATGGTCTTACCTTGCTGAACAAAAGTCTTATATTGTATAGTATTGGGTATTAGAATTTTCATAACGGGCACAAGCCAAATTTTAATTATAAATATTCTTAAACAAACTCAATTTTATTTCTATTATTCTAATTTGATTCATACGGAGAAGGGGCATCTACCCATTCAATACAAGTAAATATTGAACTTAAATAATTTTTAGACCTTTATAAAGGATTTGAGAATCAAAATTTATTTTTACAAGAACTTAATCATTTTAATACCTCTGTATAGGCTGTGAGAATTTATACCTCTATAAAATCTGTGACAATGCACCGCTTCCGATTCAATACAAGGAAAAAAATTGGTTTCCCAATTCAATACAAGACAAAAGGTTTTTTTAATATGAGAATTGGCATATGCCCATGATAAATGTTCAAAATTCTAAGCATTTTAATGCAATCAATGTTTTAAATATTTTATTTTAGTATTATTTATTTTTAGTATTCTTATAACTCTCTAAAACATTTAAAGGGGTCTAAAAATTAGGATATTAAAGAATTATTGGTAAATTTTTTATAAAAATATCAGTCTCATGTTATGTTTCATGTCACTCCATATTTTTAAATATGGTTTTAAAATATGACTGGAATTATTCATATTGCGATCTTTGCTAAAAATTTATATTGTTTTTGGTGGACTAACCCTGGCAGAGACTAGTGATTCCACAAAGTGCTACACTACATACCCTCGAGGGGGATCAAGCCTTATGTAGTTCTATTATTTTGATTTAGAAAGGGCATCTTGGCTCTGCCAAGTGCTGCACTACATACCCTTGGGAAGATGCCCATTCTTAATAATTTGATTTAGAAATGGAAGATGCCCAATCTCTGCCCATTTTCATATGGGCATTTTTCCATCCTCTAACAAACAAACATTTATTTTTGGGTTGTTCCCCATTTTGCATTGAAGGAAGACCATTGCAATCAAAGGAGGACCATATTAGAAGAAGAATAGTGTAAAAATATTCTGACAACCTTTATAGAGTAAGTAATTGTATCATATTGGTTGGACTATCCCAGCGAGAGCCTAGTGCTACACTGCATACCATTAAAGGGGGATCAAGCCTCTATCTCTAATTGTTGTTTATTATTTTACTTTTGGGCTCTCTTTCTTTTCATGAAGAATATCAAGGAAATTTCTGAGAAACAACAATGAATATTTCTAACTCTTCTCAATGTGAAGAATAACATATGGTTTTCCTTCAAAAGAAAAATGAGGCCCAACCCACTTCATCTTCATGTCATGAATACAATTGTATCATTTTGGCTGGACTATCCCTTATGGAGCTAAGTTCGACTACGTCAAGTTTTGCACTACATACCCTTGAGAGGGATCAAGTCTTATGTAGTTTTATAGTTTTGTTTTAGGAATATTTATATTTATGGGCATTCGTCCATCCTCGAACAAAAACCTTTACTTGTTGGATTGTTCCCCATAATTTGCATGAAAGGAGGATGATTACAATGGAAGGAAACATTCTGATAGCCTTTATAGAGTTAATAATTGTATCATATTGGTTGCACTATCCCTGATGGATAGCCCCTATGATTTTGGTGTCTCTCTCTTTTCATAAAAATAAAAATGAATATTTATAACTCTTTTCAATGTGAAGAATAACATCTTCTTTTCCTTTCATTGCAAACAAAATGGGGAACAATCCACTTCATGTTCATGTATTTTCCATTTGAGTAGACAAATGCCCATATGTAGTTTTCCTTATGCCTATTTTTCTTTGTGATTCCTATTATTAGAATGGGCATATGTAGTTTTCCTTATGCCTATTTTTCTTTGTGATTCCTATTATTAGAATGGGCATATTCTCATTATCAAGATGCTACAAGAAATTGATATGAACATTTTTCTAATTTTATCTTTGCATACCCTTGGGCAGATACCAATTATCATAGTTCAATTAATTTGATTTATGAATGGAAAATGCCCATTTTCATATAGGATAAATTAACATATATTGTTTAATACTATGAAATATCATGACCAGCATACAAATATATTGTTTACCACCGTGTATTTATTAATTAAAGGTAATTGTTTTAAAAAAGACTTGGACCACTTGTAATAATGAGAATAAACATTAGCTCATTCTCTAGACATTCTAACATTTTGGTTTTGCCATATTTTTTTCAATTGCATTGGACTATTTAGAAAGATGGGAATTTTTCCATCCTTGAACAAGCAAACATTTGTTGTTGGGTAGCTCCCCATTTTGCATGAAAGGAGGACTATTGTAATGGAAGGAGGACCATATTAGAAGAAGAATTATAGTGTAAAAACATTTTGACATCCTTTATAAACTTAATAATTATATCATATTGGATAGACTATCCCTAGAGAAGCCTAGTGTGATACTACATACCCTTAAAGGGAGATCAAGCATCTATCTCTAATTGTTGTTTAGTATTTCGCTTTTGGTCTCTCTCTTTTCATGAAAAACAACAATGAATATTTCTAACTCTTCTCAATGTGAAGAATAAAATCTAGTTTTCCTTCATTGCAAAATTGGGAACTATATACTTTATGTAGTGCCCACATTTTTATAGCTCAATTACTTATTGCTCATTTACTCATAGACATGTTTTGACAGAGACTTGATATGTTTTGAACAATACATTAGGAGATTTGATCTGATTAGGCATGTATGGAAATTTAGGCGTATAGCAGCGATTTAGCTTGATTACTATGTTGTTTGCATTATCTTATGATGTCATCGATACTAATTGTTACAATGTTGTTTCGGGACGTGGTTATATTGATGGATACTCAGTTTGTTACATGTTGAGATTCTATAGATACATGTCATTTTATTATTATGACTAACTTATGGCGAATTGAGTATGATTGTGCACGTTGTCGTATTTTTATTTCCAAAAAGATGATACGCTAGTTTATAACTCATGGACATTTTATCGAGTAGTTGATTTATACGTTATCAGACAGGTGCGGTTAACGTGTGCAATGAGTGTGTAAGTAACGAGTTACAAGAGAACATGGGATTCGGGCCCAGCTACGTAATTTTACACAAGCAACCCACGAGCTAAGCCATAGCCATGTTTATTTCTTGAGGCCTTAGCATTAGAATTATTGTTTTGGGCACCATGGGTGACCCTCATTTGTAATGTAATATGTCTTGTAATTATTAATTTTGCTTAGGGTGTCTAGTTGTGTTGTAAAATTGTTTTCGGGAATTAATGACCCCACTTGCATTAAGTTTTGATTTAGATTAATGATGTAATTAATTTTGGGGGTTTAGGGTCACATGTGAACCCTTGGGTGGACCCCACACCATCTAACATTGTGCCTAATTTTTCCAAACCTGAAATTGGGTTATTTTGGGCATTTTTAGGGACCCCTTTTTAGTTTGGGAGTTCCCTTAACATAAAAATGAGCCCTTGGACCCTACCTAATAGGTAGGGGCTTATTTCAAGGCTAGAGGAGTTTTACCTCCTTTTTGCCTCTTGTTTGGTCACATCCATGTAAGGGGTGTGGATTAGAGTGCTTGTTAAAAGTTGCACTAGAATTGTCTTGTTAACATTTTGAGTAATTTGGGAGAAGAGGGAAATTTTTTTTTTTTTACCATTTCTCTCTTTTGTTTTGGGCATCTTTGACCTTGAAGGGGAGAGGGTGACACATGTCACCCCCTCATTTATGAGGATTTTTTCTTGCTCCTCTTCAAATTCCCCTTCATGGGAAATGAAGATAACCTTTTTTTTGGAGATTTTTGCTTGGATGCTTGTGTGATTGGGAGCTAGAGGTTGGTTGGGTCAACGAGTGGAGAAGTTGGAAGTTGGAAAGATTTTTGGAGAGATTTCTTTGAGGTAGGCTCTTAAGTCTCATTGCATGTGTTGTATTCATATTAGTTGTTAGATTGTTTACTTGAAATGTTATTGTTGCATGTGGATTTTGGTTATTGTTTGCTTGTTTTACTCCCTCCATCATAGGGCATGATGGAGTTTTGGAGTTTATGGGGGAAGAGAGAGGAATTTTCCTCTCAATCCTCAAGGCTTGATGGATAAGCCTTATAGGGTTTAAGTGTTTCCCCTCAAATGGTTGAGGTGGGGAAGTTGATTCATTTGGCTTGAATCTCCTTCCCCATTCTTGGTAAGGAAACCCCTTTGGGGTTTGAAAATCCTTCCAAGAAGGACTTGGAGAAAGGGTGGAGGAATAAGGATGGTTTAAATGAGATAGGAGCAATAAGGGGGGTATGGAGGTCTTGTTATTGTGCTTATAATCTTGGTTACAACTTTTGGAGAATCTCCTCTCCTCTCTTCCCCATTGGTTTTAGAGGTAGAACTTGGTTTCTCCTCTTTTTCACCTTGTAAAATTTGGAGTCTTGTCTTGGATATTTGTCTTATTTTTGTGTGGATGTATTATTGGTTGTTCACCTCATTCTTGTGCAAGTTGTGGTTCGTTTTCCTGTTTTCCATGGGATTGGAGGAGGCTAGCATGTATCCCAACCTTGGGAAAGGCATGTAATGATGCCTATGGTTAGGTGGCAAAAAGCCTCTTCTCCTTGTTGGTTTTCTTGAAAGCATGAGCATTTGGATCTCAAGATGGAAGTGGGATGTTGGTTGGAGCTCTTTATCATCTTCATTCTATTGTGGACATTACCTCTTGTCTCTTGAAAAGTATGGCTTGTGGAAGCTTCCCTTATGTGTAAAATCCTCCTTTGTATTTGGAGTCATATGTAAACTAGTATCCCTTTTGTTGTAAAATCTCCCTTTTGTATTTGAAGATTACTTTTAAACTTGAGTAAGATTAAGTTGAGCAATCCCTTTTATCCTTGTAAAGGAGCTTTGCATTGTACCTTTCTTGAGTAGTTCCTTGTATTTTGAAGAAACAATGTAAAGTGAGTTTTGAACTTCTTGATAAGAAAGCTTGTATTAGATGCTCTTCTTTTATAAAAATTTGATGTAACTCTTAGTTTGGCTTTGAAGAAAGGATAAGTTCATTTGAAAAGTAATTTTGTGAAATGAGTGGGTCTTTTGATATAAACTTGTTTAGATTTCATTGAAAAGAAAGTTTATTTATTGGAAAGATGTGATTACAAAAAAAGAAATAGTATTTCCTTGTTGAGAATCTTATGTGTTTTAAACAAAAAAATCAGATTTGCATAGTATGCTCCTTTGCAAAATTTATTAGCACTTAGTTTTTAATTTATTTTTAATACTTGTGCTCTTCTTTACACAAATTTGATAATCATTTAATTGTGAATAGTTAAAAATTTCAAGTTCTTTTTTTTTATCAAATAATAAAATTCAAAGTGTTATTTTTTAAAAGATTGAAATCATCATTTTTTTAGCATTGGGAACAAAATAATCTCATTAAATTAATATATATATATATATATATATATATATATATATATATATATATATATATATATATATATATATAGTCTTAGTTTAAATCATTTTATGAATGTAAGTTTTAATTTGCATATTTCCTTGTATATTGGAATATCTCAATCTGGAAATATTGTTTTATATATATATATATATATATATATATATATATATATATATATATATATATAAATAATAGTATATATATTATATAGCTATATATATCAACTTGGAAATATTGTTTTTGTATATATATATATATATATATATATAATTAATTTATAAATAACCAAACAACTAACCTAGTTTTGTTTTAAAAGTTTTAATAAACAAAAAAATAATGCAAAACAAGTTTTGGGGAGGTCGAACCCTCCCGGCCGCCATTTTCACTGGCACCCCAACTTGCCCCGCCTTCCTTAATGCCCCTATGTAGCCCCATGCATCCCTCCACCCTGTTCCCCTGCGGCTGTCCACGCCCACACACACACCCAACCCCCATCTCCCGCACCTATCCCTCCTATGCCACCCTTCCCTCCCCATAGCTCCCTCTCCCCCTTCATGCGACTGTGTATTTCTTCCTAGCCATGCAGATCCTTTCCCCATGCACCTCCAATTCCTTATCGCTAACCATTATACAAAAATATATATATATGCAACCCCCTCTGTTAATCAAATAAACAAAAAAATACATATACTTGCCCATATTGGCTTGGTTGGATTGGATAACACTCTCCCAATCCATGAGGATCAAGCCTCCATTGCTTCTCTTCCACCTGCACATAATAAAACAATACAAGACAAAATGAGTGAAGAATATAAGAGGAAAGGAGAAACATAGAGAAGATTAGGGAAATATTAGGGTAAATTTGAAAGTAAGGGCCAGATTTGATTTGACTGGATTAGATCTAAAGGCTCTTGTTTATCCCTACACACTTAAGGTCATGTGCCTTTTTGTGGGATTGAAAAATAAATAAAAAGGGAGACTAACTAAGTTTAAAAAGGGTTGTAAAGTTTTAGCAAACTTTGTGCTTTTAAATTTATTCTCAGTAGAATAAAATAATCTGATTGTGTTGGATTAGGGTTTTATGCATTTTCAGAGAAATGAATAAGTATTATAAATTAAACATTAATGGAAGGGGTTAAGTAGAGCATTAGTAATTATAGATCACATTTAAAAAAAAAAATTATCCCAAATTTTTAGTAACTTCTGGTGTGTTTCCGTTGTCCGAGGTGGGGCACTACATTTGGTATCGAGTGGAGGTTCACACACACGGACACTCTGGGTAATTAATTAAAATATTTAATGGTAATTTTAATAATGTTAAATTAAATAAATGAATAAAATAATTAGTTAAAAATCATTTCGCAACCATTAAATTTTAAATTAATAACTTCTTCGCTCACCTCGTGCATAGGATGGCACCCAAGAGGGGACGATCAGCTAGAGGCTTGGGGTGTAGTGCACCTACGTGGGAGCCACCGATACCTGAATTTGGGCCTCAGATATTAGAGGTCCTGTAGCAACTAATAGGCGTTGTGGAGCAGCATCTTCCACCACCACAGAAGGCAAGAGAGGAGATACCTTTGGGAGACGAGGAGCCGATAAGTGAGGATGCACATTCAGAGCTACCAGAGCACGATACACCGAGGCAGGAGAGGTCACTTAGCCCTTTCGTTCATCACGAGAGGGTAGCTTCGTACCATCATAGCTACTCATACAACCTCGAGGGACCATTTGGGGATAGGCAACCCCTTTCGCCTGTTGGACTACATCGCCAGGATCGAGATACACGCAGTGTGATTAGGGATTTTCTTCGCTTGCAGCCGCCCACCTACACTGGCTCTACAAATGGTTTTGGGGCTGATTTATGGCTCCTTAGCTTAGATAATTGCTTTGGCTTGCACTCTTACAAGAGCAACGTCAAGGCAAGGTTCACCATACACCTCCTCCAAGAGACACGGCAGGCGTTTGATGGAGGAATGAGGAGCGTAAGCTCCATCTGACTTGAGAGACAGTGACCTGGGAGATGTTTGAGGAGCAATTCAGGGCTCGTTATATGTCAGAGCATTTTGTGCAGAAGAGGATTGATGAGTTTCATGACTTACGATAGGGATCTGACACAATAGCGCAAGTATGAGAGCAGGTTCCTGGATCTTCTGCAGTATGTGGACTACCTGCAAGATGAGAAATTATAGGTTAATAGGTTTATTCGAGGCCTTAATGCAGATATAGTAGGAGCAATTAGGATGTTATCTCCTCCCACACTTGAGAAGGCTGTTGAGAAGGCCTACTTAGCTAAGGAGAACAGGACCAAGGCATGAAGCACCGTGATAGAAACAAGAGCAAGTTTTAGGAGAGGATACAGGCCTTTCAGAGTCATAGGTCATGGGGTACAACACCACCCCCTAGAGGAGGATTCTAGCCTCCGCCGGCTGACCCACAAGGGCTCCATCGCACTCGTAGTGACAAACACGAGTAGTAGGGCCACCCACAATGACGGGGGGGATAGATAGACACATGGTATTTAGAGAGGTGGTTCTAGAGGTAGTTTTGGTGGAGCCAGGGATAGGAGGAAGGGTAATCAGTAGGCACATCCATCTCATGCGCAGTAGTCTGCTAGGGTTGGACCGAAAAGATCAATACACCAGAGTACAAGAAGGACCCCATCTCATAGGGGTACAAGAGGATGTTTCATTTGTGGATCTCCTGATCACTATATGTGTATATGCCCGCACAAACCCAATACCATGGATGTATAGAGAGCTGATAGATCTTAGCAGATGGTGGGTGACGTGGGATGCACCCATCGTGTGTATGCAATGGTTAACAACTGCCAGGCTGAGCATCAGACCACAGTCATTGAGATGACAGGTACTATTAGGGGTATTTCTATCTCAGTACTTTTTGATTTAGGTGCTTCAGATATTTTATATCACCTTCTATAGTGGACCAGTGTGGGCTAGTGGTGGCTAGGCAACAATATAGTTGGTAGGTTGAGTTGGCCTCTGGGGCCAAACTCGCTGTGGACTCATATATGGAGAGTTGCGTACTTGATTTAGGAGCCTTCTCCACTACACTTGACCTCCGAGTTATTCCTCTAGGATCATATCAGGTAGTTTTGGGTATGGATTGGCTCGAGGCTCATCGAGCTAAGGTGGATTGCAAAAATAAGGTCATTGAGTGTCAGGATGATCTTGGTAGTTCAATTATGATTTCAGGGATGCAGAGGCCTATCTCCTTGCGCATGATCTCGGCTAAGAAACTCAAGCGAGCATGTGTAAGGGTTGTCAATTTTTTTCTATCACCATCAATGATCAATCAGAGAGTGCTCTAGAGAACTCACCCTTAGATGACCATGCATTTTTGAGGGAGTATGCAGATGTGTTTCCAGGTGAGCTTCTAGGGTTACCACCCCATAGGGAGGTAGATTTCACCATTGATTTAGTACCTGGATTTACACCAATTTCTAGGGCACCTTATCAAATGACAACTCCAGAGCTTCATGAGCTCAAGATTCAATTAGAGGAGTTGTTAGATAAGGGTCTCATTCATCCTAGTGTATCTCCTTGGGGAGTGCTAGTCATATTTGTGAAAAGAAGGATGGTTCTCTCAGACTTTGTGTAGACTTTAGGCAGCTCAACAAAGTCACAATAAAGAACCGTTATCCACTCCCTAGGATTGATGACTTGTTTGATCAGATGTGGGGAGTGAGATTATTCTCCAAAATCGATCTCAAGTCAGGGTATCATCAGTTGTGCATTTCAGATGCAGACATTCATAAGACAGTGTTTCACACACGTTATGGGCATTATGAGTTCATAGTTGTTCCATTTGGTTTGACCAATGCCCCAGCTGTCTTCATGAGCCTCATGAATGGAGTATTCAGGACATTTCTGGATCGCTTTGTTTTAGTGTTCCTTGATGACATATTGATTTATTCTTGTTCCGAGGAGGAACACGAGGAGCATTTGAGATAGGTACTTCAGGTCTTGAGAGAGTAGAAGTTGTATGGGAACTTGGAAAAATGCAGCTTCTTTCAGACAAAGATTCAGTACTTGGGTCATATCATATTCGCGAGGGTATCTTAGTAGATCCCTCTAAGATATAGGCTATCATGGACTGGCTAGCACCCACATCAGTTACTGAGGTGAGGAGTTTCATGGGTTTAGCAGGGTATTACCGTAGGTTCATACAGGACTTTTCTAGGATTTCTCACCCTATCACTTCTCTTCAGAAGAAAGGGAAGAAGTTTGATTGGTCAAAAAAGTGTGAGGAGGCTTTTCAATTTCTTAAGGAAAGGTTAACCATGGTGCCCATCTTAGTAGTTCCGGACCCAACAGAGGATTTTGTTGTTTGTACTGATGCATCACTAGAGGGTTTGGGAGCAGTTCTTATGTAGGAGCGTCGGGTTATTACATTTGAGTATCGTAAGCTCAAGGACTACGAGCTTAATTACCCTACTCATGACTTGGAACTTGTAGTATTTTTCCATGCACTTGTGTGTTGGTGACACTTCCTTTTGGGTATACCTTTCATTTTGAGGTGATCATCCCGTAGCTCACGCAAAGCATATCTTCTCACAGCCAAACCTCAACGCTCGTCAATGATGTTGGATGGAGTTCCTATGTGAGTATGACATGGAGGTGTAGTATATCAAAGGAAAGGAAAATGTTGTTGCAGATGCACTTAGTAGATGATGACATGTGCTTGCTTCTTTGACACTTTAGTCAGATTTGAGAGGCAGGATTCTTAAGCACCTTCCAGAGGACAAATTTTATGAGGGAGCTAGACAGATGTTGGAGTCACATGGTTCATTAGAGGGAATATATTCTGGGTGTGTGTTAGAGACAAATGGTTTACTTTGGTTCCATAGGTGCATCTACATGCCTAAGGCCGGTGATCTACGTAGCTTCATCCTCATAGAGGCTCATTGAGCCCCATATGCAGCACATCCAAGAGTAAAAAAAATGCACACGAATCTGAGGGAGTTATATTATTGGCCAGGTCTTTGATGGGACATAGCTATTTTGTTGCACATTTCCTTGAGTGTTAGAGGGTCAAGGTAGAGCATTCTCATCCTGCAGGACTTTTACATCCTCATGATATTCCCGAGTGGAAATGGGATGTGATCTCCATGGATTTCATAGTCGGACTTCCTATGTCTTCTTATCATCATGATGCCATTATGGTCACCATGGATAAGTTGACCAAGGTTGTGCATTTTTGCCAACCAAGGTCACCTATAATGCATAGGCCATCGCCAAAGTATTTATGGAGGACATTGTTAGGTTGCATGGGATTCCAAAGACCATCATCAATGACAGGGATACCATCTACACTTCAGTTTTCTAGACTTCCTTTCAGACCGCTCTGGGTAATCAAATTAATTTTAGTTTAGCTTATCATCCAGAGATAGATGGGAAGATAGAGAGAGTTAATCAGGTGTTGGAGGACATGTTGAGAATGTATGTGATGGATCAAGTAGAAGAAATGGGAAGATTATTTACATTTAGTTGAGTTTTCTTATAACAACAACTATCATAGTTCCATTGGTATGGCTCCTTACCAGGCTTTGTATGGACGACCTTGTAGGACACCTTTGAGTTAGGACAGACTAGATGAAAAGATTATTCTGGGACCAACTTATCTACAAGATTTAGAGCAGCAAGTTGTTCTTATTAGAAAATGTCTTGAGCAAGCTAGAGTATGCCAAAAGGTGTATGCAGACACCAATAGGATTGATCGTCATTTCTCGGTCGGTGACAAAGTCTTCTTGAGAGTTCATACGCATAAGACTCGATCCATTATGGAAAGGGTTCTAAGCTATCACCTCATTTTTGGGGCCTTTTGATATTTTAGAGGTCATCAGTCCCAGTTTCCTATCGCCTAGCTTTGCTACCACGCATTGCACGGGCCCATGATGTGTTTCATGTTGTTGTAGTACGTAGATATGTACTAGATGTTTCTCATGTTTTGGATTGATCAGAATTATAGGTAGAGGATGGAGGATAGTGGATACTGGAACCCGTACGCATCTTTGGAGCATAGGAGGTTAGCCCTTCGGGGTTGAGACTTGGACCATGTTAGAGTGCAATGGGACTAGTACAATGAGACAATAGCTACCCGGAAGGATGTGACACTTTTGAGGGATAGATATCCCTATCTCTTTCGAGTGACTTCTAGGAGGAAGTATAATTTTAGTAGAGGGGATGTAGTGTCCACATTTTTTTAGCTCGGTTACTTGTTTCTCATTTACTCATAGACATGTTTTGACAGAGACTTGATATGTTTTGAACATTACATTAGGAGATTTGATCTAATTAGGCATGTATGGACATTTAGGCGTATAGTGCTGATTTAGCTTGATTACTATGTTGTTTGCATTATCTTATGATGTCATGGATACTAACTGTTACGATGTTGTTTTGGGATGTGGTTATATTGATGGATACTCAGTTTGTTGCATGTTGAGATTCTATAGATACATGTCATTTTATTATTGTGACTAACTTATGGTGAATTGAGTATGATTGTGCACGTTGTCGTATTTTGATTTCTAGAAAGATGATATGCTAGTTTAGAACTCATGGATATCTTACTGAGTAGTTGATTTATACATTATCGGACAAGTGTGGTTAACGTGTGCAATGAGTGTGCAGGTGACAAGTTACAGGAGAACATGGGATTCAGGCTAGCTACGCAATTTTACACAAGCAGCCCACAGGCTAAGCCCTAGCCATGTTTATTGCTTGAGAACTTAGCATTAGAATTATTGTTTTGGGCACCATTGGTGACCGTCATTTGTAATGTAATATGTCTTGTAATTATTAATTTTGCTTAGGGTGTTTATTTGTGTTGTAAACTTTTTTTGGGGAATTAATGACCCCACTTACATTAAGTTTTGATTTAGATTAATGATGTAATTAATTTTGGGGGTTTAGGGTCACATGTGAACCCTTGGGTGGACCCCAAACCCTCTAACCTTGTGCCTAATTTTTCCAAACCCGAAATTCGGTTATTTTGGGTATTTTTAGGGACCCCTTTTTAGTTTGGGAGTTCCCTTAACATAAAAATGAACCCTTAGACCCTACCTAATAGGTAGGGTGGATTATTTCAAGGCTAGAGGGAGTTTTCCTCCTTTTTGCCTCTTTTTGGTCACATCCATGTAGGGGTGTGGATTAGAGTGCTTTTAAAAGTTGCACTAGAATTGTCTTCTTAGCATTTTGAGTAATTTGGGAGAAGAGGGCAAAATACATTTTTACCCTTTCTCTCTTTTTTTTGGGCATCTTTGACCTTGAAGGGGAGAGAGGGTGACAGATGTCACCCCTCATTTGTGAGGATTTTTGCTTGCTCCTCTTCAAATTCCCCTTCATGGGAAAAAAGAGAACCCTTTTTTGGAAATTTTTGCTTAGATGCTTGTGTGATTGGGAGCTAGAGGTTGGTTGGGTCAACGAGTGGAGAAGTTGGAAGTTGGAAAGAATTTTGGAGATATTTCTTTGAGGTAGGCTCTTAAGTCTCATTCATGTGTTGTATTCATATTAGTTGTTAGATTTTTTACTTGAAAATTTTATTGTTGCATGTGGATTTTGGTTATTGTTTGCTTGTTTTACTCCCTCCATCATAGGGCATGATGGAGTTTTGGAGTTTGTGGGGGAAGAGAGAGGGATTTTTCCCTCTCAATCCTCAAGGCTTGATGGATAAGCCTTGTAGGATTTAAGTGTTTCCCCTCAAATGGTTGAGGTGGGGAAGTTGATTCATTTGGCTTGAATCTCCTTCCCCATTCTTGGTAAGGAAACCCCTTTGGGGTTTAAAAATCCTTCCAAGAAGGACTTAGAGAAAGGGTGGAGGAATAAGGAGGGTTTAAATGAGATAGGAGCAATAATGAGGGTATGGAGGTCTTATTATTGTGCTTATAATCTTGGTTACAACTTTTGGAGAATCTCCTCTCCTCTCTTCCCCATTGGTTTTAGAGGTAGAACTTGGTTTCTCCTCTTTTTCACCTTGTAAAATTTGGAGTCTTGTCTTGGATATTTGTCTTATTTTTGTGTGGATGTATTATTGGTTGTTCACCTCATTCTTGTGCAAGTTGTGGTTAGTTTTCCTCTTTCCCATGGGCTTGGGGGAGGCTAGCATGCATCCCAACCTTGGGAAAGGCATGTAATGATGCCTATGGTTGGGTGGTAAACAAGCCTCTTCTCCTTGTTGGTTTTCTTGAAAGCATGAGCATTTGGATCTCAAGATGGAAGTGGGATGTTGGTTGGAGCTCTTTATCATCTTCATTCTATTGTGGACATTACCTCTTGTCTCTTGAAAAGTATGGCTTGTGGAAGCTTCCCTTATGTGTAAAATCCTCCTTTGTATTTGGAGTCATATGTAAAATAGTATCCCTTTTGTTGTAAAATCTCCCTTTGGTATTTGAAGATTACTTTTAAACATGAGTAAGATTAAGTTGAGCAATCCCTTTTATCCTTGTAAAGGAGATTTGCATTGTACCTTTCTTGAGTAGTTCCTTGTATTTTGAAGAAACAATGTAACGTGATTTTTGAACTTCTTGATAAGAAAGCTTGTATTAGATGCTCTTCTTTTATTAAATTTTTTTGATGTAACTCTTAGTTTGGCTTTGAAGAAAGGATAAGTTCATTTGAGAAGAAATTTTTGTGAAATGAGTGGTCTTTTGATATAAACTTGTTTAGATTTCATTGAAAAGAAAGTTTATTTATTGGAAAGATGTGATTACAAAAAAAGAAATTTGTATTTTCCTTGTTGAGAATCTTATGTGTTTTAAAAAAAATCAGATTTGCATAGTATGCTCCTTTGCAAAATTTATTAGCACTTAGCCTCTTCTCTCTTTTAAAATACTTGTGCTCTTCTTTACACAAATTTGATAATCATTTAATTGTGAATAGTTGAGAATTTCAAGTTCTTTTTTTTTAATCAAATAATAAAATTGAAAGTCTGTTAGTTTTTTAAAAGATTGAAATCATCATTTTTTTAGCATTGGGTACAAAATAATCTCATTCAGAATTATATATATATAGTCTTAGTTTAAATCATTTTTATGAATGTAAGTTTTAATTTGTAGATTTCATTGTATATTGGAATATCTCAATCTAGAAATATTGTTTTTTTCTATATATGTATATTATATAACTATATTTATCAACTTGGAAATATTACTTTTTGTATATATATATATATATATATATAATTTATAAATAACCAAACAACTAACCTGGTTTTGTTTTAAAAGTTTTAATAAACAAAAAAATTTATGCAAAACAAGTTTTGGGGGAGGTCGAACCCTACCCCGGCCACCATTTTCACGTGTGCCCCAACCTACCCTTGCCGCCTTGCTGCCCCTGTGCAGCCCCATGCCTCCCTCCACCCTATTCCCCATGTGAGCTCTCCGCACTCACACGCACACCGACCCCCATCTCCCCACGCCTATCCCTCCTACGTTGCCCTTCCCTCCCCACGGCTCCCTCTCCCCCTTCATGCGACCTATGCGTTTCTTCCCGGCTGCACATATCCTTTTCCCCATGCGCCTCTAATTCATTCTCTTTAACCATTATACAAATATATATGTGGCCCCACTTCGTTAATCAAATAAGCAAAAAAAAATACATATACTTGCCCATATTGGCTTGGTTGGATTTGGATAACATTCTCCCAATCCATGAGGATCAAGCCTCCGTTGCTTCTCTTCCACTGTACATAATAAAACAATACAAGACAAAATGAGTGAAGAATATAAGAGGAAAGGAGAAACATAAAGAAGATTAGGGCAATATTAGGGTAAATTTGAAAGTAAGGGCCAAATTTGATTTGACTGGATTAGATCTAAAGGCTCTTGTTTTTCCTACACACTTAAGGTCATGTGCCTTTTTGTGGGATTGAAAAATAAATAAAAAGGGGAGACTAACTAATTTTAAAAGGGTTGTAAAGTTTTAGCAAACTTTGTGCTTTTAAATTTATTCTCAGTAGAATAAAATAATTTGATTGTGTTGGATTAGGGTTTTATGCATTTTCAGAGAAATTAATAAGTATTATGAATTAAATATTAATGGAAGGGGTTAAGTAGAGCATTAGTAATTATAGGTCACTTTTAAAAAAAAATATTATCCCAAAATTTTTAGTAATTTCTCGGTGTGTTTCCATTGTCCGAGGAAAGGCGATAACTACACTTTATCTTCATGTCATGCCCATTCAAGTAGATGGATGCCCATTTTCATTATCGAACAAACAAACATTTTTTTTTCATTTTATCTTGAATACAATCATATAGTTTAGGTTGGAATATCCTGCAGAGAGACATGTTATGCATTCACCAAGTGCCGCACTACATACCCTCGAATGGGATCAAACCTTATGTAGTTCTATAAATTTGTTTTAGGAATAGTTATATTAATTTGATTTAGAAATGGAAGATTCCCATAGTCATATTTTTCCTAATTAGCATATTTTGTTAAAGACCATATGTGGCTCTATTATTATTTTTAGGAATGGGCATCTTGGCTCGACAAGTGTTGTGGGTCTCATATTTGTATTAAATTGATTTAGAAATGATAGATGCCCATTCTCATAGTTGTATTAATTTGATTTAGAAATGGCAGATGCCCATTCTCATAGTTGTATTAATTTGATTTAGAAATGGCCATACCCTTGAGGGGGATCAAGCCTTATGTAGTTATTTTATTTTATTATAGAAATGGGTGTCTTGGCTCCGCCAAGTGTTGCACTACATACCCTTGGGTAGATGTCCATTCTCATATTATGTAGTTCTATTATATTTTTTAGAAATGAAAGATGCCCATTCTCTACCCATTGATCTCATATAGGAGTAATTAACATATATTGTTTAAGACCATGACATATTGAGACCAACATGCAAATATATTGTTTACCATCGTGTATTTATTAATTAAAGGTATTTTTTTAAAAACAAGACTTGGACCACTTGTAATAATGAGAATAGGCATTAGCCCATTCTCTGACAACAGTCTAACATTTTGTTTTTGTCATAGTTTTGGTCAGTTTGTATTAGTCTATTTAGAAATATGGGAATTTTTCCATCCACAAACAAACATTTATTTTTGGGTGGTTCCCCATTTTTCATTGAAGGAGGACCATATTAGAAGAAGAATAGTGTAAATTTTTTTGACAACCTTTATAGAGTTAATAACTATATAGATTGGATGGATTATCCTTTCCAAAGCCTAGTATTGTATAAACATACCATTAAAGGGGATCATGCATCTGTCTCTAATTATTGTTTATTATTTCATTTAAAGCTCTGTTTCTTTTCATGAATTATATCAAATAAATTTATGAGAAACAAAAATGAATATTTCTAAATCTTCTCAATGTGAAGAATAACATATGGTTTTCCTTTGATCGCAAAATGGGGAACCACCCACTTCATCTTCATGCCATGTCCATTCGAGTAGAGAAATTCCCATAAGTGGTTTGCCTTATTACTATTTTCTCTATGATTCTTATATTAGAATGGGCATATGCATCAATGGGCATACACTTGTGTTTTAAACATTCTAATACAATAATTGTTGAAAAAAATGTCATATGCTCATTCTAATACTTGCAATATTGAACTTAGTTTGTTTAGTACTTATATATTACTCATAGCTAGTCCACAATGCAAGATGCTAGTGGAGAGATAAAATTTATTTACTTTGTCTTTATTTAAGAATGGGCAGTTGTTGGTTCTCTCATACAAACAAGAAGACATTTTTCTAATTTTATCTTGCATACAATGAATTTTTTTTAATATGTATATTAGAATAAATTGATACAAATTGAATGGGAAGATGCCCATTCAATTATAATATGAGTAATAAAAGAAAATTATTTTTAGTTTAGCACTTCTGTAGACTTAATCATATCTAACTCCATAATGAAAGATGCTAGTGGAGAGATAAAAATTTACTTTTCCTTTGTTTAAGAATGGGTAGTTTTCCATTCTTTCATACAAACAAACAAACATTTTTTCATTTTATCTTGAATACAATTATATCATTTAGGCTGGACTATCCCTGGTGGAGACATGTTATGTCTACGCAAGTGTTGCACTACATACCCTCGAGGGGGATCAAGCCTTATGTAGTTCTATAATTTTGTTTTAGGAATAATTATATTAATTTATTTTAGAAATGGAATATGCCCATACTCATATTGAAGTAATTAACATATTTTATTAAAGATCATCTCAAGGGGAATCAAGCTTCATGTAGCTCTTTTTATCCATATTTTACACCCCTGAAAAATGGTAGCTAAATAGGTCAAGGCATTGGAATTTGATTGGCCACTTACAACGCCTTGTAAATTTTAGTCAACAATTGATCTTAACTCATGGAAGGCCATGTAAAAGGTTTGGAGCCATCAGGTGATGTGCATCAACCATCCCTTTGTTGTCACGCGTAAACCTCTTCTTGTTGTGCATTAATGACCTCCATTATGGTGTGTTAATCATGTGTCAACGACATCCGTTGTCGTAGCGTCAACCACATGTCAATAATTCCATCTTGACATGTGTCACACATTCCTCTTGTTGTGCAAGTAACATTCCTCACGTCATGTGAAAATCCTTCCTTCCATATCATGTCCCCTTTGCTATCATGTGATATCATTCTATCTTAATGCAATTCAAACTTCCTCATTATCACGTGACAACATTTCTTCTTATCATGCAACAACTCATTCCCCTGGTAGAAAATCCTCCCATTTTTGTCAAACATTAGCAAGGAATTTCAGTTATGAATCTGGGCATTAATTACATCATACAAGGTAGCTCAACAACTAGTTTAATGAGGTATGGCACCCATGTTCACCATGTAAGAAAAGTACCATTAGAAAGTGAACCAGTATGGTTGCACATACCTCTATACAATAAATTAATGAAGGTTGTCGGTTGGTAGCTTCCTTTCAATATGTATATGTAATTTCCCCTCATTTATGGGTGGAGACATTCTAGAATGTAAAGGAACTTTGCCAAAATTGTTCCAACACTCTTGTGAGCCACAGCCTCAAATTTATGCATTTTGTAAAGGATTTTTTTGTGCCTATATTGTAATAGATTGTGCATCATTTTAAGCAATAAAATTGGTGTTTTGTGGCTTTTCTTACCCTAGCTTGAGTTGTATTACATTCTTTTCCTTTCATTGAATTATTTGGTATATTGTGCATGTTGTAGGATTTAAATTCGTTGTGCTCCATGAAATTGGAAGTTTGAATGTGTTCTTTGAACTGTGGCACTTTTGTTTGCCCTCTTCTACCTCATTTTCTTCCATTTTCACTCATTAAGGATATCTCCACCCCCTTTTCTTGGTTTTATCACCTCCCTTAGTTTAGGACTTTCATTTTATGCATCTCTTTCTTCCCTAGTCCCTTGGAAATTCTAGGTTAGTGTTAGAATAGTTGCATTTCCTTTTCTAGGAGTAGTTTTAGCATTAGAATAGGTAGAGGAACCAACCTTCTCTGGAGGTTTGTCTCATTTGTGAGGGTCCCACACCTTGAGACAATCCCATGTTATTCAAAAGTAGGGTTTTATAATGTGTAAATCCTAGGGTTACACTTTTTTGACATAATAGTTTTGGCATGCCCGATGGGACAAAAGTCAATACTTCCATGTTTATCAAGATTAGGTGTGTGTCTTAGTAATTTTTCATCCTTTAGAGGATTTGCAACAACACATATGATGAATCCAATCAGAAAATCAACTAGTTCTAGTAGTACTAGCTACCCAAGTACATGAGAAGGATCCAAACTCGGTCCAAAGCAAGAGAAGAAGGTGTCTTTGAGTATTTACAATTATCCCTAGCTAGAAGAAGGAGAGGAAGAAGAGTACAAAGGTCTCCATCTCCACCAAATAATACTCTTTCAACACCTCCACCTGGTAGGCCCTTTCTTCAATTGACTAGGGTACTCGGACCGATTAGGATGGCACATCAACAACCACCACAAGGACCACCAAATCCCTTTGTCAATTTCATAGGGAGTAGTCCACTCAATCTCAATGCATGAAATCCAGTTCTATTGGAAGCCTTGGAGAAAAAATCCCATATTTCACTTGGGGAGAACCATACTAATCCTATTGACCACATCCAGGACATTATAAATGTCTATTTAATTCATGAAATTAATGAAATGGATGTTGTAGTCAAGTTGTTAACTTCCTTCTGTTTCAAGGTTAAGGCCTTATAATGGTTTAAGAGCTTCGTAGTAGGATCTATTCAAAATTGGAATAAGTTTTGTTTAGCTATTTGCAATTAGTTTGGAGAAAGGAAAACAATCTATCTCTTTTAGAGAAACTAACTATAATCAAGAGGGCACCAAACAAATAGATGGTTGACTTTAATTTCAGATTTCAAAGGACATGGGACAAGATTCCCATTGTTGTGAGACCAACTACTAAAGGTGCATTTCTCTATTTCCTTAAATATTTAAATTCTAATATATCTATTATGGTACAATCTATGGGAGGGATAACCCTACCAGACACTTATGCCATAACTATTAGAGCTGAGAATTTCCTAATTCAAGCGGTAAACTAACACCTAAACCACCTATGCCTATTTATCCGGAAATGGGGACTCCTAGTTTTAGTCAAGCTCCTACATTAACCCCTATTCCTACACCTATAAATCAAAGTTCCAATGAGGCTTCCACCTCTTCTTCTAACACCTCAACCCAACTCTAAGAAGTTATGAAACAATTAGAACCTAGGGAATGAGTTAGTGACTCTTAAGAGGCAACAAGCCCAAAATTTTAGACCTTATCAGCCTCAAGCCCAACCAAATAGGCTTCTATATTAGTCTAATAGGCCTCCTTCCCAAGCTGTAAACTAAATTAAAGGACATCCACCAGCTGTTATGCCATTTCGGACATACAGTCCTAATACACCTTCAACATCCCAAGCCTTGGTTCTAGTCCATAAAAATATGGCACAAGAGTATGAATGGTGCTTCCCATGTAGTCAACCTCACAATCAGAAAACATGCTTTAATGGTGCTTTAAATTAGGATTTAATGGTGACAATGATTGGTGTATCTAAAGAGACAAACCAAGAAGAAAGTCACGGTAGGAAGCAACTCAAGAGGCACCTCCAAGTGAAACTACCCTTGTGAATTGGTAGGTTGAGGATTTTTGTGGAATAAACCAAGATCCTTCTCAAGGCATGGCAACCAACACAAGGTCCAAAAAGAGGAATATAGAGGAAGGATAGCCATCTAATCCAATTACCTCTCAACCTTCTATCACACTTCAGGGTATTAGCAATCAAAGTGAAGCTCTAAGTGCGTAAAACCAACCTAAACCACCTTCTAGACCATCTCATGTGCCTGTTGCAACATCCCATGTTCAAGAGAAAGTTGTGCCAATCAAGGGGCAGTAGAAAGATGGATCTTCTCCATTCAATATCATTGACCAAATGAAGAAGAATAATGTGAGCATCTCTATGTGGGAATCCTTGAAAATTCTAGGACAAAGGGACTTGTAGCCATGGAAAATTGGTCCATATCAAATGAGCCATCCAAAAATATAGAGAAGGTGTAGACACCTAATTTCACATCTGTCCTAAATCAATTAATTCCTCTACCTCATTTCCCGTAAAAATACACTTCAAATTAATCAATTATAATTTGATTAATTATCCATTTCAAATCTAAAAATAACCTAATCCATTCCACGTGTCATTATTCTCCATTTTTATCTACTATTGAATTAAAAATTGAAAATCAAATCCTCATTCACTCTTCGTGGTCCCCACTCACCTAAAATCATCCACTTATGAATTAAAAATCCAAAATCAAATCCTCACCCATTCTTCGTGGTCCCCACTCACCTAATCTTTCCCACATTTTCAAACCATGATTACTTAAATTACTCTAAGTTAATCACTTCCTCCAAGCTATAAATACAACCTTACCCCTCCCCTATAGGACATGGATAATAAGCTTGAATGCCCTATCTAAGTTCTTGCATCCTTTGAGAAAAGAACATCCTTCCACCTCATCCTAATGCCCAAATAGCCTCATCTTGAAGCACCCCAAATCCATAATCCTTTTACCCATTTGGTGCAAAGTAAGTGGATCATTGTTGTAGGAAGGCCTTGCTCCATTTTGAGAAAAAGCACCTACATATCATGCAATTAGGGCTCAATCCATGTTTCCTAGCCCATTATGAGGTTTTCTACGGAATGCAAAGGAGGAGGTATTATTGTTAGTATTTTACTTCCTTATTAGTAGTGCATTTTTCCTAGCTCACTTTCTGGCATGCCCTGATTACTTTTGATCTATTACCATTGATTTCCCAATTAGTGGTTTTGTCCAATATTTGTTTATTATTGTTTGTTATTATTTCCTTTTTCGTGCCTTATGGATTTCTTTGGTTAACCTTCACGTTGTGGGTAGTGTTTTTGTTGTGCAGGTGTCTTGTGGTGCATATGCAAGTTATAGTACCAATGAATCTATAATTCTCATCATGTCTTTGATCTCCTTGGCACTTGGTGTTTTGCAGAAGGACATCCATCACCTGATCTGGATACTTATGGATCATGATAGAAATATTCAATCTTAATGTCGTCATAGAGGACCTTTTTCAACAATACAAGACCTTTTCACACCTATCTCACCAAAATTATTGGGTTCACATTCCATGTCATATTTTATACATTGGAGGCCCCCAGTGCCCCGCAAAAAAAACAATTTCCTTACATTCCAACTTTCCACGACGACACTCTGGTAACATTTTAAATATTTTTTTCATTTTTTTATTTGTTGTGAAGATAATCGTTTTCGTTATTTCACAATCATGATTAATTGTAATAATTATTAACATTTTAAAACAAAATATATTCCAATTATATACATATATGATCTTTTCCGTGTCTTTGAGCGATATGGAAAATTAGAAACAATTGCGATTGTTTAGTTTCTTGTTCTAACATTGTAGGATCCCCAATCAAATCAACATTTTCTTAGTCGGGTATTTTGTAGCTTCATTAAAATCATTTAAATTAGTTCTATTTTTCATCATTAACTAACTTGTCACTTCAATTTTGTTGCTTCTTCATAATTTGATCGATTGTTGGTGTGTATGCTCTTTTCTACGCCTTGAGCGATCTTAGAAATAAAAACAACTACAATCATTTTTTTCTTTCTAACATTTTGTCTGCAGGATAACTACTAATTTGTTTTCTGTAGGACCAAGTCATTGGAATATTGTCAAAAACACAAAACAAAAATCCTACAAAATGTATCACCATTTAAAGAAATTTCTTTGAAACCAAAAAAATAAATTATTAGCACGATCAGTATATCATTTTCCATCGGTTATTTATTTCAAGATGGGAAAAACCTTGCATATAATCACATCATAATTTTTTTTACATGTAGTAGAGGTGGATTTCATCACCACCAAAGCTACACCGTGGTGACATGGAATTGACTACCACACACCAATGACATTTACATTTGATTTATTGCACTTTGAGACATAGTCTCATCACAACGTTCAATATCTACCTCTCCCTTGCTCTCCACTTACATGTGATGTTATTGTGTGGAACATGTGAGTCATGCCTAAATAGTTGTAACAATGAAGCTTGGACATTGTCCTATAAATCTTCGGGAAGTTATAAGCACACCATACACATTCATCCCCCATCACCTTCCACATTTTCACAAAACTTTCCTTGGATATGGTGAATCACTCTAAAGCAGATAAGTAAGAATTAATGAGTCTCCTTAAGTGCTTTAAGGGTTCCTTCTACCAATTTTTCCCCATACAAAATTAGGTATATCGGGACTAAGTTATATTAGATGACACATATTTTGGAGTGATAAGATCCTGCATCCATCATTCCACAACATACTTGTATGATTGCATGAAACAATGATCATTCTGAAGAATTTACCTCCTAAGCCAAAATAATTTGATACACATGACTGCTTGTTGATTGTCAACAAAATAGTTTAGTATTATTTTTATCATAAAACTTGGTTGATATCAATGTGTTCATTGTAAAATTTCAAACCCTAGTTGTGTTCCACAAAAACCATTTCTCGACCAATTCAATACCAAGAAAAATGTCCAAGCAATCCAACAATGAAGACCAAAACATCACACCAATTTCATTAGCTTGCTTCAACCAATCCTCCATAGCATGTTTTCAAGCTATATCAAACTGACATTGGGTGACTTGTGTAAGTTCACTCATTATTTCATCAACTGTCAAGTTTATCAAAATTACATCTAACACAAATCCCTTCAGAGCTCATTTTGAGTTCACAACTATGTTGAGTCACTTGTTTGAGTTACTCTTCCTATCAAAAATCCAAAGCTTGTTTAAGCCAAACCAATCAACATATTCATCATATCTTGTTTGAGCTATAGCCCACTTGTATCAAGTACCTTGTTTGAGTGTACTCCTTACATTGTCGCATATTAAGATTGTTTAAGCCAAATCTAAACAATTTTCATTATATCTTGTTTGAGCTATTTCATATTTATCCTGAGTAACTTATTTAAGCTTAATCCTTATAGCCTTACTTGTTAAAACTTGATCAATAGGTTTATTTCTTCATTGTACCTTTCTTCACTCTCCCTCTCTTTCAAACATGATGAATTCACGAAAAACATCATGCAATGAGATATTAAAACAAATTAATAAGATGAAAACACAACTCTCTCATATGGCTACCCAAATCAGTGAACAATCACCCAAAATTCCAATCCTACAACCTAATAAAGACATCACTTCTCATAAAGTCCAACGTCAGTTTAAACCCCCATTGGAGAAAGTCTCTCTAGTGTTTTTCATCAACTAAAAGAGGATAAACTTATAAGATATCCAATTATAACCCTTTGTCAAAGGGGAATGTAAGCCATGTTGGTACAAACCTAAAACATAATGTGAGTTTCATCGCATTCATGGTCATCACACAGATAAATGTGTGTGATTTAAGAATTACGTCCAAGACTTAATTTATGATGAAGTCATCTCTATAGAACTTGATGACAATGCGCTTATTGTAACCAATGACACATCGAATACCACAAATTTCAATGGAGATATGACTACCTTTCAAAACTCCTATATATATTGAAATTCCACGAGATCATGATGACAAAAGTCAAGACTCTCTAATTCCTAACTAATCAATATCTTCTTCAAATTTTCTTCCATTAGTTCAAACATACATTGAACTTGTTTTGGACAACAACATTCTTCCAACATCTACTGAGAACTTGAAAATTATTTCAAGACTCTCTTTGACCCAAACATACATTGAACTGTTTTGGGTGACAACATTCTTCCAACATCTACTTAACACTTGAACTTATTTCAAGACTCTATTTCAACCCAAACATACATTAAACCTATTGGACAACAACATTCTTCCAACTTCTACTGATCACTTGAACTTATTTCAAGACTCTCTTTCAACCCAAATATACATTGAACTTGTTTTGGAAAACAACATTCTTCCAACATATACTAAGCACTTGAACTTATTTCAAGACTCTCTTTCAACCCAAACATACATTGAACCTATTTTGGGTGACAACATTCTTCCAACATCTAATGAGATCTTGACCTCACTTCAAGACTCCCTTTTAACCCTTGATATTATTGTAGACACTACATAAGAGGTTCCATCAACAAGTACCATTAAGATTGATTCTATTATTCTAATATTGGATCTTATTCCTAACATCTCTAGCCTTGTTGCTGAAACACAACCACATCAAGTTTGGACACTTACAAAAATGCAACCTATCGTGTCCATTATGCTTTCAATGATCGATCTTGTAGGCATATCATCACTAATGATTCCCACCTATCAAGACTTCTACGTGCATACATTCTATGAGGTACGTATACCCAAGAATATCCTTATGCAACCTTTTCCATCTTTAATTGTGAATCTATCCTCAAATCAATTAATTAATGGAAAAATAGAAGCAACAAACCAAATAATACAAACCATCATGGAAAATATTGTCAACACACATGGAAGCTATTGGCTTAACAAAATCTATCCCACTCTTTGGGCTTACCGCACATCTTATCACACACCTACTAGAGCCACTCCCTTCTCCTTTGTTTATGGTTGGGAAGCTATTTTACATGTCAAGGTTGAATTTTCGTCCTTCAGAATATCCCTCAAAGATGTAATCAATAAAGATTATTATCGACACTCACGCCTTAATGAACTCGAGATTCTTGATGAAAAAAACTTAATGCCTATATACTCTTCAAGTCTATCAAAAAAATTGGCTATAGCGTATCTATCAAAAAAAATACAACCCTAGAAAATTTAAGGTCAATGATTTCATTCTCAAAGAAAATCGAAAGAACACATCCAAAGAAAAAGACAAACGAGATAAATTTGAGCCCACAAAATCATAGATAATTTTGGGTTTGGAGCTTATAAATTGGCCATTGACAGATGCCAAGTCCTTGATGAACCCATGAATGCAGTTCATTTACAAAAATTCTATTCTTGAAAGCACTCTCTATTCCGAGTGACAACCACTTGTACATTGTTCCTTCTGTCTTACTACTCTCCAAATAATTTAAAATCATTCATTCCATTGGAAGATATTTTCATTATCAAAATCATATCTTCATATTCATCATCATGAGACAGGTGCTAACATAGATCCTATTAAGTCTTGTGAGTATCATACTTCTTATAATATCTCCCATTTTCAGTCACTTTTACCTATGGTCATACCTAGAAGCTTACTGATGGTAATATATTCCCTTCAAAGAATTCTCTCTTTCATAACAAAGCTCTAAACTTCTTTACCTGGTTCGTTTGATCATCCATCTCAGTATTTGATGTTGAACCCTCACATCCTACTAGTTGTGTGGGGCTGAGATTGGGGGTAAAACATTCCTTCCCAAATACAAAGCACTATTGTAAAATTCAATCAATTCAATAAATTATGAATAATTCATTGTCACACCTTTCGTCCTTCATAGTATTTAGTGTTGAGCCCACACTTCTTACTAGTAGTGTGAGACTGGGAATGGAGGGAGGTGCCCTTACTCATCTATGTCTTATCTTTGGTGATAAACCCTTGCCTCTTATAGGTGGCATGGGGAAAAGCGTAGAGGGTCATTCTCATAAAAGAATAAAAATATAAAAACAAAAACATCAAAAAAAAAAACAAGAAAAAAGGAATTTACTCACCTATGTTTTGCCTTCGGTGATAAGCCCTTACTTCTCACTGGTAGCATTGGGAAAGGCATAGGAGTCATTTCAAGAATACAAAATCTTATAAATCTAATAATGCTTACAATTATAGAATCCCCAAAGAAATAATTTAGATGCCTAAGTGAAGAGAGAACTATCCCTTCACCTCTTATCTTACCAATCAATAGGCCACATAACTGTCTAAGTATAGCAGACGTGACTCATAGAGTAAAAGCCATTTTGAAACTAGTTCAGTGATGTTAAGAAGAATTTAGTCACAATTTCCCAAAGGGATTATTGTTCACATTTGTCTCTATATTCATTATCTACCTCTTGCATCCTTCTTGATTCTTGGTGATGAGCCCTCACATCTTACTAGTTGTGTGGAGTCAAGAATGGAGCTAGACTTATTTTCATCATATCATCACCAACATATCCTACCAATGGAATGAGAATTTGTGTTATTCAGAGCATGAGTTACCATGAGGAACATGGTACATATGGACAATATCCTAGTTTATCACCTCTCAAAATAAGTCTGCACTCTGGTCCATAAATTTCCAACAACAGTGTAAAAATCTAAAAATCTAAAAACATTCGAAAATCACCAAAAATCTAAAAACATTCAAAAATAAAAAAATCCAAAAACATTCAAAAATTGTTAAAAATCCAAAAACATTAGAAAATATCCAAAATACGAAAACATTTGAAAACTTTTCAAAATTCCAAAAACATCCACAAAATAATAAAAAACATGAACAAAAATTAAATAAAAATTGTAAACTCCACAAAAATAAAAACTCTAAAATAATCAACACAATTCATCCTTTGAACTATTATCCCCAATGAATGATCCAATCACCTTATGACTATCAAATTCAAACCACTTCTCCTCGCGTGAATCCTCGCTTGGGGAAAATCTGGCTCTCATTGTTTCCTTGTTTAAGGACAATGACCCAATCCTTTTTATGTCCTTATACCCTTACTTGGGGGCACATCGATCAATCCTCACTATGGAACATGTTAGGGACATGTTTATTGGTTCTTGTGTTGCATTATTAGTTACAAGTTATTAATTTCTTTCTTGTATCTTGATATATTACATGGGGCATCTTGATTTTATGTATCCTGGTGTTCTCTCTAATATACTTATGTTATCTGATTACATATTGTACTGGGGCATCATACTTTCTTGATGGCCTCTATCTATTCTCTCTTCCACTTGCATATCATACTAGGGAATAAAACCTTTTTATGGCACATCTATGTTATCACACATATTACAGTCTAGTCATCTTGATATTTTATATCACGATGCATATATTGTTATGTGTTATATTAAAATTAAGATTCTTTTCATCATGTGAGTATCTTCCTGCATGATCAACATCTTACTTTGCACCCCCTCCATTCACCCGTACTAATACATTCCCTAGTTTGGGAATCCTACTAGATCATCATTTGCAGTTTGCAAATCCTACTTGAAGATCTTTCTCAAGTAGAATTCACTATCCAGCAGCTCCTCCTCCCCCACCATGATCACCATGTATTTGATCCATTCATCCTCGCTCCTCATTTTTACTCCTCCACCACTTATCCCCATATTACCCTTCTCACCATTCATGTCCCCTCTCACTCATTTGTCTTCTTTCCTTTCACTCTTTTACTTCCCGCTTGAAAATCTTACTTAATAACCCCTTCTATATGGGATCCTCGGTGGAGGTTTACCCTCTCCCTAAGATCTTCCCATTGTAGAAGCTTCTCCACCACCTCCCCTCTCATCAAACAACAATCACCACCACACACATCTTCCCATTCCACCTCTTATGCTTCTCATTCTCACATCATTACTCTCACCACGTGGGCATCCCAATTAAGGATTCCCCTCACACTCTCCACCCTCCACTACATATATTCCTTCATCCATTCATGTTACACTCCTTTGTTTCCTTTCTTCCTTGTTATCACCTCCTCTCATCTCCTCTTCCACTCGGGCATACATCACTCACTCTTTTCTCATCCTTCCCCAAATTTGTCTTCTCCTAGTCATCCTACTTACACACTCTCGTAGTATGGAAAATTCACTTGAGGGTTCCCCTTCAGTCCATTTTTCATACCCTATTCCCACCAACTCTATCATCATTCTTCTTCTTCTTCAACTTGGTGATCTTACTTAACCATTCCGGCTGCATGGAAATCTTACTTAAGAATTCCTCTTAAGGTTGATCTTCCCTATGGCCTTCCCCATCCCATCATATTTTCCCATCTTATTTCTCCCGCCTCTCATCATGATCATATTCTTCAACAAACCATCCCACCCCTATACCATATACAATTTTTATTTCTCCTTGCATATCATCCATTTCGGTTTGGTGATCTTAAGAAACCACTCCGACGGCATGACGATCTTACTTAAGAGTAACTCTTAAGCATGGCATGTCATTTGTACTCGACCATCACTCTACATTCTCACCATCCATATTTTATTTTCCTTCCCATCATCACATCTTCTTGCCATCACTATCACCATTCTCTTCTTGGCAATCTTACTTAACCATTCGCATGGCATGGCAATATCACTTAATAGTACCTCTTAAGGATGATATTGTCTTCTTTCCTTTCCCCATCCCTACACATCCTTACTTTTCACTTTTTCTCGACATTCCCCATTATCACATCCTCTCACCTCTTCTTCCATTCTTGTTAACACTACTTCTCTCTTTCCCACTTGTCATTTCCAAAGTGTCACTCACTTGGAAATCTTACTTAACCACTTCCATTGCATGGAAGTATTAGGTGAGGGTCCTCCCTACGCTAAAATCATAATCTTTCTAAACTTTTCCCTCACCTCAATCTTCGTTCAATTTGTTGATCACTTCTTTCACCTAGTCTCTCCTACCAACCACATTTTCCTCCTACCATTATCCTTTCTCCACCTATCATCTCACAACATATGTCTAAAATATTCCACCTATAATCACATTCTTTCCCCCACTTTCCCCTTCTTGATCCATCACCCTTCATACCATTTTTCCCATTCTTTTCATGTCTAGTTTTTCATCCTCACCTTGTTCGTCCTCTCATATTCTGCATCCTCTCCTCACTTTCACCTAGTCCCAACTCATCCCTCAAATTTTATTTACTCTTTCCACTTCACCTTTTCAAATTCTCCCACATCTCTACCCACACACTTATTTTCCATTGTTGTTAACATTCCTCTAACATTTTTCATCATAATCTTCTATTCTTGCGTGAATAATTGTTAGTGGCCATTCCCTAAAAATCATCAATCCTCATTTTGGATGACCTCATTAAATCCCTTGGATATTTTCTATAGTTTTCCTTCATTCATTCCTTCCTTGAGGCCCACCACTCATTTTAGTGGGATTTACCTAACGTCCCTTCATTGGCATTACCCTTTCCAATCCTTATTACATTTCTCCCTTTATTCATTTTTTCTCTCATCCTTCCCCACCACTTATTGTTAGTGGACTTTCCCTAACGTCCCCTCACATTGGCATTGCATCTTCTATTCCCCATTCTCTTTTCTCTCATATTCTTTTCCCCACTCCCACCCTTTCTTGTCACTTATTCCCCACCTATCCATCTTCCCTTCGCCCTCTTCAATATATTCACTTTCTTCATCGTACATCCCTTTTCTATTTTCTCGTAATCCTAGTATCCTCATTTCATGCATCTTTTCAAGTATGTGTCATTCCTCCCCTCTTTCTTCTCTTTACATTCCTCATACTATTCACTTTACACTTATTATCCCAATTTGTATTCCCTTCCTTCTACATCATTTTCTCTGTTATCCTCTTCTCTCTCCCACCCCTCGTCTTATTTCACTTCCTCTATATTGTCTTCTTCCCCTTTTTACATCACGTTTCCTCCTTACTTCCCCATCGATAACCTGGCTCTTCAGCGTTGTCTAGTATTTTTATCATCCCACCCTCCACATGCATCTCCATATGGTCTGTTCCATATTCTTTTCCTTGGTCTTCCTCACAAAGACCCGATTCCTTCAATCTTCTCCATGTATTCACTCTATCCTCCTTTCCTCTCCCTTAATTTTCACGTTTCTTCTGACCACCTCTCCTTTTCTCTACCACCCCTACCTTTTAGTTCATTTTGTACCCATTTCTCTTCTTTTCTCTACTCTTTTTCACACTTTCCTTGCCCCCCATAGTTTCTTTTTTTTCTCCGTTCTACTTCTTCTTTCGTCCTCTTTCAATTTTTCGTCAATTTTACCCCTTACTCCCACCTCATCTTCTCCTTCTAATTTTCTTTCCCCATTTCTTGATTTTATCATCTCTACCATTTCTTTCACTTTCATGCATCCTCTTTATTATCTCTGTTACTTCCTTCATTTGGCACATCTCTCTATTTCATAACTTCACCCTCTCCTCTATCATTTTCCTATCTTCTCATTGTTTGTCCTTCATCATTCCCTTCTTCCCTATCATCCCTCTCTCTTATTCTATTCTACCTCTTTCATTCCTTATTTTCCCCTACCCTATCTCCATAAACTTTCACATTTCTTACTCTTCTCATAATCAACCCTCAATCCTAACCATTCTCTTTTCTCTTTCCCATTACATCCTCCCACACACCCTCACACCTAGCATATAAGGCCGATTGAATCCTTTCTCCATTTGCATCGTGCGGTCATTCTAGTCTCTTCCACCTCATTATTGTTCTCTTCTCCACATAATTAATCTCTCCTCTTTTCGAGAGATCTGTCATATATTCCACTCTCGTAAACCATCTCGAGGGGGCATCATCACATCTCATCCATAATCACATCTTCTCGTGAATTTTTTTCTTGGAAGATACCATGACATACATCACTCACCACCTTCTATTCTCTTCAACAAGCATTCACTCTAATTTTTCTTAAGAAAAGTAGATTTAATTCTTCCCTAGCTTATCTAATTTATTTTAACCGACACTACTTTCATAATACCCTTCCAAAGAGGACAAAATGTAGACACCCTAATTTCACATTTTTCCTAAATCAATTAATTCCCCTACCTCATTTCCCACAAAAATACACTTCGAATTAATCAAATATAATTTGATTAATTATCCATTTCAAATCTAAAAATAACCTAATCCTTACCACATGTCATTATTCTCCATGTTTTTCTACTATTGAATTAAAAATTCAAAATCAAATCCTCACCCACTCTTCGTGGTCCCCACTCACCTAAAATCCTCCACTTATGAATTAAAAATCCAAAATCAAATCCTCACCCATTATTTGTGGTCCCCACTCACCTAATCTTGCCCACATTTTCAAACCATGATTACTTAAATTACTTTAAGTTAATCACTTCCCTAGGCTATAAATATAGCCTTACCCCTCCCCTTTAAGACATGAGAATAATCTTGAATGCCATGTCTAAGTTCTTGCATTATTTGAGAAAAGAGCATCATTCCACCTCGTCCTAATGCATAAATAGCCTCATCTTGAAGCACCCCAATTCTATAATTGTTTTACCCATTTGGTGCAAAGTAAGTGGATCATTATTGTAGGAAGGCCTTGCTCCATTTTAAGAAAAGTACCTACATATTATACAATCGGGCTTAATCCATGTTTCCTAACCCATTATGAGGTTTGCTACTGGAATGTGAAGGAGGATGTATTATTGTTAGTATTTTAGTTCCTTGTTAGTAGTGCATTTTTCCTAGCTCAAAGAAGGTACTCACTAATACAGCTCCACAAGTAGGATTTTAAGGAGGTCAACAAGTTAAAAACATGAAGCATCCCCATTATATATAACTCTAATCATCGAAACAATCTTGTACACAGCTGCGCACGATTGATTCAAGAGCAAACAACTCAGTGATGCCTAAGTAGACAGATGATCAATGGGGTATTAAGTATGAAGTCATTTCTAAAGGTGTAGTAAAATTACACGAGACAACAAAGTGAAAATCGCTGTTTGAGTAATCAAAGGAATGAGCCTCATACTACATGCATGCTCCAATGTCATAGTGTTGCAATATGTATGAGTGATTGAATTTCCACTGCACTTTACATTGTACTTATCAAGGAACTTTACAGTTAAGATTGGAGGGTACCTATAAGCTGACTGGTCACATATGCTCTTAAGGAAAAGGTATGGAGCTAAGGCTACAATTTGATTTGAGCCTATTGCAAAATTTAATAATAAGCCTAATGTACCAAGCCCAATTATTGCAAATTACTTAGCTTTCAATCAAGAAGACTTCCCTAGCACTCCAAAAACAAATACCAAGGTTGAAGGCATTCCAAACTTGACTCTTGATGAATGGGAAAATAAAAGGCATAGCTTTGATCCATACAAAGAGATGGAGGAAGCTAAGATGGGAATTTATTGTTTGCACAAAGAGAATCCAATCTTCCCTAGCATCACCAAATCAGATGAAAAGGATGATAATGAAGTATGGAGGCTATTCTTCAATGGCTCAAGGAGTAGACAAGGTCGTTGGAGGAGGAGAAATGCTTATGTCACTGTAAGGTATAAAATACTACTCATATTTACATTTTTAGTTTTCTTGTTCAAATAACACAACTGAATATGAAGCTTTGATCCATGGATTGCATTGGGCAAGAAAGAAAGGTATTAAGAACTTGCAAGTTTTTGGAGACAATGAGTTGATAGTAAACCAGTCAGAGGGTCCTATGTGGCTAAGAATTATCTAATCAAAGATTACAAGCATCGGTATGGGATCAAATTGAAGACTTTGAAGCATTCAATATTGAGGCCATACCAAGGAAAAAGAATGAGGTTGTGGACAAACTTACAATAGTAGGGGAAACATTTGATGTTGTTGAAAATATCAAGAGAGATCATAATCAACCTCATATTAGAGTGATTATAAGGCTGGCTATTCTAGATAACAATACAAGTTGGAAATTATTTGAAAGTGATCAATAAATCATAAATTTTCTCCAAGAAGAAGCTGAGTTCTCCTCAAGAAATCAAGATAGATTGGAGCAGCAATATGGTGATCAAGTGGTCCAGTTGAGAATGAACAAGCTCTCAAAAGGCTTGATAACACTTGAGTCCATCTTCAATCCAAATGACTAGTTCTGAAAGGAGAAATCCAACATTCAGGTCAAAGGGGAAGATTTGGAGCCTATTTTGGTTGGAGAGGATAAAGCACTCTAGATTGACAAGGTGAGTACTCAACAAGAGAATTTTGATTTTACCCAACTCTGTCAAGAATTTCCAGATGTCTTTTCTGGAATTATAAATATTTGAGAGGTTTTAATCCAAAATTGGCACAACATACTATTGAGTTTGATCCAGAATACAAGCCCATCAAGTAGAAGGGAAGGTCAATGAATCCTCACATTGAACCTCTCATGAGAAAATAATTGAATAAGTTGATAGAGGCTAGCATCATCTTTCCTATCAAACATTCAAGTTGGGTTGTAAATTTAGTGCCAATAAGGAAGAGAAATGGAGAGATTAGGCTATGTGTGGATTTTTGACACCTAAATAGAGTGTCACTCAAAGAACATTATCCACTCCCTTTAATGGAGCATATTTTACAGGTTATAGCTGGTTTGGAAAGGTTTTCATTGCTGGATGGCTACTCAGGCTATAATTAGATAGTGGTCAAAGAAGAGGATCAGTTCAAGACAACCTTCACTACGAAGTGGGGCACTTATGCTTATAGGAAGATGCCATTTGGACTATCTAACGCCGGAGCAACATTTCAATGAGCTATGGATATGGCATTCAAGGGATTGATCAATAAGATAGTGCTTGTTTATCTAGATGATATCACTATGTTCTCAAAGAATGTACCGGGTGATCTGAAAACGTGATGTTGTAATTTTTATCACTTTTAATAGTTTCCAAAGATCGTGATTTTTTTAACCAATTTTAAGTATTCTTGAATCCACAAATTGATTAAATTCTGATTATTTTGCATCCATAGAAGTGCGGAAAACTTGTGTAGCAAAGAAATAATCAGAAAACTGAAAAGACTCAGATAACAAAAGAGATTGTTTACGGGGTTCGGAATTCCTACGTCCCCGGGTTCAGATTGAACCGATCCATTAATAATATTGAATTGCAAGTACAATAACCCTTACAAACAACCAATAATGAATCAAAACCTGCAAATGAGCTGATCAATGTCCCAAGAACTCTGAAAAATAGCAGAAACTGTCCCAAGAACGATCCGTGGCTCCTACAGTGTTTTCACAATGTGATCTCCCTGCAATTGTGTTAGAAAAACACCTACAAATGGAGATTTAAAAACATTCCATGAAAAAAAATCATATTTCTGAGATCAGATCTGAATTTTGAACATTTTTCATGTTTACACCAAGTCACAATTCGGACTAGAAGTGCATTGAAATTTGTGTTTTCCAACCGGTTTGTCTTCAAGATCCCTGTTAAAATCTGCATTCAAAGCTTCCAAAAACAGGTTAAAATTCATCAAAAAGATCAAACCTTATATCGTTGAGATCAGATCTGAATTCTGAACATTTCATCTTTTTACTCCAAAAGCCAAATCTGAGTGTACGGCCTTCAAAAATGGAGTTCTCTCATGAACTGGTCCTTAAGCTCCCTTTACATGCACTGCACCTCCTCGCATAAGATGAAGCGCCCCATTTTATAGCTTGTTGTGCTCCCTTGGCGGGTTGGCTGGCGGATTGGCTTTAGATCCATGAGGTCAGGGGATCAAATCCCGCCTCCTATCATTTTGCCATGGATTTTGTTTAAGTGGTCAAAGTGGTTGGAGTTTTTATTATTTGTTTGAGCCGTTTTGCATTTTTTATGGGATTATATCCCAAAGTGGCGGATTTGCATAAGAAATGGGATTAATATCCCCATGTTAGCGGCTCCTCCACCTTTTTCCACGTAAGGGAAGTGGTTGAATCCCACATTTTGTGGGTTGTTATATGTTTAAGGCTTTATAAAGCCTTTCCACGTTGTTTTTAAAACTGCCCCCCAACACCGCTTCACCACCTTGTTCGCCACGTGGGACAGTCCACGCATGGGCTTTTTTCCATTAAACTTGCAATGCCTTTTAATACTAATGTTTTAATATTAATGTATTAAACATTAATATATATATATTGTGGCATTTCGAACAAGGACCTTACCAAAAATAATATTATTTCGACCCATATAATGTGGCCTAGAAATAATCAACTTGGTAATCCTGTAGTCCACTTGTCGTCTCCCGATAGGCAAATCGAGCGAATTCGACGAGTGTTGGCAAGCCACGTGTCACAGTGCGATTGGTCCAAATATTGACCAGTTGACCATAGTTGACTGTCCCATTGACCGAACTTTGACCGAACATATCTAGAGCTCCCGATGTCCGTTTTCGCGTTCTCACAGTCGTTGGAAAGCTCTCAAGATGATCTTCTGCACTGACACCATTTAGGGATGTTTAGGGAACATTTTCAAAAATGATCCCCTGATCACCCAGTCACCTACTTCACCTCAAACAAGTGTTCCAAAGATTCGGGATATTTAGAGTGTCCTTGAATCCCAAAAAATTCATATTCTCGCTCACTAAGGAAAGCTATTAGGCTACATAGTGTCGAAAGAGGATTGACGATTGATCGAGAACAAGTTGAGGCTATTCGTGCTCTACCATTGCTAAGTCACAAGAAGGCTCTCCAAAGTTTCTTGGGGAAAATTAATTTTTTTAGGAAGTTTTTCCTAACTTTTCTAAGTTGGTCAATCCATTAACATTGATGTTGAAGAAGAGCATGGCTTTCAAATGGACTTCTAAAGGAAGGGATAGATTTGAATCTATAAATCATGTATTACATAGGCTTCATCCCTCATCAATCCATATTTCTCAAAGGATTTCACCCTTTATGATTTTGGTGGCACAAATGCAATATTTGCAATACTTTTATAGCCAAACCAAGGACTAGAGTAGACTATTGTGTTCTTCAGCTAGGGACTTGAAGGTTATGAGATGAGATATTCATTTATTGAGAAACATGTCCTAGCTATAATAATAAGTTTAAAGAAATTCAGGCATCTAGTGTCAAATAATATAATTCATTTACTAGTTTCACATGTGAGTGTGAAATATTTTCTTTTAAAAAAGGATCTCAGTGAGAAGAGGATTGGCTAGATAACCGAGGTCACAGAGTATGACATTGATATCAAGGTAACCAAATTGGTTAGGGGAAAAGGTTTGAGTGAGAAAATAATTTCATGTCAACATGTGGATGAAGAGGCCACCCTTGTGGTTCGAGATGATCAATTGCAAGCAGCCAATGCTTTACCCATTCATTGTTGGACTCAAGATATAGTCCACTTCCTCCAAATAGGTCAATGTCCTCAAGGTTTGAGTAAATCAAAGATAAGGTATTTTAGGATACAAACTATACCCTATGTTCTTGTAGATAATATTTTGTTCAAAAGGGATGTGAATGGTTTCCTCCTAAGATGTATTAAAATAGATCAGGTAGAAAGGATATTGCATGAGTTTCATGATGGAGAAATAGGTGGCCACTTCACCCCAAAAGAAACAACTCTTAGAATCATGAAAGTTGGTTATTACTGGCCTAATATTTTCAATGATTTCTACTCATGGATCAATAAATGTAAGAAGTGTGCCTTCTTCATAGGTAAAGAGAAACTAGCAACCCTCCCATTACACCCCATCTCTATAAATGAACCATTCATGCAATGGGGTTTGGAATTTATTAGGGTGATCAACCCAAATTCTAGCCTAGGCCACAAATGGATCCTTACAGCTACGGACTACTTCACGAAGTGGACTGAAGTAGTGTCACTTAAAGAGGAAAATGATTCTAGCATATTAGAATTCTATGAGGGGATAATGATAAGGTTTGGTAGACGTGTTACTATCATATCAGATAATGCTCTAGCATTTCTTGGCACAAGGATCACTGAGTGAGCTGTTAGGAATGGAATATATCTCAACACTTCATCTAATTATTACCCCCAGGGTAATGGGCAGGCTGAGTCCACCAACAAAAATCTCTTGAAAATCATAAGGAGGACTTTAGACGAGAACCAGAGGACTTGGCATACCAAGATAAAATCAGCCTTGTGGGGTGATAGAATTACCCCTAAGAAATCAACTGGTTATTCTCCTTTCAAGTTGCTCTATGGCAGAGAAACAAGGCTTCCTATATCCCTATAGTTTCTGCATTGAATTTTGTCAAGTAGATGGAATTATTTGAGTTCCCAACCATGGAAGTTAGGTATGCAGAGCTCATGGAGCTAGATGAGCTGAGAAAGAGGGCTATGAAAGCAATAGAGAAAGACCAAGCTCAAATAAAGATGATTTTTTATAGAAAGGAAAAATATAGAGACTTCCAGGAAGGGGACTTAGCTCTAAAATGAGATGCAGATAGATCCAAAATAGGAGACACTCCAAATTTGATGCAATATGGAGTGGCCCTTATACAATTTTAGGATACAAGAGCAACAATACTTTCCAACTATCTAAGTTGGATGGAGAAGAGTTGTAGATTCTGGTAAATGGAATCTATCTCAAGAATTGTTACTAAAGTAAAGTATATTCCTTGTAAATATTAGAAGAGTTCATTTCCTCCAAGTGCTTATAGCATATTACTCTGTTGTATTTTAGGTTACTTTTGTAATAAGTGCTTGTGCACTCTCTGCATGTTCCATTTGAAACATGTATGATTTTATTATTTGTTCATAGTTGTGTTTTTTTACTATTGCACTTTCTAGTTTCAAGAAAGGTCCGATGATGAAACAATGTCCCAACAGTGTTTCAGAGGTTTAAGAGGTTTCAGGCATTAAGATAGTTTCAACAATAAAAATTACTCCACGCCCAATGGATCCTCTAAGGTTACTCATCTTTCAGATCTAGCAGGAAGAACACCCTGCAAGTCACCAATTATTATCCATATTTTACACCCCTAAAAATGGAAAACTAAATAGGTCAAGGCATTGGAAGTTGATTGGCCAAACAAAGTTGCCTTGTAATTTTTAGGAGGCAATTGATCTTAACTCGTGGAAAGATGGCGAGCCACGAGAAAGGTTTGGAGCCATCAAGCCGACACACATCAAATGTCCCTTTGCTATCCGTGTCAACGACCTCCACTGTGGCATGTCAACAAAGTATTAACGGCCTCTGATGATGTGTGTCAACCATGTGTTAACCATTCCATCCCGATGTGTGTCACCACCTTCCTCCCATTATGAAACAAAATTACTTGTTTTCATGTGAAAAATTCTTCCTTCGCATGTCATGTCCCCTTTGTTGTCATGCGACAACATTCCATCTTAACACGCGCCAACCTTCCCTCACTGTCACACGGAAACATTTCTTCTTATTATTTGACAACTCATTCCCTTGTCAGTAGCAACTCCTCCCATTCTTTCCGTGCATCATTTGGTGGTTCTTGTCGGGCGTTAGCAAGGAATTTAAGCTATGGACTAAGCATTAATTACATCATACAAGGTAGCTCAACAAGCAGTTTAATGAGATATGGCACCCATGTTCATCATACAAGAAAAGTACCATTAGAAAGCAAACCGGTATGTTCACCCATACATCCATACATGAAATTAATGAAGGTTGTCGGTTGGTAGCTCCTTTCTCTCTCTATATATATGTAATTTCCCCTCATTTTTGGGGGAGACATTCTAGAATGTAAAGGAACTCTGCCAAAATTGTTCTAGCACTCTTGTGAGCCACAAGCCTTGAATTTATGCATTTTGTAAAGGATTTTTTCCTTGTTCTATATTGTAATGGATTGTGCATCATTTTCAGTAATAAAATTGTTGGTTTGTGGCTTTTCTTTCCCTATGTCGAGTTTTATTTCTTTCTTTTCCTTTCATTGCATTATTTGGTATATTGTGCATGTTGTATTATTTTGTAGGATTAAAATTCGTTGTGCTCCATGAAATTAGAAATTTGAACGTGTTTTTGAATCTGTGGCACTTTTGGCTTCCGTCTTCTACCTCATTTTCTACCATTTTTGCTCACTAAAGATATCTCCACCCTCTTTTCTTGCTGTTATCACCTCTCTTATTTTAGGATTTTTATTTTATGCATCTCTTTCTTCTTTAGTCCCTTAGAAATTCTAGGTTAGTGTTAGAATAGTTAAATTTCCCTTTCTAGGATTTGTTTTAGTATTAGAATAGGTAGATGAACCAGCCTTTTCTACGGGTTTGTCTCATTTCATGAGGGTCCCACACCTTGAGAAAATCTCATGTTAGTCAAAAGTAGGGTTTTATAATGTGTACATCCTAGGGTGATACTTTTTGACATAACAACTCTATTATTTTGTTTTAGGAATGGGCATCTTGGCTCCACCAAGTTTTGTACTAGATACCCTTGGGAAGATGCACATTCTCATAGTTGTATTTATTTGATTTAGAAATGGAAGATGCCTATTCTCATAGTAATTTGCATATTTTGTTAAAGACCATCTTGAGGGGGATCAAGCCTTATGTAGCTCTATTATTTTATTTTTAGAAATGGAAGATGCCCATTCTCATAGTTGTATTAATTTGATTTAGAAATGGCAGATGCCCATTCTCATAGTTGTATCAATTTGATTTAGAAATGGTAGATGCCCATTCTCATAGTTGTATTAAATTGATTTAGAAATGACATGTGCCCATTCTCATAGTTGTATTAATTTGATTTAGAAATGGCAGATACCCATTCTCATAGTTGTATCAATTTGATTTAGAAATGGCAGATGCCCATTCTCATATTGGAGTAATTAGCATATTTTGTTAAATACCATCTCGAGGGGGATCAAACCTTATGTAGCTCTATTATTTTGTTTTAGGAATGGGCATCTTGGCTCCGCCAAGTGTTGCACTACATACCCTTGGGAAGATGCCCATTCTCATAGTTGCATTAATTTAATTTAGACATGGTATACTCCCATTCTCATATTGGAGTAATTAACATATTTTGTTAAAAACCATCTAGAGGGGGATCAAACCTTATATAGTTCTTTTTTTTTTTTTTTAGGAATGGGCATAGCTCTATTGTTTTGTTTTAGGAATGGGCATCTTGGCTCCGCCAAGTGTTGCACTACATACCCTTGGGAAAATGCCCATTCTCATAGTTGTATTAAATTGGTTTAGAAATGGCAGATGCCCATTCTCATAGTTGTATTAAATTGATTTAGAAATGACAAGTTCCCATTCTCATAGCTCATAGTTGTATTAAATTGATTTAGAAATGGAAGATGCCCATTCTCATAGCTCATAGTTGTATTAAATTGATTTAGAAATGGCAGATGCCCATTCTCATATAGGAGTAATTAACATGTTTTGTTAAAGACCATCTTGAGGGGGATCAAGCCTTACGTAGTTCTATTATTTTATTTTAGGAATAGTTGTAGGCATTTAGAAATATGGGCATTTGTCCATCCTCGAACAAACAAACATTTACTATTGGATTGTTCCCCATTTTACATGGAAGGAAGATGATTGCAATGGAAAGGCACATTCTGACAACCTTTATAGTGTTTATTCTCTAGCTTTTGGTCTCTCTCTCTCTCAATCTCTCTCTCTTCATGAAAAATTAAAAACAAATATTTCTAAATCTTCTCAATGTGAAGAATAACATCTCGTTTTCCTTTCATTTCCAAATGGGGTACAATCCACTTCATCTTCATGTCATGCCCATTCGAGTAGACAAATGCCCATATGAAGTTTTGAAATTTATTTGTATTATTAAATGATACAATGTTATTTCTTGTATTTAATTATTAGTATTATTAATTAATGTTATTGATTAATTAATTTTCTTTAGTCCTAATATCATATGTTAAATACATATTCTTTGATTTCTAATTTTTTGAAATAATGGAGTTTATGTTGTTAATTAGTTTTATAAAGTTTTATTGTATTTTTCATAATTTTAAAATGCACTATAATTAATTAAGCATTATAAATAATGGTGATAAAGTTGTTAATTAGTTTTATAAAATTTAATTATATATTTTTAATATTATTTAATTGTTTTAAAAATATTGTTTATTTGTTTGATAATATAATTAGATGTTATTAATATGTTTCTAGTTAATATAGTAATGTAAGTTTGTTGGCAATAATAATTCTGGTATTTATTTATTAGTATTATTAATTAATGTTGTTAATTAATTAGTTTTCTTTAATCCTAATATCATATGTTAAATACATATTCTTTGATTTCTAATTTTTGAAATAATGTTGTTTATGTCGTTAATTAGTTTTATAAAGTTTTATTGTATTTTTATAATTTTAAAATGCACTATAATTAATTAAGCATTATATTTATAAAATTTAATAATATAATTAGATGTTATTAATATGTTTCTAGTTAATATAGTAATGTAAGTTTGTTGGTAATAATAATTCTTGTATTTAATATTATTTGATAGGATAATTTTTTACTAATTAATTATAATATTATTAATTAATTATTTAAATTAGTAGAAATACTAATTAATTATAGTACTATTAATTATTGATATCTAATCTTGATAAGAAACATTTTGAATTCTATTATTACTTGTTATTATTGATGTTAGAGTAGGTATTTACCTTAGATCATGTTCACCTAAGTACTTTATTTACCTTTATTGTATTTATCCTCACCCACTTATGTGTGTGGATATTCTTTTATTTTATTTAGATATTAGGAGATATTATCTAGCTATTAGGTACAGCTTCTTTCCTTGATTTATGGCTTGATCTATGACCTTGATTGGTTCTTAAATTGATATTCCTTTCCTATATAATAAAGGCACATTCTCATTGTATTTCATTGAGTTCCATAATAATACATGATATTATTTTTATTTGTTTGCAAAGGTTTATGTAGAGTTATTTTGGCAAATTACTTTCATCTTTTTGAGCATGGTGTTTAATTAGCATCCGAGTTCTTCATGGCTTGGTGCAATTTGGTTATCATTCCTTTTATGGTATCGAGATTGATATTGCTATTGATATCCGTTTGTAAGTTTAATTTTGCAAATAAGGTTATTTGTATATTCATATATTTGGGATTTGTTCGTATTTTTTTGCTATGTACATTTTATGTAAAAGCAGAGCTTTCCATTGGATTCGGAAGGTGGGAAAACCATAAAAATCATAGCTTTTCTAGACCCATTGAAATCCTTAGCCCCTGGTCATATGAGGGCTTAAGCTTGTGATTCCTACTAGTAGGTGCCTAACTTAAGCTCCTTTGATTTTATTTATGTGGTGAAGGAAAGAGCATTTTATTTTGTTTTAGTGGCAACTGAAATAAATAGTAAATCCTAAAATTTATAAGCTTGTAACTTTTGATCGGTAAGTCAGATTTGAGTGTCATTTTTTGTTTTTGTGCTTGTTTCATTAGAACTATTTATTTTGAGAAACACATTATGATTATAAATTTGTTGAGTGTAGGTTTGAGAACTTATGTAAGTGACAATCTTTTATTTCATTTAGAAAGATGTGACTTTCCTTTTAAAATATGGGAGAAATTGGAGGGTTTATTTGGTAAAGTGGATTATATGAGAGCCATGCAACTTAAAATTAAGATCACCTCTCTTAATCCTAATGATTTTCTATCAATTATTGACTATCTTACCAAGTTTAAGAATTTGTTGACACATTTTAAGGGGAGTGGATTAGATAAGAAACATGAAGAGTGTGTTTACTTAATTCTATCCAAGTTGAGAGGACCATTCCAAATATTTGTTTATAATTTTTTCTCTAGCATGGATGCCTTAGGTGACACATTCAAAATTCCTGACTTAGAAACATTTTATGAAAGACATACTAGGGAAAAATCCAAATTGTCTAACCTTGAGTCTTCCACCTCTCAAAATACATTAGTTGCATTTAATCCCAAGGTCAAGAGAAAACAAAAATTAAAACCAAATCCACTCCTCCATCTCAAAGTGCTCCTAAACCCAAAGAAAACAACTCTAAACCTAAGGAGTCTTCTAAATCCAAGAATAAGTCTAGCCTTTCATGATATTTTGTGGGGGTATTGGTCATGAAGAACATAGGTGTTATAAGTGAATGCAAGCCTTAGAGGATGTAGTCAAGAAACAAAAATTTCTATCTCCACTCCACCTCCTTCTAATTAGCATGGAAAAACACTTAATTTTGTTGGGAGATTTTAGTCACCACTTGTAGATAGTTGGGTTATAGATTCCAGTGCTTCTCATCACATGAATTCTTCCAAGGAGTCTTTTATATCTCTAGGTTTGAGTTCTACTTCCAAAATTGAGGTTGGAGATTATTCCTTTCTTTCTATTAAAGGAAAATGTGATATACACCTTGATGGTGGAAGTATCCAAGATGCACTATATGTTCCTAACATCACCACAAATTTTCTTTATGTATATCAAATTTGTCATTTTGGTCAAGGAAAATAGTGACTTTTACACCACATGGGGTAAGAGTATGAACTTTGTTGGATCCTTATTCACTTGTTGCTTAAGGTATTGTTGATCATAGTTTTAGACTATATCACTTTGAGGGTTTTCATGACACTTCCTCTATAGGGACAAGATTGGTTTCTCATGCAGTGATTTAGAAAGTAAGCTTTGGCACGAGAGATTTGGACATCTCAATTAAGAATATTTGAAGGAGTTGACCACTCATGGTATGGTTGATGGTATTCGTATGGTTTCTTATCTTAAGATATTTTTCATGGATGTGCATTAGAGAAACAACACCAAGATCTGATTCCTAAGAATTTTTCCAAGAGATCTTCTTCACAACTTGAGCTTGTGTATAGTGACTTCATGGTTTTTCTTACCCCCTTTTTCAATGGAGATAAGTATGTAATTAATTTTATTGATAATTTCTCGAGACATACTTGGGTTTACTTTCTCAAGTATAAAAGCAATTTTTTTCACACTTCAAATTCTTCAAGGCTTTGGTCAAGAAACAATATTCTAGTTGCATAAAGAACCTTCACACTGATAATGAGGGAGTACTTCAACAATGAATTTTATAAATTTTTGGAAACTCATGACATTATTCACCAACATTTTGTTCCTCATACTCCACAATAGAATGGCTTAGTAGAACGAAAGAATCGAACTTTGAAGGAAATGGCTAATTGCATGATGCATTCTAGAGATTTTCCACCTATCTACTAGGAAGAAGAAGTCAATTGTGCTAACTACATTCAAAATCACAAATCACACAGAGCACTTGAGAATTTGACTCTAGAGGAAGCTTGGTCCAACACTAAGCTAGATGTCTCATTTTTTTGAGTATTTTGGAGCCATTCTTGGGCCTTTTTTCCAAAGGAGAAAAATAAATCCTTGGATAAGAGTAGAAAACCCTTGATCTTTGTAGGGTATTGTGAGGAAATGAGAGCTTATCAAATTTTAGATCTTGATACTAATGAGGTTATTTTTCGAACACATGTTCAATTTGATGAGAGATTCACACCTCATGATTCTTTATCTTATTTCATACCTACTTATTTATCTCATCTTGAGGATCCTTTCTTTGAGGATGTTGATGAGAAGGTTATATATGCCAACAAGGAATCTATTGCCATTGATGTGTTATGATGCCTAAGTGGGATCGTACTATAATTTATGAGGAAACACTTTTCATTTAGGATATTCCATACACTAGGCATCATCACGCACATTCTACAAAGTTCTAGAATTTTGTGTCGTAGTTTTTGAGGATCCATATTATTTTTCAAAGGATCATGGGATACAGGAGTGGGATGATGCGATGGGAGCTAAGTATTCTTTTTTTGATGAAGAATCATACTTGGGATTTGGTCTCTTCTTAAAGGAAGAAATATGGTTAGGTGTAAGTGGGTATACCGAACCAAATATGTAATGATGGGTTCATTGACAAGTATAAGGTTAGTATTCGCAAAGTATTTTCACAAGTTGAAGGTATTAATTACTCGAGACTTTTGCACCTATTTCTAAGATGTATTTTGTAAACCTTGTACTTGTTATTGTTGCATCATAAGGGTGCCCGTGTTCTGAGATGGATATGAAGAGTTCCTTCTTACATGAAGATTTACAAGAGGAAATATACATGGAGTAACCTGCTAGATTTGTTTAGGATTTTTCTCTTGTTTGTAGACTCGAAGGTCTCTCTACGGTCTCAAACAAGCCCCTTGGGCTTGGTATGAGAAGATGGATTCTTTTCTTTTATCTACTAGTTTTTTTCACTTCCACTCCAATCATATAGTATATCTCTAGCATGTTGGTGAGGATATTATTGTTAGAGTAGGTATTTACCTTAGATCATATTCACCTAGGTACTTTATTTACCTTTATTGTATTTATCCTCACCCACTTATGTGTGTGGATATTTCTTCTATCTTATTTAGATATTAGGTATAGTTCTTTCCTTGATCTATGGTCTTGACTAGTTCTTTGATGACCAGTTATTTTCTTGATTTATGGCTTGATCTATGACCCTGATTGGTTCTTAGATTGTTATTATTTGCCTATTTAAGAAAGGCGCATTCTCAATGTATTGCATTGAGTTCCATAATAATATATGATATTACTACTCATTTGTTTGCAAAGGTTTATGTAAAGTTATTCTGGTGAATTACTTTCATCTTATTGATCGTGATGTTTAATTAGCATCTGTGTTCTTGGCTTGGCACGATCTGGTTATCATTCCTTTTAATTGTGATACGTGTTTTGTATGTTGATGATCTGTTACTTAGTGGTAACTCTTCTTCCCACATTCGAGTATTTAGAGGGATATTTCTACATATTTTGACATGATAGATCCTATGTTATTGCATTATTTATTTGGATTGCATATTTCTCAGATAGATTTAGGGATTAATATGAGTCAAAAAAGTACACCCATGATCTTCTTCAACACTTTGATATGGCTAATTGCAAGCCAAGTCCATCTCATTTTTAGTTTAGGGTTACTCTTACTTCCACATGCACCACTGCACTTTTTGATCTTCTATTATATAGGTAGTTGGTTAGAAGTCTCATGTACTTAACCCATACTTACCATAATATTTCATTTGTAGTAGGTCTTGTATCTCGGTTTGCACATTCTCCTCATAGTAGTCACGGACAGGCTGTGAAAATGATTCTATGTTATTTGTAGGGAACTTACCACTTTGGTATACACTACACTAGGGGTTCTACTCATTTAGTTGGATATCTGATTCATATTGGGTAGGTTCTACGATGACAGAATTCCACTTTTGGAAATATTTTTTTATCTTGATTCTTCTCCTATTGATTGGGCATGTAAAAAGAAACATGTTATTACACTTTCATCTTTAAAGGCGAGTACATGGAAGAAGTTATAGTGAGTCAATAGATTCGTTGGATTTGTGAGTTATTGAAAAAGTTTGGATTCTCATAGGATTCACTGAATGTACTTTGGTGTGACAACCAAAGTGCAATTCACATTTCTTGCAACCTGTTGAGCACCAGTGGACCAAGCATATTGAGATACACATACACTTCATTCGTTAGCACATTTAGGATGGATTTATTTTCTTGGAGTACATTCCAACTTAGCAGTAGGTTGTAAAAATATTTATGAAGCCTTTTACATCACCTCACTACCTTGAGTTGCGTGGCATGCTTGGGGTTTCAAAATTTGTTCTTGAGGGTGTTCGTGAGAACATATTCCATATTCTTCTTCCTTATCTTTCCTTATAGCAAGATTTTTCCTATTTTTATTAGATATTTCTTCATGGATATATTATACATGATTACTTGATCGAGACCGGTTGTCGGGACTCATCGTGGATATGCCACTTTTATTTTGGGCCCCTATCTTCACTTGAGGGGGGTGTTAGAGTAGTTATTTACCTTATATCATGTTCACCTAGGTACTTTATTTACCTTTATTGTATTTATCATCACCCACTTATGTGTGTGGATATTTATTTTATTTTATTTAGATATTAGGGAGATATTATCTAGTTGTTAGGTATAGTTCTTTCCTTGATCTATGATATTGACTAGATCTTTGATGACTAGTTCTTTCCTAAATCTATGGTTTTGAATAATTCTTTGATGATTATTTTTTCCCTTGATTTATGGCTTGATATATGACCTTGAATGGTTCTTAGATTGATATTCCTTTCCTATATAAGAAAGGACCATTCTCATTGTATTTCATTGAGTTCCATAATAATATATGATATTGCTTCTCATTTGTTTGCAAAGGTTTATGTAGAGTTATTCTGGTGAATTACTTTCATATTATTGAGCATGGTGTTTAATTAGCATTTGATTTCTTCTTGGCTTGGTATGATATAGTTATCATTCCTTTTAATTGATTAATTAATTTTTAATAATACCAAAGCACGTTGTTATTGATTAATTAATTTTTAATAATATCTACTAGCACGATTTTTTCAATTTTCAAATTTCAAAATTTCGGTGCTTTGTTTTTGGAAGGCTCTTAATGGTCATTTATTTTGGTATATTTTATTCAAATTTTTAAATTTTGGTGCCTTTTTTAGATTTGGTCATTTATTATGGTAGATTTGATTCAAATTTTAAATTTTGGGTGTTGATTTTTATGAGGCACTTTTTTGGCCAAGTACATTATAAAATATTGATTTTGAATGAATCATGTTTTGGTTTTTTCTCTATTGCGACTAATATTTTTTCATTCAGAGATTTACTTGTGGAAATTCAAGAACGTAGATGTAGCTGGAGAAATAAAAAGATACATAGATTTTACAGAAGAAAGAAGAAGAAAGGTTGTCGATACTATGATTTTCACGAGGATAATTTTTAATATTTATCAAAGGAAAACAACAATGGCGAGCGAGGCTATTCCAGTGTTTTTATATCTCATTTTTTCCATGTTTACTTATAAAACCTAAAAATGTATAAGCATATATATTTTAGTTCACAATATACTATATTAATTGTTTTTCCATATATCTCATTTATTTTTATGTTTGAAAAATACATCAATTTGTTTCCATTCATAAATGTAATAGAAAAAAATAGAGAAATCAATTTCTTTCATTCATAAATGTAATAACTACCAAATATACAAATCAAAATTATTTCGTTCAAATGCGTACCTATTTATGGTGCGAAAAAATGATTAGATAGATTAAGTACCACTTGTCTCTTTCTATGTCTTTTTAATAACCTCTATAATAAGTTTATTTTTCAACAATCTCTATATCTAATCAGGCCAAATCCTTTTGCATAAGAAAAAAATGATTTGATAAATTCAAGTACCATAATTATCTTTCTCGTATATTTTTTAATTTCCACTACAACAAGTTTCTTTTTTAATAATATTTGTTTCCAATTAGCCCAAATCCTTTTGCATAACTTCTTCTTTCTCATAAAAATATCTGAATGAAAAAAACCCGACCGTAACACAGAAAAAAAACTCATCCATAAGAGAGAAAAAAATCAAACCCTAGCCATTCAAAATCTATATTTTTATATAGTAATTGACCAAGAAAAATTGCCTCTAAAAATGGCACCGAAAATTCAAAATTTGAATTTAACCTACCATAATAAATCACCGCCCTTTAATGATTAAATGCCTTTAGTATCCTAATATCGTAAGTCTCGAAATTTGAATCTATCTCGACCATTATAAATCACTACCCTTTAATGCTTAAATTCCTTTAATATCCTAAGTCTATCGTAAATACTTAACCATGAAAGGGTACATATTTAAATGCTTTAATGTCATATTATCCCAATGTTTAGAAACATTTAAATGTTTTGAAGAGGTATTAGAATAATGAAAAACAAATAGTGCTATTTTTGTACATGCATTCAAAATTTAAATATATAATACATTAACAAATCACCACATTTTAATGCTTTAATATGCTTAAATATTTGAATTTACTGGACCCATTTAAATGTTTTAAATAGTTATGTGAATAATGGAACATATATGTTTTATAATAATGAAATTTAAATACATTGTACTTTTTAAGTATTTACTGTGTTTTAGAATGGGAACCCACTCTCACATCTTGTATAAAGTTATAAAAAAATGAAACTATCCTACAATAATAAATAATTAAAACATGAAATTTTAAATAGTAGAATTTATTGTCATTCCTATTTACTATGTTTTAGAATGCACACCCATTCTCACATCTTATATAAAGTTATGAAATTGATTGAGAATTTTTACATTGTCTTGTATTGAATGGGAAAATGCCCATTTTCATATAGGAATCATAAAAGACTTGTTTGGGTAGATAGGAATCACAAACAATATTGCTTGTATGAGAATGTAGAGAAAATGCACATGCCCACTATCATAAAATCAATATTGCATGTATGAGAATGTTTAGAATGGGCACATGCCCATTCTAAAAAAACATATTACTTGTATTATAATGTTTAGAATGTGTATATGCTTGTTTAGAATGGGTATTTTAAACGGTAAAATTTATCGTCATTCTTATTTCTTGTGTTTTCTAATGTTAACCCATTCTTACAACTTGTATAAACTTATGAAATTTATTGAGAATTTTTACATTGTCTTGTATTGAATTGGTAGATGCCCATTCTAATATAGGAATCCTAAAAGACACTGCTTATGAGATAGGAATCACAAACAATATTGCTTGTATGAGAATGTTTAGAATGGGCACATGCCCATTTTAAAAAATATTATTAATTGTATTATAATGTTTAGAATGTGCATATGCCTATTTAGAATGGTCATTTTAAATAGTATAATTTATTGTCATTCCTATTTACTTGTGTTTTAGAATGGGAATCCATTTTCATGGCTTGTATAAAGTAATGAAATTGATTAAGCATTTTTACATTGTCTTGTATTAAATGTGAATATTCCCATTCTCATATAGGTATCATAAAAGACCTTCTTAGGTAGATAGGAATCAAAACAATATTTTTGTATGAGAATGTAGAGAAAATGCACTTGCCTACTTTCATAAAAGTAGTATTGCTTGTATGAGAATGTTTTGAATTGGAACATGCCCATTCTAAAAAAACATATGACTTGTATTATAATGTTTATAATATGCATATGCCTAATTAGAATGGGCTTATGCCCTTTATGAAAGGAATAATCAATTTTACTTTGTTTTAGAATGTGCACCCATTCTCACATCTTGTTAAAAGAGTTATGAAATTGATGGAGCTTTTTGCATTGTCTTTTATTGAAAGGGAAGATGCTCCTTATCATTTAGGAATCATAGAAGACTTTTTCAGGCATTAGGAATGATAAAAAGAGATTATGGATTATACATGCTCATAGCATTTAAATAGGTATGATCTTGATTGACCATTTTTACATTGTATTTTATTGAATGGGAAGATGCCCATTCTCATATAGGAATCCTTATTTTGGGTAGATAGGAATCACAAAAAATATTTCTTGTATGAGAATGTGACCATTCTCCTAAAACAAATATTACTCCATCATGACTATGCACATGCCCATTCTTAAATAAATAATTATTACTTGTATAATAATGTTTAGAATGGGCATATGCCCTTTATGATAGGAATAATAAAATTCAATTTTTTTAGAGGTGCACCCATTCTCACATATTATTAAAAGAGTTATGAAATTGATGTAGCTTTTTTAAATTGTCTTTTATTGAATGGGAAGATGCCCCTTCTCATTTACGATTCATAGCAGAATTTCTTGGGTACATAGGAATAATAGAAGAAGAATAAGAAGAGTATGGATTAAACAGTCTCACAATTTTTAAATAGGTATAAATAGGAATAATATGAGCAATCTCATAAAATCAGCATTGTTTGTATTACAATTTTTAGAATGGACATATGCCCATTCTCATGCAAACAAAATTGTTTCGTTTTGTGTTGAATGGGAATCAAATTTTTAATCCTATATTCTCATATAGGATTACCATGGGCATATGCACATTTTAAAACAAAAAAATATGTTTTGTCTTGTATTAAATGGGTAGATTCCCCTCACATCTGTTAAATATGTATTAAAGAGTGGGTAGTTGAGAATTTTTGTCTTGTATTCAATAGTCATATTCTCATTCTCACATCCGTTATAGAGGTATCTCAAAGATTAATTTTAATATTGCTAAAATTATAATATGTAAAAAGGGCATATGTGTATTCTCTTTAATATTTATTTTAGAATGGGAATTTTCCTATTCTCATAAGGGAATCATTTAAAAAATGTCAATTATTGTTCATACTAGAGATAACTGAAAATATCATAAAAAGAATTATAGAGATAACATTAGAATATGAAGAATGGGCATATGCCTATTCTCTTTAATAGGATTCATAAGAAAAAGTCCATTATTGTTCATAAAGATATGTGAATAAGTATAATAAAGAGAATAGAGATAATATTTAATTTATTTAGCATGGACACTTACTCAATATCGATGCCTTTGTAGGTGTATCAAATCCAATGTATCACTTCGTAATGATTACTCTGATTCATGCATACCATATGAAAAGAATAAAATGTATGCATGTCATTTCAATGAACTGGCATGAATTTTCAACTCGTAATCATGTTGAATTATTATTAAATGAATATTACAAAATGGTTAACTATCCTTTTTATCTACATAGTACATAATATCAATAAACAAGGTAATAATGCAATCTTTGTTGGAAAAAAATTTACTACCTAATTTTATAATCATATAGAAAACTAAAAATCTAATAAGCAAGAAAAAAAGTCATTCATCATCACAATAATCAATATAGAAAACAAGGTAATAGTAACATCTAATAATGATACAAATTTCAACATTAAATAAGATCATTTCACAATCAATATTTTACATAAACAAAATTCATACATCATCACATGAATTAATAGAGATAAAATTTAATTTTCTTTGGAATGGACAATTCCCCATTATCATAGCCTTTATATAGCTCTTAAAATGATTTACTTCAATATATCTTCCTATATGTGAATGGGCATATTCCCTTTCTCATATATGAATCATAGAGATATAGAAATAAAATTTACTTTGTTCTACAATGGACTAGTTCACTACCATGTAAGGAAAAATAACCAGATGATATTATTCATCTCCAAATAAATCACAAGAATCAATATAGATGAAATTTAATTTTCTATTGTTCTGTTATGATTCCTATGTGATAATGGGCATCAAATAAGATTAGAGATAAAAATAAAATGTTTCACAATGGGAAATTCTCCACCAAGCAAGGGAAATAAATCCATATGATATTATTCATCTTAGAATAAATTAACATAGAAGAGTTAGATAAATTCATGTCTATGAATGGATTGGTGTTTCTCATAAATTTACTTGATAAATTTTTCTTCGCAAGCCAAAACAGTCTAATGAAAGAGAGAACCCAAAAGAAAAAGTATAAACAATCAAAAATCAAATAGCTCACATGAAAGGAAGCAGTCTAACGAATGAGGGGATCCCAATGCGGAAAGGAAGAACAAAAAATGTGGAGAGATGAAACAATAAATCAGAAATTTTCTTCAAATCTTGTGCTTCACAAAATGAGCAGTCTAACGAAATGAGAAAATTCCTATTCTCATATAGGAATCATAAAAAAAGAGATAAAATGTAAATTTTTTTTATAATGGATAGGTGCCCATTCTCACAGCCTTCATAGCGTTATTGAAAATAATAACTTCAATATTACTTTTATTACAATGATTAGAACTGGAATACGCCCATTCTCATACAAATTTTTTTTTTTATCTTCCATTGAATGGATAGGTATCCATTTCTATAGAGTTATTAAAATTTTTAAGTTCAATATTGCTTGTATTGAATGGACATATGCCAATTGTCATATAGGAATCATATACCTAAAACATGGCTATGATATTATTTAATATTTATATTTATTTTTGACCATGGCATAATGAGACCATTAATTTACAAATAAATTGTTTGCCACCTTTTATTAATTGAAGGTACTTGTTTGTCAAACACGTCTTCGACTGCCCATTGGAGGGAAATTGGAAAAATTAATGGCAATTAATTCACGCCACTCTGTGGCACTATAGAGATTGATGGAGGTTACTATTTTTGATGTTGGTTAAATGATGTATCTAATGAGAAAATTCTCGTTCTCATAATTGGAATCATAAAAGAAGAACAAAAAAGTGGAGAGATCAAACAATATATCAGAAATTTTCTTCAAATCTTGTGCTTCACAAGACAAAAAGTCTAACAAAATGAGAAAATTCCCATTCTCATATAGGAATCATAAAATAATAATAGATGTAAAATATAATTTTTTTAGAATGGTAAAGCTTCAAATTCCCAAGAACTCTATCATCCTTGAAAACATTAATTGCCATTAATATATCCACTATGCCACATAGTGACATGGATTAAATTCTATTAATATCTCCAATTTCCCTCTAACGAGTGGTCGAAGAGGTGTTTTAAAATAATTACCTTCAATTAATGGAAAAATGGTGGTCAACAATATATTTTCATGGTGGTCTCACTCTGTCATGGTTAGAAACAAAAATAAATTTTTAACATTTTTCATAGCCATGTTTTAGGTTATTTGCATTTAAAATACACATCAATAATATCACCTTTGTGCCATGTAGTGGCCTATATTAAGTTCAAATTTAAATTTACTTTGTTTTAAAACCTTTATATGACTCTATGAGATGTATTAACATGCTTAAATTCAATATTACCTTTACAAACACACTTCCCATTCTCACAACCCATTCTAAAAATGTTTAAAATCATATAAATATATTGTATGATGAGAACTACATAATCCTTTATCCCTCTCGAGGGTATGTAGTGCATCACTTGGCTCTATCAAGGATAGTCCAACTAGTATAATACAATTATTAATAATGACAAAAATAAAAAAATTGTATGTTTGTATGAGAATGGCCTTTTTCCCATTGTAAAGCTTCTTTCACTAGTAATATTTTCTATCTATAAGGGTTGTGAGAATGCACAACTTCCCATTTTAAAATAAAGTAAGGCTGTGAGAATGCACATATTTTCATTCTAAAATAAAGTAAATTGTGTCTTTATTATCCTTCTATGATTCTTATATGAGAATGGGCATATGCCTCTTCTAAACATCTAGTCTTATTCTATGTTTCCTATATGAGACTGGGCCTCTGCTCATTACAACCATTTTTATAATAGACTTGTTTTTTTTTTATCATTTTCATATATTAAGCAACATCTTCTTCCTCCATATTTTCTGTATGACAAAGGACATACTCTGTTCTATACAAAATACAAATATAACATCTATTCAATACAAAAAAGAAATGTAACATCTTTTCAATACCAAATGCAAATGTAACATCTATTCAGTTGGATTGCTACATGATGGAAACCCAAACCATCAACAATGCTACTTCATTATTATAATTTTTTTAATCTCATATTCACTCATACTATACTACTACTTGAATAACCTAGGTCTTACATTATTATCAAATTTTCACTTATATTGCAACTTAAAGGACACCCATAAGACTCAACAACACTACTTCAATATTATCATTTTATAAGAGTCTGAATTTGATCATAAGAATTTGGTTTCTAAATTATACATTTCATATAAATTTCTTATTCCATAGTTTTTTCTTCCTTTCCAATAACATCCCTCATATCATCCTTCACCATCTCATCCTCCTTTTAGATGCTTAGGTAAAGCTTAAACCTTCACTTTTAGTTCCTTCTTTAGTTGATCTAGCCTCCTTTAAATATCTATAACCACATTTTAAAGCCCGAGATAGTTTCTCTCTAATGGAAATTTGATAAGTAAAATTTTTTCAAGGGCTCAATATACTTCATACAAGTACATACCATGGCCGCCCTAAACTATCGAGGAGTCAACATTTTTTCCATCTGCGTAACCATGAGGGAAATTTTGTACGATGTCATACTCCACGGTCAAACTATAGTTTTTCTTTTCCTTTGGAAGGTTCTCATTTGATATCAGACATAGAAATATTGGGTGCAATATCAACACTCTTCTTCTTCCTCAATTTATTCATTCATTCAACTAGAGTACAAAATTCATCTAGGTCCTCAAAAGCCTCCTCTCCATATTACCAACAACATCTACAATGTTTATCGATGGCATAAAAGAATCTTTTATGTCATATGATCCCGAAGAGGAGGAATCCTCATAATCCTCCTGCTCCATATACTTCTCATCCTCAACATGCTTTACATCATCATTCAATAAGCCCCTAAACTTCTCATATTTTGTGAAATTTGTAGAAACCAAATGGAATAAGGCCATCATCAATCCCTGATGAAGAGGTATTTTTAACTTTCTTTTTGGAAATTATCGATTGATTTGTGCAGGGAATGACTAAGAAAGAATGGGAAATTATAATGCATACCATCATGGTAGATATGAATTAACATAGGGAAATGGTGGGCATAAAATACCTTGTACCTACCCTCCAAGGTGATAAATTACATCAAGTGTAGGGAAATTTCATTGAAAGGATCAGGTAAAGAATCTCTCTCAAAACCTGCACAATGATGTCTTAGTTTCTCTTTACCCACCAAATTTTTTTCCATCTCCTCATCAAATTTTTTCTTTGGTTTGTAAATATCCCTCCCCTCATGTTCATCCCAACCACTATAGCAATAAAATCTATAGAATTTTTTATAGAAAAACCCCTTATACTAGCCCAACCATCCTTCTAATGAGTAGCAAAATCCTTGCTCAGGATTCTTCGTGGCCTTTAAAAATTTGAAATAGAGATGACATACCTTCCTTTTCCAACATCATCCAAACTCTTCTACTAATCCCATTGGTCAAATCAAGTTCTAGACGAACCAGTTCACCGCCCATTTTTTTTCTCTATTAAAATGGAAATAAAACCAACCCAGTTTGAAACCTTCTTGTCCATTCTAAAACCAATGATCATACTTTATCAAGCCATTATCTAGACCAAATGTCCTTTCTAAACCCAATGCAAGAACTTATATAATCCAACCTCTAACATGTCTCCTCATTAATTCTTACTCTTCCTTCATACCCAATACTAAAAAGAATTATTTTCAATCATTACAATGACACGAAAGTTCAACCTCTTTAACCTCTATTTGCAAGGTAAACAAAAACCTTGTTCCCTTCCCTATAGACATGATTATAGGAAATCGGTTAAAGGATGTTTCCATGGAATTCTCCCATTATTTTTATTATAACACAAGATATAGTGAACTTAATCATTTTAATAACTCTTTGAAGGTTGTGAGAATGGGTAGCTGACCATTCTAATTTTTTTTCATGCGAATGTGCAACAATGAAATCCATAATTTCTTAGCATGACAACCACACCCTACTCAAAAATTTTACCCAAGGGTCACCCTGAGCCCTCCTTCATATCATCCTAATCCCTGATGAATTTTTCCCATAGGTGATTTATGGGTACCCAGTCCTTTCAAGTGCTTCCCAAGAAAGATCCATCAAAAAGGGCTTTTGGCAAGCTTGGGAAAGACTACTTTCTACGATCTTCTTCGAGTGGTGCACAACCCTCGAGTAGAATGAAAGACCTAAATTAATTAGGGAAGCATATCGTCAAGTTGAACACATTGTGCAATAAGTTTTGAAAGGTTTTGGGAAGAATCACAATTTTTGGAGCAAGTTCAACAAAAGTGAGTCTTGGAGACCTAAGCAGTGCATAGGGCCAAAAAAAAACTACTAAGCTTTGGGAAGTGATTCGGGATTCTCAAAGGAGTTAAGAGTCAAAAGAGATACGATTTGAAATTAAATTCATATTTCTATAAGATTATGGAATCGATTCTTCACAACACCTCGATGCACTATGTCCCCATCTAGTTTTCCTCATGCACAACCTTGGAGCAAGAAAAAAATCCTCTTTTGTAGGGATAAAATGGATGAATAAATATCTTAATACCCCACCATTTGATTCATAATTCCATTTTCAATCAAGATAGTATAAAATTTAATCAAAAAATCTTACTAGAACTCAAGTTATGGTCCCAACAAGTCACTCTCCAAGGCATAGGTTCTAGCGGTTAGCCATTTTTGGATTGGAAATATGACCAATAGGAGTGTGGCACACCTTTTTCACTAAGAGAAAAAAATATTTGGTGCAATAGGTGCAAGAAAATTCTCCCCTACATCATTTGGACCATTCGACCCTCATATGACCTGTGGAGCCTCAAAGAAGCTAGTTTAGCCCTTTTGCACCATTCCTTAGCACCCTCTGTCATCGAATCGCAGTCCACCACTTGTCAAGCTTAGGTGAGGGAAATTTTTTTGTCTCATATGCACCAAAAATTTGGTGGAAGTGGTGAAAAAAACTCCCCATCCCTCCCATTTAGTCTCTTGTTCACCCATGTTCCCCCAACATCTGCTTAAGGAGTTTTTCTAAGCCCCCCACTCAACCCATCAAAAAATTGTGCTCCGCCACATGGCCCAATGAGGATAGGGCTCATTTTTTTGCACAAAGTGCACCAAAACTTGGTGCAAGTGGTTCAAAAGTGTGAGACTCATTCCAAAACAAAAAATATTACATGAAAAGTCTAACTGTCAAGCTTCCACTAGTTACTTCTCTCACGCACACATATGTTTCCTATAATTGCTGACATTTCCTTCAATCCTCCATTTCAGATATTGCCACACCTTCTACAAAACCTCCACCATATTTCATCATCCTTCAACATTTCTATAGCCAATAAACAAAGGATTTTCAAGCAAAACTCAAGAGTATGACCTTCCCAAAACCTTAGGCTCCAAGACAAAGAATCAATCATATCTCCCAAATCGTGCATCCGATCTCAGTGAAACTTGGAGAAAATATTCTTCATCTAAACTCCTTAAAGCTGAAAAAACTAAAAATTGAAATGTGGCCCTAATTTTTAATGGCATCCATCTGAATTTTTTTCCTAAGTGTAGTCATTTTTACACCCACCAAAGAACAAGGGAACCCCATGCGCGCGACCTATCACCCGACAGAGCAAGGCGGTCACCCGAGGCATGTGTAGGGACCGATTCTCTCCTTTATGTGAGTTTAGTGGGAAACATCATTTATGATAGGAATTTAAATAGATTGAGTGGATACGATACATGTAATCATCATAGAGCTCAGAACGACTTCTAGACCAATGCAGTCATTCCAAACAGAAAGATACTTTAACATAATAGGACTAAAATCAAACAGAAAGGAAAATGCATAAGGATTCATACTCATTTCATAAACATACATGAAGCAGAACTATGAAGATATGAGGATGGACCAGAATCATTAATGATCATATTCAAATAAGTTGGTAACCTCATTACATCCATTAGATTCATTACAAAACATCACAGTATGACAGATCGAGGTCATACATCATAACTGGATTTATATTCCTTAGCTTCTCAAGAAGAAAATTTACAATCCCAAGCCCCTTGATGCATCCTCCCCCTATATTTTATCTACCAAACCCAATGTAACTCCTTGTGGCATTTCTATAGAGCTCCATTCTCTATTAATCTCTCTCTTTAATTCCTCTACAGGCGCTTATATTTATAGGCCCCTTGAACTACCAACTCTTCTTTCTACGGCTTCAGATCCATCGCCAAGTGTCCAGATGTGGTCCTCCATGGGAGAAAGCTCCTCCAAGCCTGAGCTCTCCACTCCTTTCCATGATGGTCTTCTAGAAACCTCCATCGCATGGCATATTCCTTCCTAGGCCAACTTGTCGCTAGGATGACACCTTATCCATTCAACATGTGCATTCAAGTCACGCTTTTCTCATGTTCTTCCCAATACGCTAAATATGGCTAAGTCCCAAGACCTTTTTTTTCCGGCATGTAACATGGTTCCTTCTAAAACCCTCCTAGAACCCTACCTTGTGCACCTACCCTTCAACTTAGGCCTTACACGCCTTCTTCTTGCATGCATGCCCTTCAACTTAGGTCTTGCGTGCCCACACAACTTTTTGTACTTAGTCAATATTTTAGGGGCCCAAAATCACCCCACACTTTACCTATTATCCACCCATGGGAACACTTCTTCAAATAAAGAATTACAATAGACCTAACTCTTGGAAAAGGAATAAAGGAATGAAGAATTGGGAAAAATGAAAGAATGGGGAAGTGTTGTCATTACTGCAGCAAGATAGGAAAATTTCTTTGCAAGTCAGCCTCCAAATTGTTCCAAACATCAAATTCATTTTGTGCTCTCTAGAAGAGGTTGCCAACTAGGGCACTTACCTCCTCAAAGTCGAGTCCATTTTCTTGAGTGTTCATTGTTTCAACCATTCCTTCCAATTCCTTTCCCACATCCTCAAGCGTATCCATCCTTCTTGTAATCTATGGGTACAACTTCTTGACTTGATTTATAATTGAACCTCATAATGTTTTAATAGCTTCTAACTTCTTCTTCACCTTGGCCGGGATCCTCTCCTACTCTGCTCTGTTTCCTTTGTTCTTCTCTTAGAATTCCTTGAGCTCTACCTTGTGAGTGGCAACCAGAATACTTGCCACTTTATCTTTGTCTATGTAATTTTCATACATAGCGTCGTAGTATGGGTAGTAATTTTCACATCAAGTAAGAACCTTGATGTACTCTAAAATGATTTCTACTCGGAAATGATTACAAGAACTAGGTGCACTGCTACTTCTTCCATGGATTCTAAGGCCAGAGGTTTCCTTTCCATGGTGAGGATGTGTGTTAAGTCTTAAAGGAACTCAAGGGAAGATCCATACTTTTTGCGTGGGAGGTGCTAGGTATGAATGCTTCAAAAAAAAGGAATTTGTGATGGATTCTACCTTCTTATATACTTCGCACACCCTTGCCTTTTCTTCCCTTAGTTCATGCTTTAGTTGTGAGCTAATTAGTTCCTCCTGCTTCAAATTTTTGGTTCTCTCTTCTAGCTCTTCTTCCCTCTTTTCTAGCTCTACCTCTAGAAATTTTACCCTGTCATTCCTTCTAAATAACACGGCTTCTAGCACAACCGAGGGATTATTTAATGCATTACAAACTTGTTCATCGAAAGCTGTTGAGCACTCACTAAGGGGATATCTCCTTTTAACTCAGGCATCTTCATTAGTGCCCCTTAGCTTTCCTCGAACCTTGGCTCATCGACGTGGGACTCAATTTCCCATGAAATAATTCTCCTCATCCAAGGGTATGCACCTTCTTCATTAAACGGCTTCATTTCCAAGAGTTAATATGTGGGGACTATGCTTTGGAAGCATGCGTGCAACACCTTGTTTGGATCATCAATGTAGCTCATTCTTGGCCTCTGGATCTCCATGCGCTTTCCTCTTGTGTACGCACCCTTAAGAATAGTTACCAATAGACTAGGGCCTCCCACACTACTATGATATTTCCTTACTCTTTCTTCCCTATCTTCATTCATCACTATATCAGCGCTGCGCTCCAATTCTTGTTCTACTAAGGATTTAATGATTTTCATTGCTTCTCTTTCAGTAGCCTCGTTTACTTCATCCTTAGCGAGGCTTGGATTTGTCTCGACCCTTCATGCTAACCTCTTCACCTCCTCCCATTTCCTAGGTGCCCTCCTCCTCCTGGATGCCCTTCCTTTACACAAAGTGATAGTCATTCTTCTCCCCTTTGCCTTCTTCTTCCAAATCATGCACGCTGAAAACAAGTGGTTCTTAGTCCCCTTCAGGTTCATCTTCTTCATCATCATCCCTCTCACCCCTATATTTCTCCAAGCTCTCTGTTTCCTCTGAATCAGCTTCCTCCATCACCTTCTGTTTCTTCCTAACTGGGGATTCTAGTATAGGAGACTCTACTTTCTCTTCCTCCTTTGGTGATTTCTCCTCTGTGATAAGCTTTCCTTGCTCCGCGCGTCCTCTACGATTGGTGACCTCTTCCTGCATATGTAAGTACTTATTCCCCAGGTGCCCACTACTTGAGTATCTTGGACACTTTTTGCCTTTTTCTTAGGCGCGGTCTTCCTTCTATGTATTAAGTCTTCGGTATAGCTATCTCGTTCTCAAGATAAGCTCCTTCTCAAACTTGGGCCTTATGTAAAGGTATAAACACTCTGTGAACCTCCCCTGGAATAGGCAGAGTCAAGGGTTTTGTCATCTAAACTGCATGCGACACATACTTTTCCATGTATGCATGCTTGTTGGGGTCGACGAACATCCTATGCATCTCCCTGTGGTCCCGATCCATACTTACAAGGTCAAACTTCAGCTTCTTGGATTCCTTAAATCTATTTACCCCACCTGGAAGTACTGAGCGGTGAAGGAAAATGGAATTTGACACCATGGGCTCATGCTTTCATACCCCAATCTAAATATGCCAATGTAGAAGTGTTGGTATACTATGAATTCAACTTCTCCCTCTATGAGCTTTGGTAGTTGTTATAGGATCCTCCACTCTGCCCCAAACACATTCCTCAAGTGCGTATACCATTTCTCAAGATGTTCCTTATGAACAGCCATCATGCTATCACAAGTGTATTTTTCAAATCTCTTTACAGTGAGGGGTCTTCCTCTGGGTATTCCACATGAACTTATCTGCCACATTTGGCACTCGATCTCTAAAAACACAATAGTTAAGAGGACATTGCTGAAAAGTATCTTGTCACCCTCCTACAAACTGTTAATGATCTCATCCGTGATGTACATGGAAAATTTGCAGATTCCGCCCTCGGATATCCTTTCGCAAACATTGAGCCATGAGTTGTTCACTTGCATCCACCTCTCTTGGTCATTAAGATTGGTTACCAAGTGCGTGGTCATTATCATCACTGGGTCTTGGATATCCATAATATAAAAGTACCTTAACCCCTTCTTGTATGCATATGGGGCAACGGTTTCTTCAATGGATTATTTTTACATAAGTCATCCTTTATATCTTCTCCTTCATAGATGACACACTGTGAATTTTGAAATCACCTAAGGAGTTATGCACATCTTACACCCCACAAAGTGAAAGTGACCTTCATGTATGCATGACATCAGCCACTAATAGAGGTGCTCAGGCTTCCCAAAGTAGGTCAAATCATAGAGTTACAACAATCCCACCTTCTCCAACTTCACTTTTACTTTGTCACTATAATTGGGTAACCCTTCTGGTGCCCTCTTATTTTTAGGCACACCAAATCCAGCACCTTTTCTTTTCAGTCATGTTTGTGTGATGGTTATAATCACTTACTATCATTTTTCTTAAATGGAACTCTGACTCCTTTCCAAGAAAAGCCCCATCTGGGTACTACATTTCTACATACCATTCTTCATTGGTACTTATGGTGGTTTCTTGTTGTTTTCCCTTACCCTTTCCCTTGCCCTTCTTAGGTGTTACAAGCTGGTTTCTTGGGTGCCATTGTGTAGGTTATCTTTGCACTTCAAATTCTCTTTCTCTTCTTCTCTACCCTTTCCAAGTTTAGATCTCAAACTTGTGAAGAAACTCCTTTCCAACCCGTGCCCTAGCTGCCAAACCCTCATTGGAATATCCCCTTCACAAGACGGCGCTTCTCCATAACTCTCTCTATGCTCGTGAACTATTCCCCCATTGGTTTATAGATCCAAACTAGTCACTCACGGTTAAATTTCTCCAATTTTTCTTCACACAGATCAACTCTAGAAACCCTAGTTCACAAAATCTCTTCCTTCTTCATATTCACAATGTAAATAATGAAGTGTCCAACCTTCTATTTATAGTTTTTCCCACTTTTAACATTAAATGCTACCTTACCTACCACCGTACTTCAACACTTAATGTGGATTCTTTTAACAAAACCCAACTTTAGCACTTTAACTCATGTGCCCAATCCTACATAGACAATCCCCCAACATTCTGGTGTGCAACCAATCCATCTTGATAGGAGAGTCTTGTGCGGGGGTTACCAACACTTGAAGATACTTTGTCATGATTTTTGATCTCGCCTACCTCGTGTTGCTTTTTCGCTTCTTCCTCTTTTGTATGTGGATCCACAATGTAGCCTTACCCTGACACCAACCATCCTTTTTCACCTTTCCTTCCATGCACTTACTTTCCTAGGGCTATTCAACTGGGATTTTCAATACAATCCTTCCTAGTTCTTCACACTTTACACTTTCCTCCACATTATTCTACCCCACACTAAAATGATGTGTGGTCCTCTGTGCATTCACAACCTTCAAAAATTAAAGAGGTTACCGGTGCCCAAGGCATAACACAAAAACAACAACGAGAAAGGGAAACACAAGAAAAGAAATGCATTAAGGGAAATCCTAAACTAATTAGCAACACTACCTTATTTACAAACACCAAGAAGACTTATTTATAATAGGGCTTCAGCCTACTTCCATTAAAGTGTCTTGGAAATCTCGTCCCATCCAGTGCTTGCAATTGGCACGTGCCTAAATAAATGATGCACGAGATGATGTAGGGGCCCAACTAATGGACTTTTAACTTCCCAAGATGGCACAAAAACTTTGAATCATATAGTAAGACCATATTCCCAACATCAAACTTCTTATTCTTAATGTGAGGATCATGCCATGCCTTTTGTTTTTCTTTTTAGGTTTTCTGGCTCCACCTAGATAATGATCATCTCTCATCCAACTACATTAATTTGTCTATTCTTTCCTCCAGTGCTTTTTCATCATCTAATCCTCCTGCACACTATATGTAGAGAAGGTAACATGAATTCAACTGGTAGGACAACCTCTATGCCAAAAACCAATTGAAATGGTGTGGCCTTATTCAACCTCTTGTAGGTTGTCCTATATGCCCAAAGAATGACTGATACTTTGTCATCCCAATCCTGTCTACCAACATCATAGATCTTAGTCAATGTGTGACTAAGTATTTTGTTAAATGCCTCAACAGTTCCATTTTCTTGAGGGTGATAGGGAGTAGTCTTGTGATGGGCCACCATGAATTCTAATAATAGAATCCTAACCATTTCATTGAGGAAGTGTGTACCTCTATCACTTGTTAAACTCAATGGGCATCCATACCTATTGATTATGTTTTCCCATAAAAATATAGCAGTTGTAGCAAGTGAGGATATACTATAAATTGGTCCTTCGTGCCCCTTTGGTGGTGAGATTGGTCCGACAAATTCGATAGCCAACTTCTCAAATGGTTCCGTGCTGGCTATTAGTCACAAGGGCATTTCATCCATTTTTCTAGGTTTGCCAAGGCACTAGCAATGGTCACAGGCCTTGCAAAACTCAATGCAATCTTGATAAATGGTCTCCCACCAAAGCCCTGTGAGTAGAATCTTCTACGTGGTTGCATTTCCCACATAGTGTCCTCCTGTAATCCCACCATGTGCCTCTTCCATAATTGTAATGTGCTCATGTTCTAGCACACATTGGTGTAGAACCTCATCACGACCCATTTTGTACAGATCTCCACTAATTAGCATGTAGGGTGCGACGCATATGGCCAACTTCTTCTTCTCCAAGGCCTTCATTCCAACTGGTGCCAGCACTGTTTTAAGGAATACCACAATGTCCTCCAAATCTAAGGGTGCACGCCACAATCTAAATAGTTGCATGTCTGGCATAGTATCTTCAATGCTCTGAGCATCCTATCCTAAATTAATCCTATACAAATGATCAATTCTGGAATTACTTTTTCCTTGTTTGACAACCTTGTGAACTTGAATTTCTGGAATAATAGTACCCACCGACACATGCACCCTTATCAATGGGCTTGTTCCTAAATATTTCAATGTCATATGGTCAATTTAAAATATAAATAGAGTTGTTAGTAAATCTTGTCTAAACTTGTGAGGCATATAGATCATTGATAATGCCTCCCACTCAATTGTAGTATAATTCTTCTCCGCTGGTGTTAACTTCTTGTTTATAAAGAACAAAGGATGATAAAAATCCCTTCACTATGTTATGCAAGTACTTGTAGTATAATTCTTCTCCATTTGGTGGTTCTGAGGCATCAACATTAACATGGAAGGGCTTATCCCAAGAGGGGAATCATAGTATGGGTACGGTGACAAGCGTATCCTTTAAAGTGTCAAAATCCTTCTCTCGTGCCTCTCCCGGTGAAAGGCACTTTTATTCTTAAGAAAATCTTCTAAAGGCATGACGATCTTGGCATATCCCTTGATGAACTTCTAGTAGTACCCGTATACCCAATAAATTTTTGCACTATGCTTTGACTAGTAGGCTCCCTCAATCCCACAATTACTGTAACTTTAACGGGATCTACTAGTAGGCCTTCCTTACATATGATGTGTCCCAATAATGTTCCAAATGGGGTAGAAAAGACACATTTCTTAATATTGAGGGATATCCTCAACTACCGACACCTTTCAAACATTAACCTTAAGTTGTCACAATGGTCCCTCACTAGCCCATATACTATCCAATCATCTAGGTAGACTTGAAGAAATTTATGGATGAAGTCCTAGAAAGCTTGTACCAAAATGCGTGAGAACACAGCAGGTGCATTCTTCAACCCAAAAGGCATGATTTTATAGGCAAAAATTCCCCACTCAGTGGAAAAATTCATCTTCCTTTGGTCCTCCTTCGCGATCCTTACTTGGTGATAGCCCGAGAATCCATCTGTGAAAGAGTAGACCTCACGTCTTGCCACTCCTTCTAAGATTTCTTCAGTAAATGGGGTTGGGAAAGGATCAATGATACACACTACATTCAAGTCCCTGTAATCAACACAGATCCTTATCCTTTCATCCTTATTGATGCTAATTACCATTGGACTTATCCACTATGACTCTTCAACACCTTCAATGATGTCGACACTATCATCTTGTCTATTTATTCATCGACCTTCAAGCATAGGTTAGGATTCATTCGATATCATCTCTTCCGAACTCCGGGCATGCACCCTCCTTCAACTTAATTCTCATTTCCCCCAAGGAATGGTGAATGCCTTTTAGTTTATGATACCTATGCGGGAATAAATCCTCAAATTCATGTAAAAGATCAATGATCTTAGAGACTTCTTTCTCTAACCAATAGTCTCCAATGATTGCCTCCTTGGGTTCTGCTCCTGAGCCGATGTTAACCTTATTTGTCTTTAAAGGTTCATGATAGGTGCACACCTGTTCATTAGAACTATCTAACACCTCGTGTGTCCCTATAAAATGGTCAACATCCAAGTTTTCCGCTTCTTCTCCATCAATAACATACACCATCTTCCCCTTTTATTTCTCTATACACACACGTTTAAATTGCATCTCTTCTTTTTCTTCTTCCTAAAAGCATGCCTCCATCCCGGGTTCACCTAGAAATTCTAGTATCCTATCTTCTATTGTGGCACTATCCCCAATGGTAAGGCGCTTGATAACCTACAACGCCTTATCCACCAAGGGTTTTGTACTCTAATACTCAAATGTTTGAATGATATCAGTCGCTAACTCTTGCCAATTCCCCTATCTAGCGGCGTTTATCGGCGTGAATGTACCATGCATGTGCACAACCTTGTAGGATGGAGTATAACTTGTAAATCCATAATGAAGGTGGCAATGCTTCTGCACTTCCCATCTAGGCTATCTCACATGCTTCGATATGGAGGGAAGTGGTCTCTTTACCATGGTAGTATTTTATAAGCTATGGGCACATTGCTCCCGCAAAACCTTATAGAGAAGGTAATTCTCACCTCACACCATTCCAAGAGGTTATCTGATGTGTCGCCCACTAGCGCACTTGAGTTTCGAGTAGGACATAGCTTAACATCCCTCTTCATTTATTCTCCTTATTCCACTGATCTTCCATCTCCTACAAAAATATCTCAAGGAAGGCTCATCTTGAATACTTAGGAAGCTTCTTTCCTCTTAGGTTTTGGAATGTACGCACCTTTATCACCTTTGTCACCGATCCTCTCAAATGCCATCCGATTAGCTCATAGGTCCTATGCGCTTAATTATCACATGCTATATTGGTGGTGTCACTTAAGGAGTGAGCATCCTCAAACTGGATAACTCCTTCTATGGGATGGATTACCTCTAGATCCTTGATTGAGCACACAGATATTCTATCTAGGACATCTTCTCCTAAAGGTTCAAGTATAGGGTGTTGATTTTCTATCGCGCCAAGGGTATGATAACCCATTGTATCCCTTATTGAATCAAAGATCCGCATTGTCATTATAGCACCATGGGCACCCAAGTAATGCAAGGAAATTGTCTACCTTGGCAAGTGCCAAGAATTTGAAGTCCCGATAAACTTAGCCCTTGAATGGCGATAGTTGGATCCTTTAAGACCTGGATCCTTTAAGACTTCGATAGGCATTGCCTTCATTTTTTTCACCATATACAACACATTCAAATATGTTTATAATGTAGGTCTTCCCATCTAATTCCATGCATCTAAGGTGAGAACATTGACCTTCGTGCCTATGTCAATGATGATATTACTAAGGAGCCATCCATCCACAACCGCATTTTACATGATCTCCTTATCATAGTCAAATTTGTGAGGGGGAAGGTTTGTGTGCAAGACCTACCTCTCGCACTCTTCTCCGGTGTGTGGTACCTTCTCTTTTAACCATGCCCCTAGCAAGGGAATACTATTCTCTTTCCTTATAATTTCACATACTTCCTTGACCTCATCTAGGCCATCCTTTAGCACCTCAATCTTCCTTCTTTGCTCCTCCCTCCTGGACTGCTCCTTTAGACACTAGATTTCTCCTTGTAAACTCTGAATGACGTCCATGGTTTCTTGATATACCTCCTTTTGATGTGCAGGGTCTGGGTACTTTCCATGTACCACTTATTCCCTTGAAACTAGGTTCTTCTACCTTGGCATTTCCTTTTTGTGCATGCCCTCTACTCTTGTTGTTACCATAACAAGTTAAAAGCCTACATCATGTGTCACCGTGGCATCCATTGTGTGTCATCCTTCTTAATTCTTACCATTGTAGTGCCCTTGTCTTTCCGGTGTTCTTTGAATCATGTGCTCAAACAACTTAGGGCACTCCTCATACTTGTGCTTCTTCCCACACCATGAGCACTACAATAAGTCTAGGCACTTGTGCTTGTAGTGGTCTATAGACCCACAATTATAACATGTTCCCCATGGGAACTCACTTCTTCCTCCATGGTTACCATGACCATGAAATCCTCCGCAAAATCCCTGTTATCTCAATTTTACCCCCTAGTATAATTGAACAAGCACAACCTCGCACGAAGGAAATCTAAGGGTCGGCTTTTTCTGCGAGCTCACACTCAAATCCAACTATCAAGGGGGTAGGTGGGCTCTACAATGAAGGAGCATGTTTGGTGAAGGATCAAACAACATTAGAGGAGGCCGGAGAGGTTTCTCGGGAGGGAAGCAGGGGAAAGGATCAAAGCTTTCGGACTTCAAATATGATTGAGAGCGTGTAAAAATTGGCTAAGTATGGAAGAGATGACGAAGCTTCAACGTGCCTCATCATGTGCATTTCTAAGGGTTAAGCCTAAAAGGTAGTCCCTATATAAGTTCCAAGCCTCCACGCATCCAAAGCCCCCAAAAGTTACACCAACCATTGAAAAGTCTACGAACCAACGGAAGATGCCACATGTCCCTTAGTGTAATTTCAAAGATAAATCCAAAAATGGGTCTCCAAGCGAGAGCGGGATTCCATGTGTCCCAAGTCTAAAAAAGGGACAAAGCTGGCCATTTAATCGACTAAGTATAAAGAACCGATGGAAGTCTCCACATGTCTCATCAACACAAGTTCAAAGGTGTGACCTAAAGTAGAGACTCAAATGAGTGAGAGGCTTCCATGTGTCTAGGGGTCAAGAAAGGAATTGACCCAAATCGGATAAGTATCACAGAATCGTGGAAGGAACCATACATCGATCAACACATCTTCAAAGGTAAATCTAAAAATATGTCTCCCAAACAAGTGCTAGCCTTCCATGTGACCCAAGTCAAAAAGGGGATAGAGTCGATAGTTGAAAATCCAAGATAGGGGCAGAATTAGCGAGAGGATGCCATGTATCGACTCGGTGTAACTTCAAAGATCAACTCCAAATGTGGTTCCCAAATTGGTGGAGGCCTGCCACATGCCCCGTCTATGCAACTTCAAAGGTAAAATATGGGGGCATGTCCCAAATATGTGTTGAGCCTCCACGTTTCTCGGGTCAGACGTATGGCCCCGCCAAACAAAAGGTACTTAGCCAAAACACAAAGAAACCTGAGCAAAGTTGTGGAAGGAATCACATGTCTCTTGGTGCAACTTAAAAATAAAAATCCAAAAGTGGTCCCCAAACACACACCATCTCTACTCGTGGCCATGTTTGAAGTCAAAGCAGGGAGGCAAGTCATCGGAGGTAGTTTGAATTTTTTGGCTTTTGTTTCAAAAAGGTGTAAAGTATAAAAATAAGCTGCACCTTTACCGACACCTAGAGAAGCCATGTGTCGAGGCCTAATTTACATGCGAGAAAGGCTGAGCCTTGGAGGGATTCTTTGCCAAAAGTGGGCCAGTGGGCCTGGGGAAGACTTTTCACCCAATTGGAAAATGAGGGCCAGTAGGCCCGAGGATGACAAATGAAAAATAAGAAGGTTGTGGGTTGGCAAGGCTGCGGGAGACATTTACACTTTTGTGACTTTTGTGTAAAAGGCACAATTTCAATTTCGGGCCTATGGAGGATTTTAGGCACAAAGTGAATTTCGGGCCCATGGACCCGTTCTGCAAAAATGGTTTTTTGCCATTTTTGTACGAATCTGACTCAAGCATTCAAATGGGTATATCTTCCAATTCAGAGCTCGAAATTCAACAAATTTTGTACTATTGGAAAGGCATCGACCTCATCTACACCATGGAAACCTGAAAATTTAATTTGACGATGTAGGTGGGGTGAAAAATAGAAAAAAAATCATGTCATTAATATGTAATCTGATTACTTTAATAATCAGAACATATTTGATTTGTTTTGTCATTCTTCCTTCTTCAACATGCCAAGCAGGACATGAGAGGCTTGGAATTGACAGATTGTGGGTGGATTTGTAGGGGCATTGATGGTTGGTAGCTGAGCTTCCAAATCAAGTTTCCCACCTCTTTTCTTCTCCTCTCTTTGCTTCATCTATAAAGGAAAGAGCTTGGCTCATTGTAAAGGGTTGGACATTTTGGTTTTGTGCCCTCCCTTCTTCTCTGGTCTGTAGACAAATTCGTGGAGTTTGAACCTTCTATTAAGATTGTAATGTAATTTTTTTCACCTCTTGGCCATTGTAATGTTCTGTATCAATTTATGAAGCAATAATATGTGTATGTGGATGGTTTCAACCCTATCTTGTGTTCATTACCTTTATTTGATATTTCATTGCAATATTGGTTATCTATGCATGGTGGTTATATTACATTTTAATGGTCTGTGTTTGATAGCAAAGCTGGTGTTCAACATTCCTTTGGTGCATCACCTCTATTAGTTTAGGTTTAATTTCTTGCATCTTCTTAACCTTGTCTCCTTGGCAAGTTAGAATAGATTTTAGAATAGATCCTCTACAAATTTTATGTGTGCACCTGAACAGAGGAATAGGAACCGACCTTCATCTAAAGAGCTCTCTTGATTTCAAAGTTCCACACTTTGAGAGATGCTCCATGTTATGAAATCATATTGATAGTCTCAACCCATCGAGTTCCGAGAGATTGAGGGTGTTGTGATTTTGCACTAACAATTTTGGCATGCCTAGTGGGACCAAGAGGTCTCCATTTTTCTTGCAGCAAGATTGATGTGCACTTGTAATTTTTAGCTTGTAAGGAGCTTTGAAATTGCACATCTGACGACTCCAAAAGAGTTAGATCCCACTAGTTTTAGCATTCCAAGCTTGGTAGATTCATGAGAAGAATTCATACTAGATCAAGAACTAGAGAAGAAGGATTGTTTGTCTATCTACACTTATCCCCAGATAGAGGGAGAAGGGGAAGAAGAGCTCAAAGGTCTCCATCTCCACCAAATAGAACCTTGTCAACACCTCCCCTTGGTAGGCCTTTCATTTAATCAACAAGGGTTCTTAGGCTAATCATAATGGAACATCCACAACCCAATACCTATGTCAAATTCACTGATAGCAGCCCACTCACTCTCAATGAACAAAATCTAGTTCCATTTGTAGCATTGAAGAGCATTCCATATTTCACTAGAGAGAACCATACTACTCCTAGTGACCACATTCAAGACATTGAAAATGTCTATGCAATTCATGAAATCATTGAGATGGACATTGCAGTCAAATTATTAACCTCTTCATTCAAGGGTAAAGCTTTGCAATGGTTCAGGAGTCTAACAATAGGCTCTATTTAGAATTGGGACCATCTATACAGGGCTCTTCACAATCAATTTAGAGAGAAGGGAGATAATCTATCCTTATTGGAACAACTAACAACAATCAAGAGGGCTCCTAATGAGTAGTTGACCAACTTCAACTTCAGATTCTAGCAGACGTGGGATAGGATTCTGGTGGCCGTAAGACCAACAGATGAAGGTTATTTTCTATATTTCCTAGAGCTTTAAATTCAAATATTTCCTTAATGATTCAATCCATGGGAGGTGTAACCTTACCTACAACCTATAACATTTCCATTAGAGCTGAAAATTGTTTAATTCAGGCTAGTAAACTCACACCTAGGCCACCTACACCTCTATATCTAGAACTAGGAGCTCTAAGCACTAGTCAAACACCCACATTAGCTCCCATACCTACTCCAAGGAATCAGAGTTCAACTGAAGCTTCCACCTCATCTTATAGCACTTCAAAAGAGCTACAAGAGGTTATGAAACAACTGCAGAACCTAGGAAATGAGCTAGTGACTATCAAGAGACAACAAGCTCAGAGTTCTAGGCCGTATAAACCTCAAACTCAATATCAAGCTAGGCCCCCATACTAGAAAAATAGACCACCATCTCAAGATGCAAATCAAAACCAAAACCAAGGAAAACCTCAAGCTGCTAGGCCTTTTTGACCATATGATCCAAACATAGCTTCAACATCGAGGGCCTTGGTTCTAACACAAAACAACATGGTATAAGAATATGATTGGTGTTTCCCATGTAATCATTCCCATAACCAATGAATGTGTTTCAATGGTGCACTAAACTAGGACTTAATGGTACAAACCATTGGTGTGTCCCAAGATCTCATCAAGAGGAAAATTAGTAGCAAGAAACCTAGAAAGAGGCACCTCCAAGTGAGACCATGCTTGTCAATTGGTAGGATGAAGATTTTTGTGGTATGAATCAAGCACCTCCTCATAGTGTGGCAGAAAATACATGGTCCAAGAAGAGGAATATTAGAGAGGGAAATCCTCCGATTCAAATGGTCCATAACCCTCTGTTGCCTCAAAGTGTAATTCCCGGCGCAGAGCCATTCCCAAGCCACCTTCCAGACCCACTCAGGTACCGGTTGTAATGACCCATGTGCAAGAGAAGAATGTACCAGGAAAGGGGCAGCAAAAAGATAGCTCATCCCCATTTAACATCATTGAATAGATGAAGAAAACAAATGTAAACATATTAATGTGGGATTCATTGGCTATCCTAGGACAAGGAGACCATTTACAGGCTGCTATGGCCAATTGGTTAGCCTCAAATCAGCCCCCAACCAACAAGAGAAATTTATTACCAATGCTCAGCCTAAAGGAAACCATAGAGGACAACAAGGTAAGAATTTGAAGCCCCCTCCATTCTATGTTTCATTAATCATTGGGGACAAATTGGTACATAATTGCATGATTGATTCAATAACGAGTATCTTAGTCATGCCAAAGTAAATAGTTGATCATTTGGGTCTTCAATACGAAGTCATCTCTAAGGGCGTAGTGCAATTGGATGGGACAATGGTAACAATGGTTGGAGTCATCAAGGATTTTACCCTCACATTACACACATGCCCCAATGTGACCATATTGTAAAACATATCAGTCATAGACTTGCCACCACACTTTGCATTGTGTTTGTCAAGAGACTTCACCGCTAAAATTAGAGGCTATTTGTCTATTGATTGGTCGCACATGCTTTTTAGAACAAAGTATGGAGCTAAGGCTATGATTAGATCTAAGCCCATTGTAGATTTCCATATTGAGCCTCATGTACCCATCCCAATCAATGTGAATTATTTAGCCTTTGATCAGGAAGACCTCCCAAGCACTTATGAGGTAGATACCAAGGTTGGGTGTATTCCAGACTTGACTCTCGATGAATGGGTGAATAAGAGGCATGCTTTTGACCCTTATAAGGAAATGGAGGAATATGAGCTAGGATTTTATTGTTTTCATGAGGAGAATCATCCTCTTCCTAACATCACTAAGCCAAACCACAAGGATGATAATGAGGTATGATAGTTATTCTTTGATGGCTCAAGAAGTAGACAAGGAGCCAGAGGAGGAGCTATGCTTGTTTCACCTCAAGGTATGAAATATTACTCAGCCTTCCATTTCCAATTTTCTTTCTTGAACAACATAGTAGAGTATGAAGCCTTGATCCATGGACTACATTGGGCAAGAAAAGAGGGATTAAAAACTTGCAAGTGTTTGGTGATAGTGAGCTAGTTGCAAATCAAGTCCAAGGAAAAAATGTTGCTAAGAATGATCTGTTAAAAACTACAAGAACTAGGTATGGGATCTCATTGAAGATTTGAAGCATTTGGCATCAATTCCATCCCAAGGAAGAATAATGAAGTAATGGGTAGATCGGTGGCAATCGGGGTGGCATTTGATGTAGTAGAGAGTATCAAGAGTGAGAAATTTCAGCTCCATATTAAGGTGGTTGTGAGGCTAGCTATCCCAGATAATAACACAAGTTGGAAGGTCTTCGAGAATGATCAAGAAAATTATCAATTTTCTACAAGAAGAAGTTGAGTTCTCCTCCAAAACCAAGACAAATTGGAACAATAGTATGGTGACCAAGTGGTGCAGTTAAGAACTAACAAATTACCAAAAGGTCTTGTAACCTTGGAGTCAATATTCAACCCAAATGATCAATTCGGAAGGAGAAAGAAAATATTTAGGTAAAGGGTGAAGATTCAGAGCCCATTTCCATAGATGAAGGAAAAACATTACGAATTGGAAAGGTAAGTACCCAACAAGAAAAATATGAGTTCGTTCAACTTTGTCAAGAATTCCCTAGATGTCTTTTCTTGGACTTACAAGGATTTAAGAGGTTTCAACCCAAGGTTGGCATAACACACTATTGAGTTGGATCCGAGATCTAAGCCTTTCAGATAGAAGAAAAGGCCAAGTAAACCCTCACATTAAACCTCTCATGAGAAAAGAGTTGAATAAGATAATTGAGGCCAGCATCATCTTCCCTATCAAGCATTCAAGTTGGGTTGCAAACTTGGTGCATGTGAGGAAAAGAAATGGAGAAATTAGATTGTGTGTAGACTTCCGTGATCTAAACAGAGCATCACTCAAAGATCACTACCCACTTCCATTGATGGAGCAAATCTTGCAGGTTGTAGCTGGCTCTGAGAGGTTTTCATTGCTAGATGGATACTATAATTAGATAATGGTGAAAGAAGAAGATCAGTTTAAGATAGCCTTCACCACCAAATGGGGTACATATGCTTATAAGAAGATTCCATTTGGACTATCAAATATCGGAGAAACATTTTAGTGAGCTATGGATATGGTATTCAAAGGCTTGATCAACAACATGGTGTTGGTATATCTAGATGATATCATTGTCTTCTCAAAGAATGCAGTGGACCATCTCTTCACCTCGAGATAGGTATTTTTGAGGTGTACAAGGTTCAGAGTTTCATTGAATCCAAAGAAGTGTGTGTTCTTGGCACATGAGGGAAAATTGTTGGGCCACATTATCTCAAGAGAAGGGTTAACAATTGATCCTAAAAGGGTTGAAGCCATCGAACACTTCCATTTCCACAACACAAGAAGTCTCTCCAAATCTTCTTGGGGAGAATAAAATTTGTTCGTATATTTGTGCCTGATTTTGCCACTCTTGTGAAGCCTTTAACAATGATGTTGAAGAAGATTCTTGCATTTAAATGGACAACAGAAGGAAAATAGAGTTTTGAGGCCATCAAGCTCGCAATATCATAGGCCCTAACTCTTATTAACCCAAAATTTTCAAAGGACTTCATGTTGTATGCTTTTGGAGGGTTAGACACAATCTCAAAGCTATCTTGGTTCAGCCTAACAAGGAAGGTTTAGAACAGCCCATAGCCTTCTTTAGTCAGAGCTTGGAGGATTATGAAGTAAAGTATTATTTCATTGAAAATAATGTCCTGCTTTGTCATTAGGAGTTTGAAGAAGTTTAGACACTTGGTCTTGAACAATAAGAACTACTAGTGTCTCATGTTGGTGTCAAGGACTTTGTCAAAAACAAGGACTTGAATGAGAAGAGAGTAGGTTGGATCACTCATGTAATGGAATATGATATTGAAATAAAAGTGACCAAATTGGTTTATGGTAAGGGTTTGTGTGAGAAGCTCAATTTACAAGCAACCAACTAATGATGCACCTATTCCATGTTGGACTCAAGCCTTGGTGCATTATCTTCAAATAGGTTTATGCCCTCCAGAATGGAACAAAGTAAAGAGGAGATAGTTTCAGACTACAAGCCATCCCATATGTGCTTATTAGTGGTGTCTTGTTTAAGAAGGATATCAATAGTGTTCTATTGAGGTGCATTGGGATAGGCCAAATTGAGAGGGTGTTGCATGAGTTCCATGATGGAGAAGTAGGAGGCCACTTTTCTCCTCAAGTAACAACTCTCAAAATCATGAAAGTTAGTTATTATTGGCCTATGGTGTTTAGTGATTGCTACTCATGGATCAAGAAATGCAAGAAGTGTGCATTCTTCATTGAGGAGGAAAAGTTAGCATCCCTACCCCTTTATCAAATTTTAGTGGATCAGTCATTCATGCAATGGGGACTACACTTAATTGGAGTAATCAACCCAAATTCAAGCCAAGGCCATAAGTGGATACTCACAGTGACTGACTATTTCACCATGTGGACTGAAGTGATGGCATTGAAGAAGGAAAATGAATCCAAAATCTTGGATTTCTATGAAGGGATAGTCACTAGGTTTGGAGCCCCTGTCACTATCATATCAAATAATGTTGGCATTCCTTGGTACAAGGATCACTGAAAGGGCTGTCAAGAATGGTGTATACCTCAACACTTCATCAAATTATTACCCTCAAGGTAATGGCCAAGAAGAGTCCAAAAATAAGAACCTACTAAGAATTATCAGAAGGACTCTTGATGAAAATAAGAGAACTTGGCACACAAAACTCAAATCAGCTCTATGGGCTGATAGGATCACATCCAAAAGGTCTACAAGCAGCTCCCCATACAAGATTGTATACGGAAAAGAGGCAGTATTGCCCATATCATTAGAGCTGCCCACTTTGGAGCTCATGAAATAGTTGGAACTAGTCGAGTTTGAACCTATGGAAATTAGGTATGTAGAGCTAATGGAAGTAGGAGAGGTAAGAGAACATGCAATGCAGATCATGGAGAAAGATCAAGCATTGATCAAGAAGAGATTTGATAAGAAAGAAAGAACAAGGACCTTTCAAGAGGGGGACTTAGTTCTAAAGTGGGATGCAGATCGGGAAAAACTAGGAAGGCATTCCAAGTTTGATTCCATTTGGAGTGGCCCCTACATGGTCACAAAATGTAAAAGTAGCAATGCCTTCGGCTAGCTAAGTTGGATGGCGAAGAATTGCAGATTCCAGTCAATGGGATCTACCTCAAAAACTACTATTAAAATGAGATTTTCTCACCCTTATAAATATTAGCCTAGGTTTTCAATTTTTCCAAGTGCGTATGCACATTGTCTTGTTATAGTTTAGGTTTCAATTTCCCTAAGTGTTGGTGCACATGTTCTATTACTTCTAGTATATGCTTGTATACAATTCATCTCACTCATGGAAAAGACTTGTGGCCAAGAAACTAAATCTGTAGAGTATCCCTATTGGAGTAGGTCTGGATGTTTTCATTGCACTCCAATAGATCAGTTTTATGGAAAATCAAATGAGGGAGAAGTTTCCAGGTTTCAGATGAACTCTCTACTCTCACAAATCTTGAATCCAAGATTTTCTCACAAAGATAAGAGTGCATGTAGCGGAAGGTAGTTCCAGACTAGTTTTGAAATTACCAGGTAGACTCCATGCCCAATGGATACTTCCAGGCTACTAGTCTCTTCATCTAGTAGGAAGATGTCCCCATGAGTTGCCAAACTGTTATCTCAATTTTTCCCACTAGCATAATTGATCAAACACGACCCTGCACAAAAGGAAATCTAAGGGTCAACTCTGTCATGCGAGCTCACACTCAAATCCAACATTCAAGGGGGAAGGTGGGCTCTACAATGAAGGAGAATGGTTGGTGAAGGATCAAACAATGTCAGAGGAGGCCAGAGGCTCTCAGGAGGGAAATGGGGAAAGGCTCAAATATTTCAGACTTCACATATGATTTAGAGCGGGCCCAAATCAGCAAGTATGGAAGAGACAGTGGAAGCTTCCACATGCCTCATTGGTGCATCTCCAAGGGTTAAGCCCAAAAGGTAGTCCCCAAACAAGTGCCAAGCCTCCATGTGTCAAAATCCCCTAAAAGTTGCACCGGCCGTTGAAAAGTCTATGAACTAGTGGAAGATGCCACATGTCTCTTCCGCGTAATTTCAAAGGTAAATCCAAAAGTGGGTCTCCAAGTGAGCATGAGATCTCACGTGTCCCAGTATGAAAAAGGGATAGACTCGGCTATTTAATCAACTAAGTATAAAGAACTGGAGGAATTATCCACGTGTCTCATCAACGTAAGTTCAAAGGTGTGACCCAAAGCGGAGACTCAAATGAGCGTGAGGCTTCCACATGTCTAGGGTTCAAGAAAGGAATCGACCCAAATTGGCTAAGTATCATAGACTTGCAGAAGGCACCACACATAAAATTGGCACATCTTCAAAGGTAAATCTAAAAATAGGTCTCCCAGAAAATTGCTAGCCTTCCACGTGTCCCAGGTCTGAAAATGGATAGAGTCGAAAGTTGAAAATTCAAGATGGGGTAGATTCGCGGAGGGTGCCATGTGTCGACTCGGCATAACATAACTTCAAAGATCAACTCCAAAGGTAGTTCCCTAAATTGGTGCGAGGCCTTCCACATGCCTTGTCCATGTAACTTCAAAGGTAAAATTTAGGGGCAGGTCCCAAATATGCGTTGAGCCTCCACATTTCTCGAGTTAGACGCATGGCCCCACAAAATAAAAGGGACTTAGTAAAAACACAAAGAGATAGAGCAAAGATGTTGTAGGAGCCACATGTCTCTTCAGTGAAACTTCAAAAGAAAAATCCAAAAGTTGTCCCCAAATGTACACCAGCTCTACACATGTCCATGTTTCAAGTGTAAGCGGGAAGGCACATCGCTGGAGGTAGTTTGAATTTTTTGGCTTTTGTTTTGAAAAGGCATAAAGTATAAAAATAAGCCACACCTCCGTGACACCTAGAGAAGCCATGTCGTGCATAAATTACATGCGGGAAGGTGGGTCTTAGAGGAATTCTTTGCCAAAAGTGGGTAGATGGGCCAGGGAAGACTTTTCACCCAAGTGGAAAATGTGGGTTGGTGGGCTCGAGGATGACAGATGAAAAATAAGAAGGTTGTGGGAGACTTTTGCACTTTTGTGAATTTTATGCAAAAGGCACAATTTCAATTTCGAACTGTGGAGGATTTTAGGTAGAAAGTGAATTTTGGGGTGTGGACCCATTCTCGCAAAAGCGGTTTTTTGCCATTTTTGTACACGGATCGACTCAAGCATTCAAATGGGCATATCTTCTTATTTAGTGCTTGAAATTAAACAAATTTGGTACCATTAGAAAGGTATCAACCTTGTCTATGCCATGGAAACTTGAAAATTTAATTTTGATGAGGTTAGGTGGGTGAAAAATAGGAAAATGACTTCATGCCATTAATATATGATCTAATTACTTGAAAACCAGATCAGATTTGATTTGATCTGTTGTTTATCCTTCTTCAACACGCTAAATAGACATAGAGAGGTAGACTTGACAGATTGTGGGTGGATTTAGGGGCATTGATGTTTGGTAGCTGATCTTGCAAATTAGGTTTCCTACCTCTTTTCTTCTCCTCTCTTCACTTCATCAATAAAGGAAAGAGCTTGGCTTATTATAAAGGGTTGGAAATTTTGGTTTTGCGCCCTCCTTTCTTCTCTAGTCTGTAGACAAATTCATGGAGTTCAAACCTTCTATTAAGACTGTAATGCATTTTTTCTGCCTCTTGGCCATTGTAATGTTCTGTATCAATTTATGAAGCAATAATACATGTCTATGGATGATTTCAACCCTCTCTTGTGTTCATTGCCTTTATTTGATCTTTCATTGCAATATTGGTTATCTGTGCATGGTGGTTGTATTACATTTTAATGGTCTATGTTTGATAGAAAATTCGGTGTTCAGCATTCCTTTGGTGCATCACCTTTGTTATTTTAGGTTTAATTTATTGCATCTTCTTAACCCTGTCTCCTTGGCAAGTTAGAATAGATTTTAGAATAGATCCTCTGTAAATTTTATGTGTGCACCTGAACAGAGGAATAGGAACCGGCCTTCATTCGAGAGCTCTCTCGATTTCAAAGTCCCACACTTTGAGAGATGCTCCATGTTATGCAATCACACTGAGAGTCTCAACCCATCGATTCGAGAGGGTGCTATTATTTTGCACTAACAATCCCCTTCGCATTGGTCAAGCACACACCATGGTCAATCGATTTCAAAGTCCCACACACGAGAGTCTACATGTTATTCACATCCTGAGGATATTTAGGGTCTTATTATTTTGCACTATCCCCTTCTGCATGGTCAAGCACACACCATGGTCAATGGCCTCATGGATCTAGTTAATAAGCCAATATCCTTTTTATCATGGGTCGTAGAGGTTTAGATCTTATAGTAGCAAGATACATTCTTCCTAATTGCACATTGTAGAAAAGGACATCTACTTGCATCATGGTACCCATGACAAATCTCACAATCTCACTGCACATGGCACGTCTGCCTTCCTGGGAAACTATCCTTAACATGCCCCTCGCCTCACAATCTATACACCACATTCCATTGTGAGTCTCATGAGCTAAGTTCATAGTTACATTTTCCAGCAGTTTAGCCATAGCAGTGATTTGAGCTTCCAAAAATAGGCTAACACTAGTGTCAACGCTCCTAACAACTTCAATGCATAGGAAGGTTCTAATGCCTTGTTCGGGTCTCTGAAAGTCTTATGAGATAAATCTCTTCTAAATGGAGTTATCAACCCTCTAACAAACCATTGAGAATGTTGTGAAGGGTGAATGTCATATGAAAATTTTGACAGGAGAGTCTTAAACCATGTGTCATACTCCCGCACACTCTCCGCCATTCCTTCTTGAATCTCCTTAAGGGCGCTAATGCTTTTCTGTTCAAACTCAGGGATGTGGAATTCTACTAGGAAGGTGTTTTTCAACATGGTGTAATCTACCACCATCTGATGGGGGTCATACTTCCTATACTAGCTATGTGCACGCCCTTACAAAGTCGTTGTAAATTTATTGGACTTCCATTCTAAGGTTGTGATCCCTTTGCACACTATAGCAACTCACACTTGTGAACATGCTCCGCAACATCTTCAATACCCATGTAATCTAGCAAATGTAAAGAAATCTCAAAGAAGACTTGAGGAGGTGGCTGAGGCCCTTGTCCCGATCCGGTTCCATTACTTCCTCTCGGTGTTCCCTCTACCATATCCACTAGATCCACTAGGTCCTGTGCCTCTAGATCCACCAGTTTCACCTCCAAATCCCCCTAGTAATCGGGAATGGGCCTAAACCAATCACACCTAGGGTCCTCAACGTCCCACTAGACTACATGCCAACTATTTGTGATATTGTACCATTACCATATGTGTGTGCCACACCACTCCCTGATGCATTACCCAAGCCTTGTGTATTTTCTCCTTATCTCGAAAATTCCTCTGAATATTGGAATAGTATGCACAACCATGGAAGTAGGAAATGAAAAGTTATCTCCTAGGTGCAGATCTGTCACTCCCCTTTGGTACCAAATGGGTCAACGGTACTCCTCCCTTGATCTAGAAAACCAAGTAAAAGGTTTGGTCACTAGGTGGGTTCAGATGCATGCCAACAACTCTTCTCTCTCCGTGTGATGAACTCTCATCGGAAGTGAAGGGGTCTCTTTTACGTGCTTTCCAAGATGGGGTAGCAGCATGATCGCTCTCGGTTTCCACATCCTCTACGTGAACCTCAAATCCTTTCCGCAACATCTACCTCCATATATACATCACACTTACAACCTCACGTTGTCTAACAATCTCCCTTTCATGTGCTTCACTATACTTGAGCCGTATCTCTTCCCTTTCTTTCTCAGTCGCAATATCTACCATCTTCCTCCACCCGGTTTCCTCACCAAGCACTTAGAACAGTTTAGTGGCCATCAGAAATGACTCTAAACTCAAGGTAACAATCAATATCTTCATTTCCAGATGGATAACACGTAGAAATGATCCTATGGGCTCCCGTAGAAACTCAAAATCAGCAATGTTTGGACAAGAATACATGGAAATAGCATATTCCAGGGTGTAGCTAGTCAACACTCTTTTTCACCAATGATCCACAAAGATGAGTCTATGTCGATATGCATCTTGGAGCCTCGGTACTTTTCTTGGGTTCAAGTGTGTGATCTATAATAATAGCTCGATCTAGACACATATGTCGAGAGCCATTCTTACAGCTCTATTGGGAAGCAACATAAATTTTTTTGATATAAATCATGGTAGAGGTTATCTTCTACCTATCTACATGTATCAAACTCAAGTCCAATGCTGAATCTCTGAGAAAATTTGTTCTCTGTGATCTTAAACCATGATTCAACACTTTCCAAAGTTAAACGATCTGTCATCACTCATTACATAGATCATGATGTATGTTATTTCCCACTACAACTTTGAAAAGAGGTCCCAAAAATGGAACCAAGATGTAGTCATTTTTACACCCACCAAAGAATAGGGAACCCCATGCATGTCGACCTATCACCCAGTGGGTGTTGGGCACTCACCTAAGGCACGCACAAGTGCCGAGTCTCTCCTTTATGTGAGTTTAGTGGGAAAAATCATCTATGATAGGAATTTAAAGAGAGTGAGTGGAAATGAGACATGCAATCATAATAGAGCTCAGAACGGCTTCTAGACCAATGCATTCATTCCAAACAAAAAGATACTTTAACAAAATAGGACTGAAATCAAATAGAAAGAAAAATGCATAAGGATTCATACTCATTTCATAAACATACATGAAGCAAAACTATAAAGATATGAGGATGGACCATAATCATTAATGATCATATTCAAATAAGTTGGTAACCTCATTACATCCATTAGATTCACTACAAGACACATAAAGTATGGTAGACCAATGTCATACATCATAACTAGATTTATATTACTCATCTTCTCAAGAAGAAAATTTACAATCCCAAGCCCCCTTGATGCATCCTCCCCTATATTTTATCTACCCAACCCAATGCAACACCTTGATGCATTTTTGCAGAGATTCACTCTCTATTGATCTCTCTCTTTAATTCCTTTGTGGGAGCTTGTATTTATAGGCCCCCTGAATTTCCAACTCTTCTTTCTGTGGCTTCAGATCCATTGCCAAGTGTCTAGATGTGGTCCTCCATGGGAGCAAGCTCATCCAAGGCGAGGACTCCACTCCTTGCCATGATGGTCTTCTAAAACCATCATCATAGGGTGTATTCCTTCCTAGGCCAACCTGTCACCAGACCGACACCTTATCCATTCCGCATGTGTAGTCGGGTCACACTTTTCTCGTGTCCTTCCCGATACGCCAAATACGGCTAAGTCTCGAGACCTTTTTCTGTCGGCGTGTAACATGGTTCCTTCTAAAACCCTCCTAGAACCTTGCCTTGTGTGCCTTCTTCTTGCGTGCCTACCCTTCAACTTAGGTATTACGCACCCACACACCTTTTATACTTAGCCAATATTTTAAGGGCCCAAGACTAAGTTGATTCTTCTTCATTTTTGTCAATCCAGGAAGCGGTTTGACTTGAAAATACGAATAGAGACTAAAGAGAAAAAACCCAGAAGGAATCTAAATTTCTTTCATCAATCTAACACTCTTAATTTCATCTTCTAAAACTAAAAAATACCACTTTGGTTCAAACTTTCCATTTTTAGTAAGTTACCAGAAAATGCAAACTCCTCTAGAAGAAAATAATAGTGAAAATTGTGCAAACTGAAAACTAGGGCACAAGGGTCGAAAAATCCAAAAAAACAAAAAGAAAAAATAAAATTTCCAAAAATGGAAAGTACTTCAAATTGACCCCAATACATCTTTGGCAAACCCATAATGTGAGGGAAACACCTTAGTGCAAGTAACAAGGTGAAAAAGTGACACCGCCCAAAATAATGTGACTCCTAGATCTCGATGGCTAAAAATGGAAAGTCCCAGTGTTGAATGCAAAATTTTTCCATAGGCCCTAGTTTTAGTGATATTGCTGATTTTTTTCATCCTATCAAGTTTTTAAGAAGGTTTTATAGCTCAAACAATCCCACTTTGAGTTCAAAATCTAGAAGAAGCTGGGTATGTCTTCTCGGGATGATCAAACGCGACCCAAAAAAAGCTTCTACAAGCACTTCGGTGAATGCCATTATAGTAACTTCTAAGGATACATTTCCATGGATTAAATAATTACTCGAGGTTGGGCTAAGAACAAAATAACTCGATACCATTCCTAGTCTCATGGAAATATCTATAATGTTGAAACCCAAGTGAAGGAGGAAGGCTTAGGTAGATTCTCGCTTCTTTAATGACACCTCATGTAACCAATATGTTGAATTTTTCATGCTTAAGACCGAAAAGCCCATGGAAGAAATGAATTTGTTTGATTTTGAGTTGACTCACATTTCATTAGGTCAAGATTCTCACAAAGGTAACATTCACCTGTTCAAATAATCCTCTTCCCATCTTCGTGCTTGGATCAAATAATACAAGCAGACCATTGTGTAATTGAATTAACATGTAAGATCTCTTAGTTTATGGATTTATCCCTTCTCAGGAGTAGAATTAACACCTCCCCTTTCGATCGAATATATTCCCCCAATCAATAGTATTGACACCAAGGATGTAATGTCCCTTTTTTCGAATAGATCTCATTGAAGACCTTTGGTCCTTTTTGTCTACTCGACGGCCAAAGGATGTGTCAAGGGTGACTAAGTTTAATTATTTTATTATATTGCACAAATATTAAAATAAAATATTATAAGTTGCACATATAATAAATAATAAGCTTATTAATAAAATAAAAGAGTCAAATGTAAAAATACAATTATTTTTAATTGTATTTACCATAGGGAGGTACAACTTGTCCATGTAATGGGAAAATAGGGAAATGTGACATTAGCTTCCTTAGAAAAATGCAACTTGGACAAAGGAGGAAGAATGGAGTTTTGAAAGAATAAAAATTATTACTCCTCCCAAGAAAATGTGACCTAGTCTAAGGAAAATTTGGGGCACATGTCTAGAAGAAATCACTTGTTGTGATTGGTTGAGTTGGAGGTCCCTTTGGGCCAATTTTCCCTTTAAAAGGAAGGGTCGACTTAGAGGAGGGAAATTAATCTAGATTTTGCATTATCCAGAGCTCTTGCTTATTATCGATTTTGCAGGATGAAAACCCTTATGAATTCTACCTCTTGTGGATGAAAACCCCAATGGATTGAGAGGGGATTTTCACATAGCAAAAACCAGCGTTGTGAATTAGATTTCTAGGTTCATTTAACCGGTGAGTGTTTGTGAAGAGTTTTTCAAGGTATTTTTAGTGGTTTTGAGGAGCTGGATCGATCTTTTGTGGGTAACCACTTGGTTAGCAATTTTAGAGGTATTTCCCAAGAAAAAATATTCAAGAAAAATATTCTTATAATATGAAGTAAACCAAATCAGAGAGTATTTTCATCATTTTGCATGCACATAAAAGAAACTTAGATCTAAAATAACACAAAAGTATATTTTGAAGGTTTTCGGGAAGAATATTAAGTAGACTTAAAGATCTAATTCTGGGTTGTTTAGATCTAAATTAATTTAGTTTTTCATGATCTAAGATTCTAAATATTTGGGTAATCATCGTGAAATCAAAAATATAACTACTTTGGGTATTCATTTGCATTAAGATCTATCTTAAACCTAGTCATATTTTCTAAAATAAATCCAGATCGCATTAAGGTAGTTACCATTATTATCATAGTATTTGGTGTTTTTTATTGACCTAGAGTTGTTGGAAAACAAGTGAAACCCATTTAGGGATCTTTCGGTGGTATCGGAAGCAATCCTCCCACGTGGAGGGTTTTGTTTTGCAACCTAGAGAATAGGGCCTTCTAGATATTATACAAGGATGCACGTATTCTCCAAGTATTTAGATACAAGAAGTGTTAAACGAGAATCATAAGTCAGAGAAGGGATCGGATCACACAAAGGTGCCCGCGGCATGAGTGATTTGACCTAGATATTTATTTTCAGCAAGTATGATCGATTCTCATCAGGAAATGATTCATACCATGAGACAGTTGATGGAGAGTCTGACTATGAATAGGCCGAGAGATAGGCATAACAAAAGGGAAAGATCTCGAATTAGTGGCTAATAGTTTTCCCAAAGCATTGGGGCTCTACGGAGGTGGGTAGTGTGAGAGGTTCCCCTCCTTGATAGGAGACCCACGAGGACTATGGATAGATACCTCATCATCCTAGATTCCTTAAAGGAGGAGCCACCATTAAAAATTTTGAGGACCCACTGAGGGAATGAAATTTCAAGATACTTGATTTGCATGATGATGAGAGCTCTACCACAAGATCTTGGTATATAATGCCTTTCCCCTCCACCGATATTATTTCTTCACAAAGGAGGGAAAGCTTGAGAGGAGAAAGGTACGGAGAGCTAGAGAACAATAGAATAGGGAGTTGAACATATGCCACCGACAAGGTGACCCTTTCCACATTTGATGGTAGTGGAAAAATTAGTTCCAGAGCATTGATTCATAAGATCGACACATATCTCACTCTCAAACCTATGCGTGGAGTAAGAGGCTATCCAATTTTCCATGTTGCATCAGATGAGTGAAGTATTTTGGTGGCACAATGGGCTAGTCACATAAAATCAAGATCTTCTCAATCATACAGAAGTTCGAGCCTGAGATTTGTGTCTGATATTTTATCAGAAGTGATGTAGAGATTTACTATAAAGACTTTTTGGCATCTTTCTTTGACAGAGCTTGGACATCTTGATGCATACATCAATTCTTTTTCTTCTATACTAGTAATTCTTCAGAGATGCACGAGAGTGCAAGTGGTGATTCTTTTTGGAGGACTTATAACAATGTATTGGGGATTGGTCAAGGATCTTAAGCCTAGGACTTTGCATGAGGCTATTCAGACATCCTTGGACTTAGACATTACTCCTTCAAATTTAGCCCCAAAGGAAGAACTTTTAAGGAGGAAAAATCAAAACAACAAGAAACCCACTTCTTCAAATGGGGGAAGGTTGAGTTTACACCCAAGATGAAGATCTGTAATTCAAAGAATGAGTTGTCCATGCTTATATAAAAATTTATAATTAATAATTGCAATGACAATTGGGAAAGGCAATTAATTGGGAAATTAAAATACATCTCATAAAGGTTGAGGAAAATAGGATGAATAGGAGCAGCCAACACCAAATTAAATTTGCAAATGATCCTTCACACTCACCTATCTTTCAGGAGCACCCAAGTTTAATCCATTAATGTTTCAAGGAAAATGAAAATTAATATAGGATCATTAATACTTTAAAAGTGGATTAACATTCTCAAAGATGTAGGTTAAATAAATTAAATTTATTTAATTTTATGATAATTTTCAAGGTTTTATTCCCCTATGCTTTTGTTGACTTCTCACTCTTCCTTATAAAAAAGGTCAATTGGGTGAATAAATAGTAAGCATATTTATTTGGTGAGTATACACTTTGTGATGACTTCTATGTTATAGATTTGAAAGATAATAATGTTGTGCTTGGTATGCAATGACTTCATTCATTAGGAAGAATCATCCCAAGATGTGCAAGCTGACTTTGACAATGGGATAAGTTTACCCTTAGTGCATAAAGGGAAACAAGTCACTTTGATTTCACTGGGAATTTTTACACATTGCCCCATAAAATGGCACCCAAGTCTATGTTAGTTTGGGACAAGTGGACCATCTCATGAAGACATCTACTGAAGATTTTTCACTTTATTGCATCATGGGATAGCAAGGACAAGATGAATTTTATATCAAAAATTACCCTTATGAGAGGATCATGATAAATTCACAAGTAAGTTGCATGTTTTATTTTTGCAGCATTTGAGTAATTTTTATATCATGTGAATCCATTTAAAGGGCTTAGGATGATTTGGGATCTAGGAGTTGTTAAGGATGTAGATTTTTTCCCTTGTGATTGCTTGGGACAAGCAATCTCGAGAAAAATCTGTAATGTCCCTCTTTTTGAATAGATCTCGTTGCCAAGACCTTTGGTCCTTTTTGTCTACCCGACGGCCAAAGGATGTGCCAAGGGTGACTAAGTTTTATTATTTTATTATATGTTTTTGTGCCAAAAATATTAAAATAAAATATTATAAATTTCACATATAATAAATAATAAGCTTATTATTAAAACAAAAGATTGTCAAATGTCAAAAATAAATTATTTTTAACTCATTACCATTGGAGGTATCGACTTTTCCATGTAATGGAAAATAGGGAAATGTGACATTAGCTTCCTTAGAAAAATGCGAGCTTGGACAAATAGAATAATGGAGTTTTGAAAGAATAAAAAAATTACTCCCAAGAAAATGCGACCTAGTCTAATATAAAATTTGGGGCACGGGTATTTCTAGAAGAAATCACTTGTGATATGGAGGTCCCTTTGGGAATTATCCCTTGACAAAGGAAGAACTTTCGAATTAGAGGAGGGACATCATACGATCATTTTATTAAACCGGGATTTTATAAAATTTTGCATTGTTAAGAGCTTTGAGGATGAAAATTTCAAGGACGAAACCCTTGTGAATTCTACCTCTTGTGGATGAAAACCCCAATGGATTGAGAGGGGATTTCACTCAGAAATTTCAGCAGTGTTTAATGAGACTTCCAAAGTTCATTTCAGCGGTGTTTGTGAAGAGTTTTGAAGGTATTTTCAAGTGGATTTTGAGCAGCGATTGGATCGATCTGTTGTGGGTAGTTGTGGCAGCAATTTTAGATGTATTTCCCTCAAAAATATTTGTCAAATATTCTCCATAATATGGTAAACTAAATCACTATATTTTCATCATTTTTCAAGTATATTTTAAGCTTTGAGGAAGAATATTAAGCAAACTTTAGATCTGATTTCTAGGTTGTTTGGCTGCAATAAATTCAGTTTTTTTCATGATTCATTTCTAAATATTTGGGTAATCATCTAAAATAAAAATATAACTTTTGGGTGTCATTTACATTAAGATATATCTTAAACCCTAGTCACATTTTATCAAATAAATCTAGATCTGCATTAGGGTAATTGCCATAATTATCATAGATCAGTATTTGGTGTTTTTTATTGACCTAGAGTTGCTGGAAAACAAGTGAAACCCATTTAGGATATTTTAGTGGTATCGAGCAGCAATCCTACCACCCGGAGGGTTTTATTTGATGCATCCTAGATAAGTTGGGCCACATGAGATATTATACAAGGAGTCAAGCACATATTCTCATAGATTTAGATACAGGAAGTAGTACGAGAATCATGGACAGAAGAGATGGATCACACAGTCCCCCGCGACATGAGCTAGTTAACACAGATATTATTTTCAGCGGTATGATTGATTCCCATCAGGAAATGATTCAAACCATGAGATTGATGGAGATTTTGACTATGAATAGGCCGAGAGATAGGCATAACAGAAGGGAAAGATCTATATTAGTGGCTATGACTAAGGCACATCAGAGGGCACCTATAGAGGTGGGTAGCACGAGAGGTTCCCCTCCACGTGATAGGAGACACATAGAGGAGAGGAGACCCACGAGGACTGCGGATAGACCTGCAGCCTAGATTCCTACAAAGGGAGGAGCCACCATTAGTTGAGGACCCACTTGAGGGCACAATATTTTAGGATACTGTGATGGCAGCACATGATGAGTGGAGAGCTCTACCATAGGAGGTACATAATGCATTTCCCCTCCACCCAAGATTGTGTTCAAAGGAGGGAAAGCTTGAGAGCTAGGCAGTACGAGAGGCCTAGAGAACAATAGAATAAGGAGTTGAAGTGCCAGGCCACCAAGGTGACCCTTTCCACATTTGATGGTAGTGGAAAAATTAGTGCCGAGCATGGATTCACAAGCTCGACACATATCTCACCCTCAAACCTATGCAGGAGCAAGAGGCTATCCAATTTTCCATGTTACACTGGAGGGAGTAGCGTATGATTGGTGGCACCATGGGCTAGTCACACAGAATCATGATCTTCTACAATCATATAGGGAGTTTAGTGAGAGGTTGATTATGAGATTTGATTGCAAGGATGTAGAGATTTACTATAGAGACTTGACCTACAAATTTGACAGAGTGGACACATTGATGCATACATCAACGAATTTCAGCGTATAGCAAATAATGGTGCCAGAGATGCCTAAGAGGCGAGTGGTGATGTTGTTCATTGAGGGACTTCATGGCAGGCTGAGGGGATTGGTCAAGGATCTTAAGCCTAGGACTTTGCATGAGGCTATTTGGACAGACCTTGGACTTAGACACTACTCCAGTTCAGCCCCAAAGGAAGAACGTCAAGGAGGAAAAATCAGAACAACAAGAGCAGCCCACTTCTTCAAAGGTTGAGTTTACACCAAAGATGGAGATTGTTTCAAAGAATGAGCTTCGCAGGAAGAATTTATGCTTTCATTGCAATGAACCTTGGGGACCAGGGCATAGGTGTCTTGGGAAAGGCAAAATACATCTCATTAAGGTTGAGGATGAAGATTCCTGGGATGAATAGGAGCAGCCAACACCAAACATTGCAAATGATGGTAGACTCACCTATCTTTCGGGAGCACCCAAGTTTAATCCATTCATGTTTGAAGGCAAAATGTTCGGGTGTAGGATCATGGCACTTCTAGATAGTGGATCTACACATAACTTCATAGATGCAGGTTTGGCAGACAAAAAAGGTTTACAATATGATAATTTTGAAGGTTTTGATGTGACTATAGCAGGTGGTCTCACTCTTCCTTACAAAAAGAAGGTCAACCAAGTAAGCATTTTATTTGGTGAGTATACACTTTGTGATGACTTCTATGTTATAGATTTGAAAGATAATAATGTTGTGCTTGGTATGCAATGGCTTCATTCATTGGGAAGAATCACCCAAGATGTGCAAGCTATGGAGCTAAGTTTCCTACATAAAGGGAAACAAGTCACTTTGAGAGCACTCAAGTACACGCTGCCCCATCAAATGGCAGCCAAGTCTATGTTAGTTTGGGACAAGGAACCATCTCGTGAAGACATCTACGAAGATTTTTCACTTCATTGCATCATGGGACAGCAAGGACAAGATGAAGAATACGAAAAATTTGGGCCATTCATGAGGAGGATCATGGCACTATTCACAAGTAAGTTGCATGATTTCATTTTTTGCAGCAGTTGAGCAATTTTGTATAGTGCATGTGAAGCCATTTAAAGGGCTTAGGATGATTTGGGATCTAGGAGTTGTTGAGGATGCAAATTTTCTACTTGTGATTGCTTGGGGGCAAGCAATCTTGGGAAGGGAGGACTGTAATGTCCCTCTTTTCAAATAGATCTCATTGAAGACATTTGGTCCTTTTTGTCTACCCAAGTGCCAAAGGATGTGTCAAGGGTGACTAAGTTTTATTATTTTATTATATTGTGAAAATATTAAAATAAAATATTATTAGTTGCACATATAATAAATAATAAGCTTATTAATAAAATAAAAGAGTCAAATGTAAAAATACAATTATTTTTAATTGTATTTACCATAGGGAGGTACGACTTGTCCATGTAATGGGAAAATAGGGAAATGTGACATTAGCTTCCTTAGAAAAATGTGACTTGGACAAAGGAGGAAGAATGGAGTTTTGAAAGAATAAAAATTATTACTCCTCCCAAGAAAATGCGACCTAGTCTAAGGAAAATTTGGGGCACATGTCTAGAAGAAATCACTTGTTGTGATTGGTTGTGTTGGAGGTCCCTTTGGGCCAATTTTGCCTTTAAAAGGAAGGGTCGACTTAGAGGAGGGACATCATATGATCATTTTATCAATCTAGATTTTGCATTGTTAAGAGCTCTTGCTTTTACCAGAAATTCCAGGGACAAAAACCCTTATGAATTCTACCTCTTGTGGATGAAAACCCCAATGGATTGAGAGGGGATTTCACTCAGAAATTTGAGTGTTGTTAATTAGATTTCTAGGTTCATTTCAGTAGTGTTTGTGAAGAGTTTTGAAGGTATTTTCGGTGGTTTTGAGCAGCAGTTGGATTGATCTGTTGTGGGTAGTTGTGGTAGCAATTTTAGAGGTATTTCCCTCAAAAATATTTGTCAAATATTCTCCATAATATGGTAAACCAAATCACTGTATTTTCATCATTTTCTGAAGTATATTTTGAAGGTTTGAGGTAGAATATTAAGCAAACTTTAGATCTAATTCTGGGTTGTTTAGCTGCAATTAATTTAGCTTTTTTCATGATTCAGTTTCCAATTATTTGGGTAATCATCTGAAATCAAAAATATAACTTTTGGGTGTCATTTGCATTAAGATCTATCTTAAACCCTAGTCACATTTTCTAAAATAAATTCAAATCTACATTAGGGTAGTTACCATAATTATCATAGATCAGTATTTGGTGTTTTTTATTGACCTAGAGTTGTTGGAAAACAAGTGAAACCCATTTAGGGATCTTTCAAAGGTGATCAGAAAAGCACATGATTAAATGATGTGGGGAAAATCCTATGAAAAATGGATTTAGGAAATCATCGAGCAAGAAAAGGCATTTTCCAAACCTCATTTCTCTCATCCAAGTATGCTCATGAAACATTGTCTGAATTAAATAAGATGAAGGAGAAGCTTCCAAAGGAAGTCATTTGGATGAGATACTCCCACTGGTATCTAAAATGAGTTCTTTCAACTCTCATGCCCTCGTGAGTAAGGGATTGTTCATATCAACTGCCGAGGACTTGTCTCAAGTTTGGATCCACATCTTGGATGCATAGTATGCAATGCTCAAAAATGCCATATCCAAAATGGATTACCATGAGTATTGGTCTCTATAATCTTGAATGAAGTCTACCATTGTGTTCAAAGGTTTGATTTCTCCCCACTCTTGTAAGACTCATCATCAGAGGAACTCATCATTGCATTCTAGGAGATGGTCAAGAAGGAGGCAGGTGATCCTCTTTCCTTTAACAAAAATAATTTAGAGTCCCTAGCTGGTATCCAAAGTTACATTGCCTCAATTGCAATGGATCACGAAGAATGGCTTCATCAATGTCAAAGAATCAAGGATGTTCCAGAACATGGATCAAGGTACTTGGTTTTGTTTGTATCCTAGGGAAGAGAATTTGATAGCTACAATAACTTAGTTCAACAGAGAATTCAAGGAACAGGTGCCCATTCTAGAGGACCCCCATCCAGAGGTTTAATTTTCAAAAATTCTTCAAGGAGGATGCTACTTCATCAGAAATATCCTTCCCTTCTCTTCTACTCTCTTTTTCTCCCTCTCCTTTCTCTCTCCTTTCTAATTATTCATTGAGCTTAATCATTGTATTTCATCCTATTCACTTAAGTGACCTATTTTAAATTTGTAAAATTATTTTCTCAAAATTATAAGAGAAATACTTAATTCATGGAAAAAAAAGGTCACAAGTGGAATACGGAACATGAAGATTCATGTGAGGGAGGTGAAAGGAAAATTGAGATTGTTATAAATTGGGATGGCTTCTCCATTCCAAGGGATTCCATATTTTGAAAAATTATCACTCTGTAGCAATAGTGGATTGTGATATGTTGTTGGAATTTGTGTCATACTTATACATGAAATAAATCTACATTTCTGCTACATCATTTCTTATTTTCCTTTGTACAACATGTGCAAATGTCAATAAAGGAATAGATTTTCTACTTTTCAAGATGTATGAATGTGTGAAACTTTGTATACATGGTTTCTTCTCATTATTGATGAAATAAAAACAATTTTTATAAGCATCTTATGTTTATTCCAATTCTCTTGTTTATGCACTTTGTAAGCGTAGTGATACAAGAGCTTTGTATCTTTGGTAGATGAACTTGACGACTTTTTGTCTTGATTCATTGATCCCACTAGCTTCATTGTTTCTTTACTTTATATTGAATGTTGAAATACTCTGGTTATTGGGTGTGATCTATGCAATCCACTCGTGGAAGTAATGTTCCTTTCATACTTTCCATCTTTTTCTCTCATCATTGTAATTTCCTCTTTTATACCCGTGTAAGCACGTTGCCTGAGTTCATGGAGTTTTCACGTGTGATCCCGACTACCCATTTTAAGAATTTAGAAACAAGGGAATATTTTTTTACACAATGTTATTTGTTCTAAATAAAACATCATTTAGAAGACACATTCCATGCCAATCAATCTCATAATAGATAACCATATGTAGTTGTAATGACTTGGTAAGTTACTGATCTCTCATTCCTCGACTCTACACAAACCGATCTCTCATGTTTGTCTTAAAGTATAGAATACTTTATATATACAACGTATACTTGGTTTTCCTACCATGTTCCAAGTATTGATTGATATGTTTACAGAACCTATCTGAATATTTATTACCAATATTCATCTGACATCATGTTTCTTTAAACTAGGTGACATAGGACAACACAACTAGTAACTTGTGATACTTTGGCCAAATATTTTCAACATACTATTCATGTTACTATTCCTAGATGGCATACTCATCATTTTAGAATACATCCTTCACCTCACTCTTCTATTATCTAGAATGGTCTTTACTGACTTCTGTCAGTCCACTTGCCCAAGGTTTGACCCTAGCCCAGGTTAGCAACATAATTTGTTATAGGAAGACGCTCACGATGACTTAGGGTATATGGGCATACTTGATCAACCTAAGTCGACCGAATGTGCCAAGGTACCTGAGTCATAGAGAGCTACTCCCTATTCTAAACATGTTAAGAACTTGACCTAGAGAGAAAATTAGCCCAAGTCCATATGTGTGTAGATCTAGATGAAAAATATGGAAGGGTGTTGCCACATGTCAACTGCAACATTGTATCCTCGAGAAGCCCTTGGACTTCTTGAAGGTACAGTCCTGTAGTTGGCATGTGCCAACATCCATTAGAATTAATTCATCACGATGTACATACCCCTTGGTGGTCATTAAATTTATAATTAAATTGGATTAAGATTCAGATTGCAGCAACCATGCCTAACCCTAATTCCAACATTCATTAAGTTCTTTATCCATAATTAATCTGATTTGATATTAATAACTTCATTAACTCATGCTTGCATTGATGTTCATTAACGTGGCCTAACAAGTAGTTATCCCCAAAAAACAGGGCAACAAACATCAAATGGTTAATTTTTAATGTAACCTAGTTGTCCAAAGAAGGTGTATCATCCACCTAGATTCAACTAGTGTTTACTTTTTATAAATGAAGCACAAGGATTAAAGATCATAACCACCATTCCTTTTATTTTTCATTCTTATGAGAGAGGAAGAGTCTTCCTCTACACTGTTAGATGTTATTTAAACAACCTAGTTCATCTATTCCATTTTATTTAAACACAATTTTGAATAGAAAGGAGTACACAGTATAGTCCCAAGGCTGAAGAATAAACAAAATACTGTCCACAAGAGAAATCCATTCTATTCTCCTTTTAAAGACCCAAAAATTCATTCAAATGAATCTATAAGAGAGTACTAAAACTCAACACTAGTATTAAGCTTAAGCAAGGTTTCCAAAATACTCACGAACTCAAAAGTAACTGAGATCCCAACACAAGGACTTAAACAACTCAATACAAAAGAACATATAGTTCGTGATCCAAGTAAGAACAAATTATATGAAACAATCCCGAACCAGAGGTATTAAATCCTACCAACAAGATTTAGTACACGAGAGTATTCAACTCTTCTTTCCCTTAAAAACCTAGAAATCAATTAAAAAGGATCTGAAAGAGAGTGTGAAACCCAACACACGTTTAAGTCAAGCAAGGTCTCATATTACCCTCAAAATTGACAAAAACCAAAATTACAAAAAAATACTCTCACAGTTCCAACTAGTTCATAAAGATTGAGACAGAGAATGTATTCATTCCAATCAACTCACACAAGAAGAAGTATGCTCACTACATATCTATAAACTTCAAGGACCATTATCGACTATTTCAAACGAGCTCTATTTCAAACCAACTTAGTCACAATATACAATATTGAACCAGATACATTTCCATAAAAGGTCCATTAACCTTCAAACAAAATAGTCAAGCCTACAACAAGATGCGGGTTTTCTCATAGTAGAGGAGAGAAGAATATCCTCCATATTTACATGCCCTTACAAGTTCAAAGAAAGTGGTACAGTCTGGGACAGAAGTACCACAACCATTCCAAACTCAAGAAGCTTCAAGGAGAAGATCTCAAAAGAGATTACCATATCAACTCAAACCAAAACTATTCTCTCAAGATTTTTCGAGCAGACAGTCCCATATATGAGTTCTAAGAAACTCAAAACCTTGAATATGAGTAAAACACAAAGCTCATAATATAAGTATAGAACCAACACAATGCTTTGAATACAAGTTTAGAACCCACATGTATTGAATATGAGTTCAGTGCTAAACACAAAGCTTTGAACACAAGTTCAGAAAAACACAAAGCTTTGAATACAAGTTCAAAACACACAAGCTTAGAATATGAGTTTAGTACTAAACACAAAGCCACGAAGATGAGTTCAAAGTAGACACAAGCCTCGAGTACAAGTTTAGAACCAAACACAAAGCTTCAAATACAAGTTCTACATGCATATCACCACTGAATCTTGCACAGAGAGAGTTTCCAAAGGCTAACATATCATGCAATGGATTCATATCCATAAATCATAGAGATTCATACAACCAAGAAAGTAAATAACTAGAAAAAACATGCAAACATTTATCTCATGAGAGCATAATTGTTTTAATGAATCATTTAGAAGAAAGCAAGAATCTTAATGGGTAGAGCTTATCATGTCTGATAGTGCTTTTGCCAATTCAAAGGAGACTTATAAGCCGAGCTTTCAAATATTTTTCTCCTCCACACAAGATCAACAACCAAATGTCTTTTCTTCCAATGCCTCATATACTTTCCTTTGATCAAAAATAGAAAAAAGAAACCAAAAATAGCCACAAAGTACAAGTCAAACTACTGGTTCGAAGAACCAAATAGTTCCATGCAGAGAAAAAATTGTAAGGCATACAAGACCAAACAACCTCCAACAAACCCACCTTCATTGTTTCTAAGATGGTTTTCAAGTAAAAACCAAGGTTCATTAATGCAATTACTCCTCAATCTCCCACATATCTCTCCTTGCCACCACCTCTTAAAACTGGTGATTGTTATCTCCACTTCAGCATGCATTTCCAACTTTAGTTAAGCCTCCACGTATGCCTCCACTAAAGTTTAATTACCTTTTCCTAAACTGATTGTACCTCCCATTCATTTAACCAAATAAAATAAAATAAATGCCATTGGAACCATCACCATAATGTCATGCGACCCTAGGTTCCCTTTCAATAGTTTAGGATAGATTTCCCAAAACTTAGGTTATAACCTTAGGTTTAGTCAAAATCATTTCATAAGTAATTTCCACCTTAGGTTAGATCAAATTCACAACCATATAGTATTAGGTATTAGGTTAAAATAGCCTAGCATTACCTTAGTAATTTCTCCCTTATTCATTTAGCACAAGAACTTAGGTTAGGACGCCATCCCAAAAAAATAGAATAAGAAGCTTAGGTTAGATTGTAACCCAAATAAGTAGACATAGCTAGGAAGTAGGTGCATTTACCTAGTTTTAGAATACCGTTAGGATAATCCTTTAGGTTTTAGGATTTATATTCCCTTCATAGTCATGAAGCAGGCTTCATTTTTCTTACACCATTAAATGTCCTAAAGAGATCAATCCCAAAGATCCAAGCACAAACATACAACCGAATGAAGGCATGTTCTTACAAGACCAAAGAATTTGTAACACACAAAATTTCAGTCCGCTATGTCTCTCACACTTATGAATGTCAATTTACCATTCAATCTAGTAAGGAGATTTAAAACATTCCTTGGATCATTGGAATTGATCCAAGGATGAGTCAGTTAAAAGAGATAAGTTTGCAACTCTCAAAACCAAATTGCAACTCATCTACAAGAAGTGAAAATGGATTCTTGCAAGCCATATCATTTCAGTCCAATGAATCTAAGAGTAGAAATGATTTATCCATAACAAGCATGATTTTCAACAATCAAGGAAACACACCTCATTCAAGAAAATCACATGCCAACGCTTATAATGCAAAAGAGGAATATAACTGTTTGTCAAAGGTTTACTGCTTTCTACTTTGCAAGATGTATGAATGTGTGCAGCTTTGTATGCATGGTTTCCTCTCAATGTTGATGAAATAAACATGATTTTTATAAGCATATTATGTTTCATGCACTTCTCTTGTTTATGCACTTTGTAAGCATAGTGATATAAGAGATTTGTATCTTTAGTAGATGAACTCGAAGACTTTTGTCTTGATTCATTGGTCCCACTAGCGTCATTGTTTCTTTCCTTTATATTGAATGTTGAAATAATCTGGTTCTTTGGGTGTGATCTCTGCAATCCACTCACGAAGTAATATTCCTTTCATACTTTCTATCTTTGTACCCCATGCAAGCACCTTGCCACGGGTTTAGTGGAGTTTTCTGTGTGATCCCTGACCATTTTGTCCACCCATGACATTTTAAATAGGATTAAGATTATTTACATTCAATAATGGGAGTTGTACCATTTAATGCATAGGGGTGTAGCCCCATGAACATTGGTGGAGACACATAATTTTTCCACCCAACAAATTTTCTCACTAACATAAATATAATTCAATTCTATCTCTATTCTTCTTTTATGAATCCTATATGAGAACTTACATTTGCTCGTTCAATACACAATTGAACTTATTAATTAATTTAATAAATATGAAGATTGTGATAATGAAGATCTACCCATTCTAAAATAAAGTAAATTTTCTCTATTTTTCCTAATATATGATTTGAATATGAGAATATGAAATTTCCCATTAAAAAAAATTAAATTTAATCTCTATTCTTCTTCAATGATTCCTATAAGAGACTGGGCATCTACCTATTCAAGATAAAAAAAATTGTTTGTATGAGAATGTGCATATTCCCATTCTAATCATTGTAATACAAGCAATATTGAACTTGATCATTACTAATGGGAAAAGTAATAAGATATAAGAGTGAAAAGCAATGGTCAATCTAATACAAGAATTATTTAACTTAATCAATTTAAAAACTATATGATGGCTGTGAGAATGGGAAACTTGCCATTTTAAAATGAATTAGATTTTATCTATATTATTATTTTATGATTCCTATATGGGATTGGGTAGTTGTTCATTCGATACAAGATTGAACATAATCATTTTAATACCTATGAAGGTTGTGATTATGGGGAACTTCCCATTCAAAAATAAAGTAAATTTGATCTATTTTTCTTATATGATTCCTATATGATAATGGGAAACTTCCCATTCTAAAACAAATTAAATTTTATCTATATCCTTCATATATGATTCATATATGACAATGGGCATCTTCCCATTCAATACAAGAAATAAATTCTTTTTTGTATGTATAAGGGCATAAGCTCCTTCTAAACATTCTAATACAAGCAATATTGAACTTAAACATTTTAATACCTCTATAGGTATGGATACCTAACCATTGAATGGAAGATAAAAAAATTGTTTATATGAGAATGGGTGTATGCCAATTCTAATCATTGTAATACAAGCAATATTGAACTTAATTTTTTCAATAAATCTATGAAGGCTATGAGAATGGGAAACTTTCCATTATAAAACAAGCTATATTTTATCTCTATTCTTATTTTATGATTCCAATTTTGAGAATGGGAATATGTTCATTAGATACATCATTGAACTTAATAATTTTAATTCCTATATGTCAATGATTAAGTTTAATATTGCTTGGCTTGGCAATGAGCTAGACCGCCCATCCCGCTCGATAGGTCAGCCCCCTAGCCTAGCTTGGGAGTTCAGCTTGCACGCCCATCTCGGCAGTCATATCACTCAATCATTTCAGTAGGTTAGCTCACCGCCCATCTTGACCAGCCGACTCCACTAGCCACTCGACAAGCCAACACAATCAACATCTCAAAGATATCATCTCACCCACCCAAATCATAATTTCAACTCACCGCCGATATCGATGAATTAGCTCACCCTTTGAGCTCAGCCGAGTCTAACCCCATCCCAAATCAATAATTAAAATCACACACCCCACTTGGTAAGCTGGCCCACTTAGCTCGGTAGGTCAACTCACCCGCCCATCTCGACCAAGCAAGCTCAATCGGCCATCTCGAGGCCGCCAAAGACAACCATCAGCTCAATAAATTAGCTCACTCACACAACTTAGAGTTTCATCTTGCCCACCGAGTTCGGCAAGTCAGTTCACTTGCCGAGCTTGGTAGGTCGATCTCTCTCCTCAACTCAACCTACATAGCTTGCCCTCCCATCTTGGCATGTGCGGTTAGGCCACCCATCTCGAAAAATAAGTAAATATTCCTAGGTGGTAACCCCACACTATACTTTAGTAATAAAAATAGTTAACTCCTCGTCTTAACATGAAGGATTAGAAGTGGTTTTTTATAATCTAAAACATTTTTTTACAAGGGAATGATCTTGTTCAGACTCAAACATGCAAGAAATAATCATATTTAGAGGCATCCTTTTATAACTATGGAGGATAATACTATGCAAGTCTTTCAAAAGATTGAAGTGATATTCTTAAAACACATCAATAATACAAAAGATCAAAAATATGACATTATCTTTATACCCAAATCAGAATACAAGAGAAAGAAAGAAGGATGATATTCTTCATCTCATAATAAATCAATAGATAAGAGTTAGAAGTATCTCTGAAACTTATCTTCAATTTAAAAAATAAGTAAAAATTTTCTTCACTATAAAAAAGTAAATTCTTCTTCTAATAATGAATCATTCTCGGCCTACGAACTCACCCACACAACTTGGAAAAAAAGTAATTCCACCTAGGTGGTAAGACCACTCTAGTAGTTTGGTAAAATCATAATAGATAACTCCTCGTATTAGCAACTACGATTTGGTTAACAACTACACATGTCTTTCAAAACATTGAAGTGATATTCTTAATACCTAGATAAAAAAATTAAAGATAAAAAGGGCATTATATTTAAACCAAAAATGGAATATAAGGGAAATAAAACCAAATGATACCCTTCATCTCCTAATAATTCGAAGAGAAGATTTAGAATAATCCATGCCGCAAATTTTTCTTCAAATCTTGTGTGTCACATGCTGAAACTGTCTTAAGAAAATGAGGGATCCCAAAGCAAAGAAGGGCCGACAACATTTTAAAGCAGAGAGGACAAACAATATCTTAGAAATATTCTCGCTTCACGGGAAAAAATAGTCTAACGAAATGGGCAGCCCAAAGCAAAAGGACAAAAAAATGTGGAAAATGGATTAAAAAAGCAGAAAGGATGAACAAGAAAGAGATACCTTCACCAACCCATGGTAAACCTTTCAATTCGCAATACCTATCCCATCATCAAAAACAATAACCACCGTCATTCTCTCTACAGTGCCGCAGTGGTGTGAATTAATTGCCATTAATTTCACCAATTTCCCTCCAATGGGCGGTCGAAGACGTGTTTGAAAAACAAGTACCTTCAATTAATAAAAAATTAACGATGGAAAATAATTTATTTACAAATTAATGGTCTCGTTATTCCATGGTAAAAAACAATATAAATATTAAAAAATATGGTAGCCATGATTTAGGTTTAATAATTACACTTAAAATAAAATTTAAATTTTCAAAAAATTCATAGCCATGTTTTAGGTTTATTGCATATAAAATAAAATATAAATTTTAAACTTTATCATAGTCATGATTTAGGTTATTTACATTTAAAATAAAATATAATTTTTAAACATTATCATAGCCATGTTTTAGGTTATTTTTTGCATTTGAAATTAATTGATACTAATTTATACTAGAGAGGGGATAGTTAGGGCAACTATATATGACGTGCGGTTTTCACAAAATCACTCAAATGTTGAATCGTTTACTTGCTTCAACCACTCCCTGAACTCTAGATGGGAATGTTGACTTAAATAGAAAGAGGGGATAGGGAGGATCAATCCAAAACATATATATATATATATATATATATATATATATATATATATATATTGATTACAAATGACAATCCTATTATTTGGTACTAATACAATATTTTATGATATCTACGTTTTTTGCTTATTTGGATTTTTCATCACATTTAACCTTGAGTTTTTTTAATATATTTTGATATGTATCTTTAATATTTATCAAGTTTCATTATAAATATCTTGAATTTAATAGAAAATAATTACATCTCCCATACTTGTTTGTGTTAAAATCACTGATACTATAATATGGTTGTGAAATTGATAAAAACTATATAACTTATAGTAATCACATCAAAGGTTAATATTAGATGTTCTAAATAATGAGATAATACCTTGGAAGAACATTTAGAGAAATTAGATTTATTCATTTTTGAGAAAAATATTATATCTTGAGGCAATACACATAGAAAGAATGGGCATATGTCCATTCTCATACAAACAAACATTTTTATCTTATATTGAATGGGCATATGCCCATTCTCATATAAGAATCATAGAAGAAAAATAGAGGTATTATCTTGAGGCAATACACATAGAAAGAATGGGCATATGTCCATTCTCATACAAACAAACTTTTTTATGTTGTATTGAATGGGAATATGCCCATTCTCATATAAGAATCATAGAAGAAAAATAGAGGTAATATTTAATTTTTTCTGAATGGATAGTTTCCCATTCTCACATCCTTTATAGTGATATTAAAATGATTAAGTTCAATATTTATTCAATAAGTTAGAAGGGTTAGAATAGGCATATGCCCATTCTCATACAAACAAAGAATTTTACTATTGTGATGAGAATGGGGATATGCCATTTCTCATACAAACAAATATTTTTATCATTGTGATGAGAATGGGCATATGCCCATTCTCATAAACTAAATATAGAAAGAAAGAAAAATTATCCTATGTGAAACATAAAGAATGAATGACAATTAGATCCTTTTATGAGAATGTTTAAAATGGACAAATTCCCATTCTCATAGTCAGTGAATATGGGAAGTATGAGGAATTATTGTAAAAGTAATATATGCTATGTTAATATGATGAAGATATTTGGATGAAGTGGTTAGCAATCAAGTTTCTATTTAACCTCTATTTATTTATTTCTCATCATTTAAATTCAATCTCATCTATTTATTTCTCATCAATTAAATTCAAATGAGTCAAGTTCAATCATAGTTTAGAAATCGTGTTATAAATATATTCATGTCAATTTTAATTATATGTATAATTTTGAAGTATTTTCAAACCTTACTAAATTATAGAAGTTCACATAGCTCATGTGCTATGTGTATTCAATATACTTATGGTTGTACATACATGATAATTTTTAATTTATTTTATGCAATGGTTTAATAGATTTTCCATCATCTCGCAAACTTTTTATTTTATGTTGTTACAGTAGTAGGGGCTTTTGCATTTGTAGAGGATGATCATGTGGACTTGTTTTCAAAAGGAACCAAAGTTGTAGAGGGAAGAGTATATCCAAGTAGGAAGACACTACATTACAAAGATGTGGGAAGAGGATTTGTTGTTGTCAATGTTAACACAATATTGGATGGGAGAGTAAAATTTCCTTTCTCAGTTGATGAATTTGAAACCTTGGTAGATGTCGAGAATAAATGATACTACATTACTTGGGAAGAGAGTGAATTTTCAAAGCATGAAGATTCATCCATTCCCCCAATTTGGGAAGTGAAAACATTTTTAGTGGTTTAGAGGATTACAATGCAGAGAGTGATGGAGATTGTAGTGATGACACTGAAAGCACCATCAATACAGGTCCTAAAGATAGAAGAGATTTTTTCACAAACAATGTCATGATCAAACACAAATCTTGAAGCAAAGATGATGCCATAGCCATGGGTTATATAACTCATGTGCTATAAGTTCAAGAAATTGATGGAGAGAGGTTGGGTCCTTTGTATTTTAGTCTATGGATAGAGAATGTGGTAAATATGTGTTCAAAATGCTTAGTCTTGCTATAACCCAATAAATCAATTGTTTGGCCAATAAAACATTTTATTTTCAATGAAACAAAATGTATCTTAGGATTAAGCAAAAGAGTGCTCAACTAGATGGTATGTACCTTGTACACAGTGATCAACACAATTTAAAGTTTGTAGTCATTTTTAATCCTATCACAAAAGGAAGAACCCCATACACACCCGCCTATCACCCAAGAGAAGCTAAGTTCTCACTTGAGGCACACGCGGGTGCCGAGTCTCTCTTTATGTGAGTTTAGTGGGAAGCATTATCTATGATTAGTGTAAGAGTATTTAGGAAAGAATTTAAGACATACAAGAACTATAGGACTCGAGTAACAGCCTCCGGATCCTTGCAGTCACTTCAAACCGAGTGCTTTAAAAATTCTAGAACATATACTATAATAGAAAGAAAGATACAACCATTCATACGTAGCATTGAAGGAAAGAGAACTCATATGAATGAAATATGCATTAAACCCATTGATATTCATATCTATTTATAATAGGTAACCTCAATATATTCATTGGTTTATTATAGAGTGTCAGAGAGAGTAGACCACAGTCATGGGCATCACTAGACATATGTAACTAAGCTAACAGAAAAGAAAATAACAACTCCATGCTTAGTACATCCTTTCTTGAACCAAAATATCCACTCGTAGCAATTCTGCAGAGCTTTGCTTACTCTCTAATCTATTATTCCCTATGTATATCTAGATGATATATCTCTCTGTGTGTGTGTGTATATCTCTTTTTCCGTGGCAAGCACTTGTATTTATCACTTTCTTAGGCTGCCAACTCACCTTGCCATGCCCTCAGATCCATCACCAAGTGTTGAATGTGGTCCTCCATGCAAGCATGTTCCTTTAGGCCTGAGCTCTCCATTCCATCTCATGATGATCTTCTAGAAGATTCCATTTGGGGCATGCTCTTTCCTAGGCCAACCTATTGCCAAGCTAGCATCTTATCCACACACAACCAATCATGCTTTTCACGTGTTCTACCTTGGGTGCTCAAATTGGCTAAGTCTTAAATCTCCTTTACACGTCATGTGCACTATTTTCTTCCTTAATCCTTTCTCTTGCATGTTTTTTCCTTACGCACCATTCTATAACCTGGGATCCCATGTGCCCATGTACCTTTATACTTGGTCAATATTCTAGGGGCCCAACATCACCCCACACTATGCCTGTTCTCCGTCCTCGGAAATATTTTACTTGACCAAGATGCAAGTTGTTTTTATAGAACCAAGATGTAGACTTATACTTTACAAAATGAATAAGGAATGAAAGAATAGGGAAAGAATGAAGAATGGGGGACATCAATTCAATAGGCTAAGAAAGTCCTTTCACAGATCTACCTCCAGCTTGTTCCACACTTTGACCTCGCCCTTCGCCTTTTGGCATACGTTGCCCACTAGGGTACTTACTTCATCAAAGCTTAGGCCACTTCCCTGGGCACTCAAAGTTTCCACAATCTGCTCCATTTCCTTACCCAGGTCTACGAGTTTATCCATTCTTCTAGTAATTTAGGGGTATAGTTCCTTCAGTTGAGCCTTAATTGAGCTTCTTAAAGCCTCAATTGCCTCTGATTTCTTCTCTACCTCGGCCAGAACCTTGTCCCTCTCTGCCCTATTCCCTTTGTTCTTTTCTTGGAACTCTTTCAGCTCTGCTTCAAGTGTGGTGACCAAGGAGCTCGCCACCTTATCTCTATCTACACATGTGTCATATGCGGCTTCTGCAGACTAGGCAGTGACCTTAATCTCCATGAGTACTTGGCTGTACTCAGCAACAAGTGCTACCACCTTCAACCGGTCTTCCTCTTTCAAGCATGTGGCCACTTCTTCTGTAGATTCCAGTGCCAAGGGTCACCTCTCCATAGTGAGGATGCATGTTAGGTCTTCTAAGAATTCCAAAGTTGATGCGTACCTCTGAGGGATTGGCATTAGGTCTGGGTGCTTTAATATGATGGCACTCTTGATCGACTCCACCTTCTTATAGACCTCCTGCACCTTTAATTTTTCTTCCTTTAACTCGTGCTTTAACCGTGTCTTGATTAATTCTTCATGTTTTAAAATCTTGGCCTTATCCACCTATTCTTCCTCCTTCCTCAACTTCACCTCCAATGCTCGATTCTATCATTTCGTGCAAACAACCTAGCCTCGCCTCGACCGTGACTTTTTGAGCATTGCATACTTTCTCATCTAAAAGCTCCTAAGCATTTACTAAGGGTTTATCTCCTTAGACCTTGGCAATGAGATGAGCACTTTTCGGCAGACTTCAAAGTTTGGCTCGTCAATGTATGACTCAAACGCCTAAGAGAGAATCTTCTTGGTCCTGGGGTATGTGCCATTCTTTTCAAAAGACCCCATGGCTAGGAGCCTTTCCATGGGTACAGTGCTTTGGAACCGTGCGTGTAACACCTTCTTTGTGTCATCTACATATCCCATTATCTCTGCCTCTCGCGTTTTTGTATCTATAGTTCTCCTACCTAAAAACACACTTTTGGGGAAGCTAACTGCCGAGCGGGGCCTCCTAGGCTATCGTGTTTCTTTCTAATGCTCTCCTCCTTCCCTTCCTTAAGCACTATGTCTCAATGCTTATGCTATAACTCTTGGTCTATAAGGGCTTGAGCATATTTTTCACTTCTCACTTTGTTATCTTAGTAATCTACTCTTTGTAAAGCTTATGGCTCCCCTGCTCCTTGGCATCCTTCTCATCTACCTTTATGTCTTTGGTGCCTTCCTCATATTGTGTGCCCTTGTACCACACAAATACAAACTCCTTCTTCTCCTTTCCACTCTCTTCCTCTCGAGTCATAGACACTAAACACATGTGGTTCCTTGTACTTCTCAAGTGCTCTTCTTCCTCGCCGCCACCTCCTTCACTCTCATCTTCTCCTTCTCCCAAGTATTTCTCCAAGCTATCGGTCACCTCTCGAGTTAGCTTCTTCATCCACCCTCTCGCTTCTTCTTGAGAGGTGGTTTCGATAAGGAGATTTGGCCTTCTCTTCTTCCTTTGGTGATTCTTCCATGGTGGTGGGTTTCTCGGGTGCCTCTACTGCATCTTCTTCTTCACTAGAGACTTCTTTCTTCGTATGTAGGTGTTTGTCTTGGCACTTTTAGATGGCATACTCACTGTCCGAGCTGTTGGCACACTTGGCGCTCCTTCCTCTCCTCTCGCCTCTCTTCTTAGATGTTGGCTTCTTCTTCCCCAAGGGGTATTCAGTATGAGATTTTTTCCTCCAAATATGTGTCCTTTTCAAACTTTGGCCTTATGTGCATATACACACTCATCGTGGATCCTCCGGTGATGGGAAGCAATCGGCCTAGTCATTTGGATCTTGTGTAACACGTACTTTCTATGTATGCATGCTTACCACCGAGATAATTTAGCTTCTTCCTCATATCCCTATGTTCTCGGTCCAACCTTCCTAGTTCAACCTTCACTTCTTTGATTCTTTAAATATATTTACTCCTCGCTGAAGTATTAGGTAGTGAATGTGAAAGGAAGCTTGCACCAAGGGCTCCATGATTCATCAATAATCTTGAATCTACCCAAGCAAAAAGAGTGCTGTATACCACGAACTCAGCTTCTCCCATAGTGGCTGGGATTTGTTCAATGATCCTCCACTCTACCCCGAATACATTCCTCAAGCACGTATACCACTTTTCCAGCTATGCTTTGTGGGGAGCCATCATTGTATCACAAGCATACTTCTCAAACCTCTTCATGGGTGAAGGGTCTTTGGCTGGGTACTCCCACATAAACTTGTCTAATGCATCCGGCACTCCAATTTCTGCAAACACTATGGTGAGAAAGACATTTCCAAAGAGGATCATGTCCCCTTCCTTCGCGCACTTAACAATCTCCTCTGTAATGTACATGGATAAGTTGTATATCATCCCCTCTGTAATCTTCCTATAGACATGTAGCCAAGGTTTGTTGACCTGTGTCCATCTTTCTTGGCCATTCAACTTAGTCACCAGATGCATAGCCATCTTCATAACGGGGTCCTTGATGTCTGAAATATCGTAGTACCGCAACCCTTTCTTATAGGTATACTCAAGTGTGGTCTCTTAAATAGCCTCCTTGTCACCAAGGTCATCTTCTAGGCTATCTCCCTCACATATGAGGCCTATAAATTGTGAAATTAACTAGGAGTCACACGTATCTTGTGCCCAACAAAGTGGAAATAGTCTTCGTGCACCCAAGACATCAACCACTGGTACAAGTGATCTGGCTTCCCAAAAAAGTCAACTCATAGAGTTACAATAGCCTTACCTTCACCAATTTAACCTTAACATTATCATTAAATATGGACAAACCTTTACGTGTTCACTTGTTGGTGGGGCATACCAATTCCAACACCATTTCTTTCTCTATGGTTTTTTTGTGGTGATTATAGTCACTAACATGTATTCTTCTCAAGTGGGATTCACATTCCTTTCCCATCATCACCCCATCTGGGTATTGCATCTCTGCATACCATTCTTCATTTGTGTCTACTTCAGGTTCTGGTTGTTTAGCCTTGGCTTTTCCCTTTCCTTTCTTGGGTGTTATGGTTGAGGTATTTTTATCACTCCTACCCTCTCTTTGTTACTCTGCGTTTCTTCTCCCAACCTTCAATCTCAGATCCATGATATAACTCTTCTAAACCCATGCCCTAGTTTGTCAAACCCTAACTTGGATAAAATCTTCACAAGACAACACCTCTTCAACTCCTTCCACACCCATGTAATTCTTTCTGGTTTGTAATCTCAAACTAGCTCTTCACGTTTTAATCACACAGATCTTCCACTCCATTGAATCTGAAAACCCTAGTTTATAACACTCGCTTATATCTCTAACTCTTCATTTTCGCAAAGTAAAAATGAGAGTGCCCCACCCTTTATTTATAGTTTTTCCTTTTTTCGATAATTAAATGCTACTTTACCTACCCCCATACTTTGTTCATTTAATGCATCTTTTGAAACAAAGTCTTTCTTCAACACCTTCACTCACGCACCCTTCCTACACGAAAAACTCCTCCAACCTTCAAACGTAACCCAACCAACCTAATAGGAGACACTTTCGCGCACTTAACCTACGCTTGTTGGTCGTCAAATAGGAATTTTAAGAAGAGCAATAGTCATGGGACAAGAAGTCCCTCCTCTTTAATGGGAGAGGTTCCTTATTCAAACGAACTTATTTACAAATATACAAAACATGTTTTTATGGTTGTACTTGAATATTATGAAAGTGTCTTCCACAAGGATCATCAGTTACAAAAGGACTGAGGAAAGGAAATACGAGGATGAGCAGAAGAGCAACATGCAGAATTATAGATAGCAGAATAATCCTTTATGTATACGAAGTTGCAGTGAATTTAAAACAAGATCGTTTGCACAAGATGAGATTACTGACACAAAGTTCTGTAAATAACCTTCTTTAGATTCATTAATCAAGGACACAAAGTTCCTTCTTGGTTATACAAGATCACTATACTCGCAATATTTGAAAATATGCAATCAGTGAGACTAACGAACTAGAAACAAATGATCTCCACGAAATTAAAAGAAAACACAGAGATAACAGAGATTAGATAGATAATGAATGGAAAGCCCTTTTGTATTGATTTCTTTCTGATCTATTTACACTTTAAGAAAATATGAAAAGTTCTTCCTCTCTTTGGAATGGCGTGGAAAGGCTGTTATATAGCTTACAAATCGGCTTATTCTTTGTAACCGCTTCTTTAACCGAGAATAGTTAAGGACCGCCAATCGTAATGCCTTAACTTCTTACAAAGAAAATGGAAAAAGAAAGGGAAGAAGAGAAAAGAACAAGGAGAAGAAGACAGTGGCCACCACCGAGAGGGACCCATGACTTGAGTAATCCGCTGCTCGAACTTCTTTAACACCTCGGCCTATGTCTTTTCCACAAGGGACCGACGTGTTGGTCGTAGATCGAGTCCAAAATCCAAGACACTTCTCCATCTCATTATCAAACTCGACATGAGTATAATAATCTTTGTTTGCTTCTTCAATGGTAGATCAAGAGAGAAAATCTCCTTCATTTTCTCCTTGGAGATGGAACTTTCCTTGAATAGGTTATCTTTGACAAAAGCTCTGAATTGAGCTTTGATTTCTTGCAAGGAAAGGGAAGTACCAGAAGTCTCATCCTGAAGATGACAGTGTATATCTTTGAAAGCAGAGACCACCAGTGTCTTGAAAGCTTCACCCTTCTGCCAACTGTTCTTCAGATTCTCCCAAAGCCTCCTCCAGGACTCTGATCTTCCACTCCACACTGTAGACCCAGGACTTCGACAGATTATCCTTTGCATCATCAAAGACTTTACTCGCCAACAGAACGTTCTCATCTGCTTGTCCCATGAGTCGGAGGTCTACAATGCAACTGCTCCAGAGTTTGAGCTCTTTATCCATGATATTGATAGTGGAGGAGAGCTTCAGTTGTACATTGCCCACCTTTTCGTGGAGTTTGAAAGCTTCATCGATGAAGTTTAATCCAGCAACAAGCATGTCATCCACCATGGCTTCAATAGCTCTGCCATAGACAGAATACTTGTGCATATCTTTGATACCTTGCACTTCATCTTGGCTTAGAATTACAAGAGGTGGAAGAGTAGTCAATGGGGTAGGGTCCAAGACTTTATCCTTAGACAAAAGAGACTTGATGAAACCTGTGAGAATTTGGGCTTGTTCTTCCAACTGTTCAATAGTTTGCTGCCCTTTCTCTACCCTTCCAATGAATCTTGTGACTGCTTTCCGGAGGTTGTGAATTTCACCTTCGTGGAGTAGACTCTCCCATTGGGATTCTCGAAAGCTCCAAGTCGATGACAAAGCAAGTCTCGATTCTGATTTGTCCACTCGTAGGCTTAGCAATCTCTAAGAATTTCTGACCTTGAGCATCAGATACTATTCTAGAGGTAACCTTGGCTCTCTTGGCACGAGAAGGAGTGGTGCCCAACAAGGCTGCAATGGCATCAAAATTTGGTCCTGAGCTTTGGGAGGAAAATCTCCTCTTCCTTTTGTCAACCAAAGGTTGCACCCACGCAAAAGAGGAAGAGGAATCAGCAGGAGGGGCAAGGGGACCAAGAGACAGAGAGCTCATGATGCTCAAGGTCTGCGCAGCTATTGATTCGAGTTGAGAAGTGAGTGGGGCAATTGGGGCAATTGCGAGAGAAGAGTCAACATCACCTGAAAGCTCAGTGCTCTGGATTTCTTTATCTTTATCAGCTGGATCTTCAGGAGCACTTGCAAGAGTTGGTACTTCACTTTCTTCACTTTCACTGAGAATAATGATGTTCTCAGGTCCCATAGGTAACTCTTCCTACTTTCTTTGAGGATCACTTTCCATAGGCTCCTTCTTAACCTCCTTGAGCTTCTTCTGGTACACTTGAGTGGATGAAGAAGGAGTAGAAGCTGCAGGTCCTTGTATTGATGAGGCAGGAGGGGTCTTCACTGGTGTTCCTGACCTTGGAATAGATGCTTCTCTTCTTGGTGTTGAAGCATCCTTAGAAGAGGATTCCCCTGAATGCCTCCTGAATTCTCGAACCATCCTGTCAAACCAGACCTTAGTCCTGACTAAGACTGGAGCAAGGATCTCAGCCAGATCATCCCTCTCTTTCCTGTTCCAATCCAGGTCCTCCAGAGGGGTGTGCTTAATCACATTTTCATACTCATACGAGTATAGATCAGAATTGTCATCCTGGAGACCTTCAGGAACTTGGTATAGACCGAGTTCTTGGATCAATTGCAGGGAGAACCTGCCACAATGCCTTCTCCCCGGCTTCAAAATCATCTCGCATAGTCAGCCCAAAAGTCTTCAGACAGCCCCGTGATGGTAGATTATCTTGATGTTGCTGTTTCAATGAACTTCTTCAAGTCAAAGCAGTTCTTGGCTTGAAGAAATGAACGATGATAGAACAAGGGCTCTCTCTATATTCTGCGTAAGGCCAGTGGCTGTTTTGCAAGTGTAGTTCCCAGAGAGATGGGAAAGTGCAAGCCAGAAATTTTCTTATCTCTGCAAGTTCTCGTGCAACTTGTCTAGTTGCCTCGCATATTTCTATCAAGGCCATTTTATCATCGGGCAGAACATAAGAAGCCGCAGAGGAGTGCTCTCAGCCAACAAGCCGATATAAGAAAATTTCCGAATTGGATGAAATAAGCACCATATTACGATATCGTTCATGGCTTCATCTCGAAAACATTCTAGCAAAGATCACCTTCGAAAGTCTAACCACGTACATGGTGAAAGCATCATTGACCCTTCCGAAATTATGGTTGCTGGTCTCTGTGGTGAATCAAGGCGGGCGAGAAGCATATACTGGATCATCTTTGTGTGCATCTACATAAGAAAAACCGAACCACTGCCTTGATGCTGCCAGAGTATACATCAGATACGAAGTCATGTAGAACTTCTTCGTTTGCTGCACATTGGACAGCTACTCCGCCAAATTCATGCTTATGATTTCCACCCAATTTATGTTTTGTGTTCCTTCGCACACCATCTTTGATGAGCGGGCACATCCAAGTGAAATTCGTTGGTAGAGGGCAAACCCATAACCCGAGCCAGCAAGATTATGAAGTCTGACAATTCTTCATTGAAATCTACTTGAAAGAGGGTTTTGGTCAGACGAGAAGCTCCTTTCTTAGGGTTCTTCAGCCAGGACTTCGCCACTCGTGCCTTATATTTGTCACTGTCTTGGTCGAGTGGTCTCAGGCTTGATCTCGGGAAACGACTATGGCATTATCCATCTCTGGAATTCTCGGAGCAAAGGCTAATGGTGGCAGATCCAATTTGGCGATGAGTTCCCCATGTATATTAGTCAATTCACTCAAACGGGTCAAGTGAGCTCCGCATGAAAGCACGGTATCGGCAAAGACAATGTACAGAGATTGGGAAACCTCGGCAAAAGCCAAACCACTATCGTGAATCATCTGCGCCATCGGTGTAGGGTTTGCGTCCGCCATTCTTGCCCAAAAATCACTGAAATCAAGATGACGAGCTTCGCTGTCGCCAATATTATGAACGGCAGACTCAAGTGGTGAAATTTGTTCCTGTCCCTGAAACTTGATCTTCATATTGATAGTAGCTAGGAGGACAGAGCCGCAAACCAGACTCGGAAAGGAATTACAGAAGGAGGGGAATACGCGCAGGTTTGCAAATTGCAAGGGTTTGAGCGAAAGATAGCATGGAAGTAGTGCGAAAAATGCAAGGGGGAAATGCTCATTATATAACCGTTTAGGAGAGAGAAAATCCATGAATGCGCATTTAATAGATAACCACCAATTTGAATAGGCATGATATTCGGGTAGAGCGGGAAAAATAAGCACGAATGACACTTAGTACGCTTGGGACATGTGAGACGCGAATGTGCGAAACACGCGGCTCGGCCGGTTCGGGCGAAACGGGGAGAAGACGCACAAATGCATTTTGGGACACTTGGGATGAAAACGCGCGAAGGACGCGGTTCGGGTGTTTCGGCTAAAAATGGAACAAAAGGCCCGTTTGAACTTGGGACATTTGGAACAAAAAGTTCCGGAGTATGCGGCTCGGGTGTTTCGGGAGAAAATGGAACAACTTGCACTTTTTGATTTGGGACATTTGGAACAAGAAAGTGCGAAGTACACGGTTCGGGTGTTTCGGCCGAAATTGGAACATCTCGCACAATAAGTTTTGGGACACTTGGGACAAAAAGTTCCGACGGGCCCGAAAATGGAACAACTTCGGGATTTCGCCGATCGGGGAAGAATGCACTTTCGTACTTGGGACAGTGGGACAAAAATGTCCGACAGCCCGAAATACATACAAAATGACCCAAAACACATATTTTTTTAATTTTCATGACTTAGGCACTTTAGAGAAAAACACTCATAACTCAAAATTTTGAAATTTTACTTTTATCGAGCAGGGAATTTTGAGTGGACAACAACGCCGAAGGCACTTCTTCTGTCTAGATTCTTGCTTTCACCTACCTCATGTTGCTTTAACTACGCTTTCTTTTCCTTTGTACATGGGATCTACAAGTAGCTTTATCCTGGCACCAACCATTCTATCTTTTCTCTTCATCTACCTCTTTCAACCTGGGCTACACAACAAGGATTTCAACACAACTTCCTTGGTACTTTTAATCACGTGCTTCTTCACTTTTCTCCACCCCACACTTAAATGATGCACGGTCCTCTACGCACTCACAAATTCTCCAAAAATAGTAATAAGGTTACCGGTGCCCAAGGCGTAAAACCAAAACAATAACGCAAAAGGAAACACAAGAAAGGGAAAATGTATAAAGGAAACTTCTAAACTAACTGGAAAAACTTCCTTATTTAAAAACACCAAGAAGACTTATTTATAGTAGGTCTTCACCACCGCCATTGAAGTGTCTAGGAAACTTCATCCCATCCAAGACTTTCAGAATCGGCATGCGCCTAAATCAAGGATGTATGAAATTGTGTAGGGACCCAACCAATGGACTTTCAACTTTCCAGGATGGTGCAAAAACTTGGAATCATATAAGTAACACCATTTTCCCAACTTTGAAACTTCTTTTTCTAATATGGTGATCATGCCAAGCCTTTTGCTTTGCCTTTCTCGTTGTTTGGCTCTAACAGAAAGTGATCATCTCTCATCTAGTTTCATTAGTTCATCAATTCTTTCTTCCAAGCACTTGTTCATCTGCGCCATCGGTGTAGGGTTTTTGGCCCGCCATTCTTGCCCAAAATCATGAAATCAAGATGACGAGCCATTGCCGCAATATTATGAACGGAGACTCAAGTGGTGAAATTTGTTCTGTCCCCTGAAACTTGATCTTCATATTGATAGTAGCTAGGAGGACAGAGCCGCAAACCAGACTCGGAAAGGAATTACAGAAGGAGGGGAATACGCGCAGGTTTGCAAATTGCAAGGGTTTGAGCGAAAGATAGCATGGAAGTAGTGCGAAAAATGCAAGGGGGAAATGCTCGTTATATAACCGTTTAGGAGAGAGAAAAGCCATGAATGCGCATTTAATAGATAACCACCAATTTGAATAGGCATGATATTCGGGTAGAGCGGGAAAAATAAGCACGAATGACACTTGGTACGCTTGGGACATGTGAGACGTGAATGCGTGAAACACGCGGCTCGGCCGGTTCGGGCGAAACAGGGAGAAGACGCACAAATGCATTTTGGGACACTTGGGATGAAAACGCGAAGGACGTGGTTCGGGTGTTTCGGCCGAAAATGGAACAAAAGGCCCATTTGAACTTGGGACATTTGGAACAAAAAGTTCCGGAGTACGCGGCTCGGGTGTTTCGGGTGAAAATGGAACAACTTGCACTTTTTGATTTGGGACATTTGGAACAAGAAAGTGTGAAGTACGCGGTTCGGGTGTTTCGGCCGAAATTGGAACATCTCGCACAATAAGTTTTGGGACACTTGGGACAAAAAGTTCCGACGGGCCCGAAAATGGAACAACTTCGGGGATTTCGGCCGATTGGGAACAGAATGCACTTTTGTACTTTGGGCGGGACAAAATGTCCGACAGGCCTGAAATACATACAAAATGACCCAAAACACAGATTTTCTCAATTTTCACGACTTAGGCACTTTAGAGAAAAACACTCATAACTCAAAATTTTGAAATTTTACTTTTATCAGAGCAGGGAATTTTGAGTGGACAACAGCTGGCTCCTTCTGGGGATGGCTTGGCATAAATTCAAGGAATGAGGCTAGGCAAGAACTTAGACAAACTCGGGGAAAGTAGACCAGTGCCTTATCCATTGGGCAACGGAGTCAAAAACAGACCAATACAGAGGGCAACACACCAAAACAACAAAAGGAAAACACACCAAAAGTAGAGAAGCAAAACACTGTACAGAATATACAAAGGACTCCCTAATCACCTAGGACTTGAACAACTTGAGATACTGCCCACTATAAGGGAGTGGGAGGGGAGAACCATCCATGTAATCAAGATAAAAGGAATTCTCACCTGCAAAGTGTCTGATCTTGAAAGGTCCGAGCCACAGGGAATCAAACTTTCCATGGCTGCCACGAGGTTCATGTCTTTTGTCCCATAACAGCACGGTGTCTCCAACTTGGAAATCTCTGAACCTAGCTTTCTTGTCAAACAGGACCTTTACCTTCTGCTGGTGAACAGATATCCTATCAGCAACCATCATCTGTCCTCATTCAGTTTGTGCAGGTACATAATTCTCTTGTCCAGAGCATCACTGAAGCTAGTATCCTCAATGGCCTTCATTAGGTGCAAGGCCGGCAGTTCCACCGTTACTGGCAGTTGGGCCTCTACTCCATATACCACTTGAAAAGGAGACATTCCAATAGCTCTCTTTGGTGTAATCCTGTCTGCCCAAAGAGCATCATAGAGCTTCTTGTGCCAGTTTCGTTGAGATTCATTGACCAACTTCCTTATGATAGCCACCAAATTTTTGTTAGTAGATTCTGCTTGCCCATTGCCCTGAGGGTAGTAATCTGAAGAGTGAGCCAAAGAAATGCCATACCCATAGCAGAAGTCCATTATCTCAGCTGAAGAGAAATTCGAGGCATTATCTATTACAATCTTGTTAGGTACACCATACCTTACCAAGATGTTCTCTTTGATGAAGTTGCATACCACTTCAGAAGTAGTGCTCTTGGTGGAATAGCTTCCACCCATTTGGTGAAGTAATCGGTGGCGATTAGCACATGGGTGTGACCAGCACTAGAAGCGGGATTAAGTGTACCAATGAAGTCCAAACCCCATCTTTGTTGAAATGGATCCTCAATCACAAGCGGCTTGAGAGGCAACGAAGCCAATTTAGGTCTTCAACAAAGTCGACAAGCCTCACATTTGTCAACCCACTTGGATGCATCTCTGAACAAGGAAGGCCAGTAGTATCCTCCACGGAGTATCTTATGAGCTGTAACCGTTGATGAATAGTGCCCTCCACATGCATGATCATGAAAAGATGAGAGCAACTTTCTCTGTTGTTCCTTGTCCACACACTTCAAAAATCTCCCATCTAAGCCACGCTTGAACAAAGCATTTTCCCATAATACATATTGTACTGACCTCAATTTAACAGTCCTCTTTTCTTTGGTAGTTAAATGAGAGGGGCATTCCCCATAGGTGAGAAAATGGGCGATGTCAGCATACCATTCGTCAACTGAACTAAGGAACAGAACAGTAGGAAGGTCAACCTTCTCCTCCAGCAACTCATGCTTAGCTCCTTCAGCAATGAGCTCACAAAGACCTTTTCCACGAACCAGCTTGGTCGGCTTAATGTCAATGTCGTACTCTTGGACCTTAGCAACCCAGTTCCCTCTCTTGGATCCAAATTCTTGCTGTGTGAGGATTGACTTAACAGTTGTATCTGGAACCAGCACCATGGAATGAGAGTTGAGGATGTAAAAGTGAAACTGCTTGACTGCTTTAACCACCGCAAAAGCATGTTTCTCCATCATAGTATATTTCAACTCATGATCTTTCAGAATATAGCTCATGAATGCGATTGGTAGCTCGTGCTCATTAGAGTCTTCTTGAGTTAACACAGGAGCCAAAGTATTATCTGTAGCATAGCAATAGATGATGAAATCTCTATTGAAATCAGGACAGGCTAAAACAGGAGTTTTAGCGATAGCTCTCTTGATACCTTCAAAGGATTCCTTTCCTTCGGAAGACCAACCAAATGTTTGCTTCCCTTTCATCATCTGAGAAATATTCAAAGTTAATTCTACAAAATCAGGGATGAATCTTCTCAAGAAATTGATCTTACCGAAGAAGGAGTGCACGCCCTTTTTACTGGTTGGGAGAGGAATTTGCTGGATGGCTTGAACTCGTTCAGGATCAATCTTAATACCATCCTTGGAAACGATGTGTCCTAATAACTTTCCCTCAGTGACACAAAAGACAGATTTTTTAGGGTTCAGAGAGATCCCATGCTCTCTGCATCTCAGCAGAACTGTCTCTAGGTGATCAAAATGATCCGCTCTTGTCTTGGAAAACACATCGTCAGTCATCAAGATAGATGACAATACACTTCCCTTTCAAGCTTCCAAAAGCCAGATCCATAGCTCTCTGGAAAGTAGCACCAGCATTAATAAGCCCAAAAGGCATTCTCTTGTAAGCAAAGGTGCCCCAAGGAGTAGTGAAAGCTATTTTATGTTGATCTACAAGATATCAACCTCTACACGATTGTATCAGAAAATGCATCAAGCATAGATAACATTTTTGAGCACTGCTACCGCTTGCAATACTTGATCCATCATGGGCAAAGGATAATTATCTTTCGAGAAGCTTTGATTGAGGTTCCTGAAATCAACACGATGCGGATCTCACCATTTTCTTCCCCGGGAACAATATTTGCAATCCATGTTGAATGGTGAATGGGAAAAATAATTTTAGCCTTCAACAACTTCTGTATCTCCTGAAAGATGGTGTCAGCTACTTTGGGGTTGTATTGTCTCTGTTTCTGCTTGAAAGGCTTAATTCCAGGCTTGAGGGGAATAGAGTGTTGCATATCTTTTGGTTTGAAAGCTTTCAAATCTTCATAAGAGTAAGCGAGAACATCTTTATACCTTTTTAGAAGATCAATTGCTTTTCTCCTCTCATCTGCTGTGCAACATTTTCCAATGTTCACGAGCTTGGGGTCAGTAGAACTCCCAATATCAATCTTATCATACTCAGCTGATTGCTGAGGCCCAGAAGAAGCTCTAGATTTCACATACCTGTCATGCTTATCAAATAGTTCCTCTAAACTCACTAGCCCTTTAGGAATCTTGTTTCCTTTGAGATTGATGCATCCATCTTGATCTGTTTCTTCTCCTTAGGTGATAGCTTTGTCAAAGGGCACACTCTCACGAGGTAGGTTGTCACTTCCCTCAAAATACAGTTGTTAGAAATTACCCTTGAGTTCCAGGAAGGAAAGAAAATGTTGATCATTATTGAAAACTTGCCAGTTATTGGCATTATCAGGTACACTAGGCCGATGGACCATCTCAATGGTGAACTTATCCTGAGAAAAGTCAAGATGAGGAATCAATAGTGGTCCTGAGACGGCCAACGAATCAACCCTGCTGTTCTTTTCCCTAGGTACTGCTTCAATAGAGAAAGCATCAAGGAACTCAATAGAATCCCAAACCTGATTCGGTAATGCCTTAACCTTCCATTTTTTACTTGAAAAAGGTTTCTGACCTGCTTTATAATCAACTCTGCGTCGCCACGAGCCATAAGATTCTTTATACCTTGTTCTTTGGCCACCTACAATCTGAGAATGAGAGCCTCGTATTCTGTTGTGTTATTAGTATTCTCGAACTACAACTTAAATGAAAAAGGATGAAGGACACCTTCTGGTGACACCAGTAGAACACCAGCTCCAGAACCAGCTGAGGAACAACTTCCATCAAACTCTAAAACCCAAATACCATTAGGGTCTTTAGGTGACATCCTGGGAAGTTGGATTTCATCAGGGGACATAATCATGTAGTTGCCATGACCCATATCCTCATAGAGTATTTGTGCTCTAGGATCATCCATTTTCTGCACAATATACTCAGACTGCTTTTCAGGCAACAACTTCTTCATTTGTCCATTGACAGGCACGAGTGCATGCGACCAGTCCATCTGGATTTCCCCACCTACGTCTTTGCAGAAGTTCCTACTTAGCAACATCCCATATGAAGGGGGGATATCTGCTACTAGGATGGTAGCCAACACTTTCTTTTCAGGCAAGGCAGCAAAAGCCACTTGCGCATCTTTAATTCTCCCGACCAGGGGCACTTCTTTACTTTCCATGGAGTAACAGGATCCATAAGTGCGAGTGAGGGTCAGGCCTAAAGCATGAGCTACTTTAGCAGGCATTACGTTATCTGAAGCTCCTGAGTCTATGACACAATTACTGAGCCTATGGCCAGCTATTAGGAGCGTTACATAAAATGGTTTAATTTTGTCACCAGGCGAGGTGACAGCAGCTACCAGACTGGGCTGTGGTGCAGAAGGAGGAGTAGGTAAAAGGCCTTTAGAGGTGGTTTTGGAATGGGAATTAACAAATTGAATCATCTTGGCAAAATCTTTGGGATGGGTCTGATAGTACTCAGCTTCTGAGATTTGGACCTTGGTCTTTTTCAGGTGATCAACAATATCAAAAGACCCAGAAGTGGACGGGCCATCATCATTTGGAATTCTAGGCTTATCAACTTTAGGAGAAAAAGAAGAAGCAACCTTGGTAGCAGGATTGATAGGACTCACCTTTGGTGCAGACGAAGTAGGGATAGGAGATCCTCTCTTTGCAATCACGGGAATAGTTGTCGACTGCTCCTTGGATTTCTTTATGGGCTGTGTCACCTTCTCCCTCTGCTTTGTCTATTCTCGAGTCATGACAGCAAATGATTCGCTATTCATGTCTGCTACCACTTCATCATAATCATCTCCATCATCGATGCCCTCAGTGGTAAAGAAATTAACCCGAGATCCCTCAAGTTCTTCTACCTCATCATCAAATTCTTCCGCATACTCCTCGCAAGCTTCATTGTCTTCATCATCATCTGGTTCTTCAACCTCACAAGTTGCATTCACGGGAACTTTAACGGGAGGTCCTTCAAGTGCTAGTCTTGTTTGAGAAGCCGGAAAACGATTCCTGGGCTGGAAATTTCTTCTTGGGACATCTGCATAGGGGGCATGCTGAGCCAATTGTTTCTTTATAGCAATAAGATCATTCGCAAGTTTCTGAACTAATGGATCAGTGTTAGGTCCAGGGGTGGAAGAGGAAGAAGCAGCGGACTTAGATTTGGGAGGGTCTCTTCTCAACTTCCCTGACATGATCAAGTCATCCTCGATACTAACAGCAAGAGTTTGATCCTCGACCAATGTTGCGAGATTAGCCCTTCTTAGTGCATAACTAACCTTGGGCGTTTGAGCATTTAGGAAGAAACACTTTTGAATTTGATCAACAGGCGAGTATTTACAGGAATCTTGTTGATCAGTCTGTTGAATCGGGCCACAAACTCTCTCATGGGTTCTTGTGAATCTTTCTTTATCTGAGAAATTTGGGCAAGCAAAGCATGCACATCTTCTACCAGCTTGAAACAGTTTTCGAACTGAGTTCTCATCGTGTTCCAGTCGGTGATAGCGTTAGCCGGAAGGTGGTAGAACCAATCAGCAGCATTGTCTTGTAACGTCTCAACGAACAGCCTCACGGAGACGTCTTCATGTTCGACTCCCAGAACTCCACAGGCAACAATGAAAGCTGCGATGTGTTCATCAGGATGCACTTTGCCGTCGCCTTTGAACTTGGGGAAGTTCTTCCGGTTACCTCTAGGTAACTCATGCAAAGGCTGAGTAAGGGCCAGGGGCCCGACACGATGACCCCATGGTAATGGCGCCGCCATTCTTGGAAAAACGGCTTGGAGAGGAACTTTAACACCAGCGAGGATCAAAGCTCGTAGATTGGGACTAGCAGGCTTTAAAGGAATACCACCCGCAGGACTTCTTTCTTGAATAGGTGGAGTGCTCGTCGAACGAGTTCTTCTATTTCTTGTGGAAGGAAGAGGAAAACCCCGCTGCTCCAAAAGCTGCGAGAGTCTTCAATACCAAGGGTCCTTCTCCTCGAGTAAAACACGAGTCGCCGGATCAAAAGATGATCGAAAAAAATATAGAACTGGAATATGATTTTCCCAGTGAGTCGCAAAAGCTGTTGGTCGTCAAATAGGACTTTTAAGAAGAGCAATGATCGGGGGGGACAAGAAGTCCCTCCTCTTTAATGGGAGAGGTTCCCTTATTCGAAATGAACTTATTTACAAATATACAAAACATGTTTTTATGGTTGAACTTGAATATTACGAAAGTGTCTTCCACAAGGATCATCGATTACAAAAGGACTGAGGAAAGGAAATACGAGGATGAGCGGAAGAGCAACATGCGGAATTATAGATAGCAGAATAATCCTTTATGTATACGAAGTTGCGGTGAATTTAAAACAAGATCGTTTGCACAAGATGAGATTACAGGACACAAAGTTCGTAAATAACCTTCTTTAGATTCATTAATCAAGGACACAAAGTTCCTTCTTGGTTATACAAGATCACTATACTCACAGAGATAACAGAGATTAGATAGACAATGAATGGAAAGCCCTTTTGTATTGATTTCTTTCGATCTATTTACACTTTCGTAGAAAATACGCCAAGTTCTTCCTCTCTTTGGAATGGCGTGGAAAGGCCGTTATATAGCTTACAAATCGGTTATTCTTTTGTAACCGCTTCTTTTAACCGAGAATAGTTAAGGACCGCCAATCGTAATGCCTTAACTTCTTACAAAGAAAACGGAAAAGAAAGGGAAGAAGAGAAAAGAACAAGGAGAAGAAGACAGGTGGCCAGTCACTGAGAGGGACCCACTGACTTCAGAATCCGCTGCCTGAACTTCTTTAACGCCTCAGCTATGTCTCTGCCACGAGGGACTGACGTGTTGGTCGTAGACTGAGTCCAAAATCCAAGACACTTCTCCATCTCATTATCAAACTCGACATGAGTATGATAATCTTTGTTTGCTTCTTCAATGGCAGATTGAAGAGAGCAAATCTCCTTCATTTTCTCCTTGGAGATGGAACTTTCCTTGAATAGGTTATCTTTGACAAAAGCTCTGAATTGAGCTTTGATTTCTTGCAAGGAAAGGGAAGTACCAGAAGTCTCATCCTGAAGATGACAGTGTATATCTTTGAAAGAAGAGACCACCAGTGTCTTGAAAGCTTCACCCTTCTGCCAACTGTTCTTCAGTTCTCCCAAAGCCTCCTCTAGGACTCTGATCTTCCACTCCACACTGTAGACCCAGGACTTCGACAGATTATCCTTTGCATCATCAAAGACTGCTGCCAACGCAATGAACGTTCTCATCTGCTTGTCCCATGAGTCGGAGGTCTACAATGCAACTGCTCCAGAGTTTGAGCTCTTTATCCATGATATTGATAGTGGAGGAGAGCTTCAGTTGTACATTGCCCACCTTTTCGTGGAGTTTGAAAGCTTCATCGATGAAGTTTAATCCAGCAACAAGCATGTCATCCACCATGGCTTCAATAGCTCTGCCATAGACAGAATACTTGTGCATATCTTTGATACTTTGCACTTCATCTTGGCTTAGAATTACAGGAGGTGGAAGAGTAGTCAATGGGGTAGGGTCCAAGACTTTATCCTTAGACAAAAGAGACTTGATGAAACCTGTGAGAATTTGGGCTTGTTCTTCCAACTGTTCAATAGTTTGCTGCCCTTTCTCTACCCTTCCAATGACTCTTGTGACTGTTTCCTGGAGGTTGTGAATTTCACCTTCAGGAGTAGACTCTCCCATTGGGATTCTCGAAAGCTCCAAGTTAGATGCCAGCAAGTCTGATTCTGATTTGTCCATTGTAGGCTTAGCAATCTCTAAGAATTGCTGACCTTGAGCATCAGATACTATTCTAGAGGTAACCTTGGCTCTCTTGGCATGAGAAGGAGTGGTTCCCAACAAGGCTGCAACAACATCAAAATTTGGTCCCGAGCTTTGGGAGGAAAATCTCCTCTTCCTTTTGTCAACCAAAGGTTGCACCCATGCAAAAGAGGAAGAGGAATCAACAGGAGGGGCAAGGGGACCAAGAGACAGAGAGCTCATGACGCTCAAGGTCTGCGCAGCTATTGATTCGAGTTGAGAAGTGAGTGGGGCAATTGGGGCAATTGCGGACAGAAGAGTCAACATCACCTGAAAGCTCAGTGCTCTGGATTTCTTTATCTTTATCAGCTGGATCTTCAGGAGCACTTGCAAGAGTTGGTACTTCGCTTTCTTCACTTTCACTGAGAATAATGATGTTCTCAGGTCCCATAGGCAACTCTGCCTGCTTTCTTTGAGGATCACTTTCCATAGGCTCCTTCTTAACCTCCTTGAGCTTCTTCTGGTACACTTGAGTGGATGAAGAAGGAGTAGAAGCTGCAGGTCCTTGTATTGATGAGGCAGGAGGGGTCTTCACTGGTGTTCCTGACCTTGGAATAGATGCTTCTCTTCTTGGTGTTGAAGCATCCTTAGAAGAGGATTCCCCTGAATGCCTCCTGAATTCTCGAACCATCCTGTCAAACCAGACCTTAGTCTTGACTAAGACTGGAGCAAGGATCTCAGCCAGATCATCCCTCTCTTTCCTGTTCCAATCCAGGTCCTCCAGAGGGGTGTGCTTAATCACATTTTCATACTCATACGAGTATAGATCAGAATTGTCATCCTGGAGACCTTCAGGAACTTGGTATAGACCGAGTTCTTGGATCAATTGCAGGGAGAACCTGCCACAATGCCTTCTCCTGGCTTCAAAATCATCTACACAGTCAGCCCAATAGTCTTCTGTATCAGCCCTGTGATGGTAGATTATCTTGATGTTTCTGTTCGATGAACTTCTTGGTCAAAGCGGAGTTCTTGGCTTGAAGAAATGAACGGTGATAGGAACAAGGGCTCTCTCTATATTCTGTGCATCCAGGGCTGTTTTGCAAGTGTAGTTCCCCAGAGAGATGGGAAAGTGCAAGCCAGAAATCTTCTTATCTCTCTGCAAGTTACGTCAGTGTAACTTGTCTAGTTGCTGCATATTTCTATCAAGGCCATTTTATCATTGCGAGAACATGGGAAGCCGCAGAGAGTGCTCTCATAGCAATGCAAGCTTTGATATAAGAAAATTTCACGAATTGGATGAAATAAGCACCATATTGCGATATTAGGTTCATGGCTTCATCGAAAACCTTCTAGCGAGTCTAACCACGTACATGGTGAAAGCATCATTGACCCTTCTGAAATTACGGTTGCTGGTCTCCAGGGTGAACTGCGGGCAGTAAGCATATACTGGATCATCTTTGTGTGCATCTATATAAGAAAAACCGAACCACTGCCTTGATGCTGCCAGAGTATACATCAGATACGAAGTCATGTAGAACTTCTTCATTTGCTGCACATTGGACAGCTGCTCCACCAAATTCATGCTTATGATTTCCACCCAATTTATGTTTTGCGTTCCTTCGCACACCATGCTGATGAGCGGGCACATCCAGAAGTGAAATTCGTTGGTAGAGGGCAAACCCATAACCCGAGCCAGCAAGATTATGAAGTCTAACAATTCTTCATTGAAATTTTCTCGGAAGAGGGTTTTGGTTAGACGAGAAGCTCCTTTCTTAGGGTTCTTCAGCCAGGACTTCGCCACTCGTGCCTTATATTTGTCACTGTCTTGGTCGAACAGGGCCTGTGCTTGATCTCGGGAAACTACTATGGCATTATCCATCTCTGGAATTCTCGAGCAAAGTGCTAATGCAGCAAAGCATCAATTTGGCGATGAGTTCCCCATGTATATTAGTCAATTCGCTCGAAATGGGGTTGAAGTGAGCTCCGCATGAAAGCACGGTATCAGCACAATGTACTGAGATTGGGAAACCTCCAGCAAAAGCCAAACCACTATCGTGAATCATCTGCGCCATTGGTGTAGGGTTTGCATCCGCCATTCTTGCCCAAAATCATCTTGAAATCAAGATGGCGAGCCATTGTCGCCAATATTATGAGCAGCGGACTCAAGTGGTGAAATTTGTTCCTGTCCATGAGTACTTGGATGTACTCGGCAACAAGTGCTACCACCTTCGATGGTCTTCCTCTTTCAAGCATGTGGCCACTTCTACGTATATTCCCAGGTGCAAGGGTCTCCTCTCCATAGTGAGGACGCATGTTGGGTCTTCTAAGAATTCCAAAGTTGATGCGTACCTGAGGGATTGGCATTAGGTATGGGTAATTTAATATGATGGCACTCTTGATTGACTCCACCTTCTTATAGACCTCCTGCACCTTTAATTTTTCTTCCTTTAACTCGTGCTTTAAGCGTGTGTCTTTGATTAATTCTTCATGTTTTAAAATCTTGGCCTTATCCACCTATTCTTCCTCCTTCCTCAACTTCACCTCCAATGCTCGATTCTATCATTTCGTGCAAACAACCTAGCCTCGAGTCTCGACCGTGACTTTTTTCAGAGCATTGCATACTTTCTCATCTAAAATCTCCTAAGCATTTACTAAGGGTTTATCTCCTTAGACCTTGGCAATGAGATGAGCACTTTCTAGCAGACTTCAAAGTATGGCTCGTCAATGTATGACTCAAACGCCTAAGAGAGAATCTTCTTGGTCTTGGGGTATGTGCCATCCTTTTCAAAAGACCCCATGGCTAGGAGCCTTTCCATGGGTACAGTGCTTTGGAACCGTGCGTGTAACACCTTCTTTGTGTCATCTACATAGCCCATTATCTGTCTCTGTTTTGTATCTATAGTTCTCCTACCTAAAAACACACTTTTGGGGAAGCTAACTGTCAGAGCGGGGCCTCCTAGGCTATCGTGTTTCTTTCTAATGCTCTCCTCCTTCCCTTCCTTAAGCACTATGTCTGCGCTTATGCTATAACTCTTGGTCTATAAGGGCTTCGAGCATATTTTTCACTTCTCACTTTGTTATCTTAGTAATCTACTCTTTGTAAAGCTTATGGCTCCCTGCTCCTTGGCATCCTTCTCATCTACCTTTATGTCTTTGGTGCCTTCCTCATATTGTGTGCCCTTGTACCACACAAATACAAACTCCTTCTTCTCCTCTCCACTCTCTTCCTCCGAGTCATAGACACTAAACACATGTGGTTCCTTGTCCTTCTCAGGCTCTTCTTCCTCGTCGCCACCTCCTTCACTCTCATCTTCTCCTTCTCCCAAGTATTTCTCCAAGCTATCGGTCACCTCTCGAGTTAGCTTCTTCATCCACCCTCTGCTTCTTCTTGAGAGGTGGCTTCTGATAAGGAGATTTGGCCTTCTCTTCTTCCTTTGGTGATTCTTCCATGGTGGTGGGTTTCTCGGGTGCCTCTACTTCTGGCATCTTCTTCTTCACTAGAGACTTCTTTCTTCGTATGTAGGTGTTTGTCTTGGCACTTTTAGATGGCATACTCACTGTCTGAGCTGTTGGCACACTTGGCGCTCCTTCCTCTCCTCTGCCTCTCTTCTTAGATGTTGGCTTCTTCTTCCCCAAGGGGTATTCAGGTATGAGATTTTTTCCTCCAAATATGTGTCCTTTTCAAACTTTGGCCTTATGTGCATATACACACTCATCGTGGATCCTCCAGTGATGGGAAGCAATCGGCCTAGTCATTTGGATCTTGTGTAACACGTACTTCTCTATGTATGCATGCTTACCACCGAGATAATTTAGCTTCTTCCTCATATCCCTATGTTCTCGGTCCAACCTTCCTAGTTCCAGCCTCAACTTCTTTGATTCTTTAAATATATTTACTCCTGCTTGGAAGTATTGGGTAGTGAATGTGAAAGGAAGCTTGCACCAAGGGCTCCATGATTCATCAATAATCTTGAATCTACCCAGCGGTAGTCTTTGGTATACCATGAACTCGGCTTCTCCCATAGTGGCTGCTTGGGATTTGTTGATGATCATCCAATCTACCCGAATACATTCCTCAAGCCACGTAAACCACTTTTCCAGCTATGCTTTGTGGGGAGCCATCATTGTATCACAAGCATACTTCTCAAACCTCTTCATGGGTGAAGGGTCCTTGGCTGGGTACTCCCATAAACTTGTCTAATGCATCCGGTACTCAATTTACCTCTGCAAACACTATGGTGAGAAAGACATTTCCAAAGAGGATCATGTCCCCTTCCTTCGCGCACTTAACAATCTCCTCTGTAATGTACATGGATAAGTTGTATATCGTCCCCTCTGTAATCTTCCTATAGACATGTAGCCAAGGTTTGTTGACCTGTGTCCATCTTTCTTGGCCATTCAACTTAGTCACCAGATGCACACCATCTTCATAACGGGGTCCTTGATGTCTGAAATATCGTAGTACCGCAACCCTTTCTTATAGGTATACTCAGTGACAGTCTCTTAAATAGCCTCCTTGTCACCAAGGTCATCTTCTAGGCTATCTCCCTCACATATGAGGCCTATAAATTGTGAAATCAACTAGGGAGTCACACGCATCTTGTGCCCAACAAAGTGGAAATAGTCTTCGTGCACCCGAGACATCAACCACTGGTACAAGTGATCTGGCTTCCCAAAAATAAGGCAACTCATAGAGTTGCAATAGCCCTACCTTCACCAATTTAACCTTAACATTATCATTAAATATGGACAAACCTTTACGTGTTCACTTGTTGGTGGGGCATACCAATTCCAACACCATTTCTTTCTCTATGGTGTTTTTGTGGTGATTATAGTCACTAACAGGTATTCTTCTCAAGTGGGATTCCCATTCCTTTCCCATCATCACCCCATCTAGGTATTGCATCTCTGCATACCATTCTTCATTTGTGTCTACTTCGGAGTTACGGTTGTTTAGCCTTGGCTTTTCCCTTTCCTTTCTTGGGTGTTATGGTTGAGGTATTTTATCACTCCTACCCTCTCTTTGTTACTCTGCGTTTCTTCTCCCAACCTTCAATCTCAGATCCATGATATAACTCTTCTAAACCCATGCCCTATTTTGTCAAACCCTAACTTGGATAAAATCTTCACAAGACAACACCTCTTCAACTCCTTCCACACCCATGTAATTCTTTACGGTTTGTAATCTCAAACTAGCTCTTCACGTTTTAATCTGCACGGATCTTCCACTCCATTGAATCGAAAACCCTAGTTTATAACACTCGCTTATATCTCTAACTCTTCATTTTTGCAAAGTAAAAATGAGAGTGCCCGACCCTTTATTTATGGTTTTTCCTTTTTCTGATAATTAAATGCTACTTTACCTACCCCCATACTTTGTTCATTTAATGCATCTTTTTGAAACAAAGTCTGTCTTCAACACCTTCACTCACGCACCCTTCCTACACGAAAAACTCCTCCAACCTTCTGAAACGTAACCCAACCAACCTAATAGGAGACACTTTCGCGCACTTAACCTACGCTTGTTGGTCGTCAAATAGGAATTTTAAGAAGAGCAACAGTCAGGGGACAAGAAGTCCCTCCTCTTTAATGGGAGAGGTTCCCTTATTCAGAAACGAACTTATTTACAAATATACAAAACATGTTTTTATGGTTGTACTTGAATATTATGAAAGTGTCTTCCACAAGGATCATCAGTTACAAAAGGACTGAGGAAAGGAAATACGAGGATGAGCAGAAGAGCAACATGCAGAATTATAGATAGCAGAATAATCCTTTATGTATACGAAGTTGCAGTGAATTTAAAACAAGATCGTTTGCACAAGATGAGATTACCAGACACAAAGTTCTGTAAATAACCTTCTTTAGATTCATTAATCAAGGACACAAAGTTCCTTCTTGGTTATACAAGATCACTATACTGCATGATATTTGAAAATATGCAATCAGTGAGACTAACGAACTAGAAACAAATGATCTCCACGAAATTAAAAGAAAACACAGAGATAACAGAGATTAGATAGACAATGAATGGAAAGCCCTTTTGTATTGATTTCTTTCTGATCTATTTACACTTTCAGAAAATATGCCAAGTTCTTCCTCTCTTTGGAATGGCGTGGAAAGGCCATTATATAGCTTACAAATCAGTTATTCTTTGTAACCGCTTCTTTAACCGAGAATAGTTAAGGACCGCCAATCGTAATGCCTTAACTTCTTACAAAGAAAATGGAAAAAGAAAGGGAAGAAGAGAAAAGAACAAGGAGAAGAAGACAGGTGGCCAGTCACTGAGAGGGACCCACTGACTTCAGAATCCGCTGCCTGAACTTCTTTAACACCTCAGCTATGTCTCTGCCACGAGGGACTGACGTGTTGGTCGTAGACTGAGTCCAAAATCCAAGACACTTCTCCATCTCATTATCAAACTCGACATGAGTATGATAATCTTTGTTTGCTTCTTCAATGGTAGATTGAAGAGAGAAAATCTCCTTCATTTTCTCCTTGGAGATGGAACTTTCCTTGAATAGGTTATCTTTGACAAAAGCTCTGAATTGAGCTTTGATTTCTTGCAAGGAAAGGGAAGTACCAGAAGTCTCATCCTGAAGATGACAGTGTATATCTTTGAAAGCAGAGACCACCAGTGTCTTGAAAGCTTCACCCTTCTGCCAACTGTTCTTCAGTTCTCCCAAAGCCTCCTCTAGGACTCTGATCTTCCACTCCACACTGTAGACCCAGGACTTCGACAGATTATCCTTTGCATCATCAAAGACTTTACTCGCCAACAGAACGTTCTCATCTGCTTGTCCCATGAGTCGGAGGTCTACAATGCAATCTGGCTGCCGAGTTTGAGCTCTTTATCCATGATATTGATAGTGGAGGAGAGCTTCAGTTGTACATTGCCCACCTTTTCGTGGAGTTTGAAAGCTTCATCGATGAAGTTTAATCCAGCAACAAGCATGTCATCCACCATGGCTTCAATAGCTCTGCCATAGACAGAATACTTGTGCATATCTTTGATACTTTGCACTTCATCTTGGCTTAGAATTACAGGAGGTGGAAGAGTAGTCAATGGGGTAGGGTCAAGACTTTATCCTTAGACAAAAGAGACTTGATGAAACCTGTGAGAATTTGGGCTTGTTCTTCCAACTGTTCAATAGTTTGCTGCCCTTTCTCTACCCTTCCAATGAATCTTGTATGCTTTCACGGAGGTTGTGAATTTCACCTTCGGGAGTAGACTCTCCCATTGGGATTCTCGAAAGCTCAAGTCGGATGACAAGCAAGTCGATTCGATTTGTCCACCGTAGGCTTAGCAATCTCTAAGAATTTCGACCTTGAGCATCAGATACTATTCTAGAGGTAACCTTGGCTCTCTTGGCACGAGAAGGAGTGGTGCCCAACAAGGCTGCAACGGCATCAAAATTTGGTCCTGAGCTTTGGGAGGAAAATTTCCTCTTCCTTTTGTCAACCAAAGGTTGCACCCACGCAAAAGAGGAAGAGGAATCAGCAGGAGGGGCAAGGGGACCAAGAGACAGAGAGCTCATGATGCTCAAGGTGCACGCAGCTGTTGACTCGAGTTGAGAAGTGAGTGGGGCACTTGGGGCAATTGCGGCAGAAGAGTCAACATCACCTGAAAGCTCAGTGCTCTGGATTTCTTTATCTTTATCAGCTGGATCTTCAGGAGCACTTGCAAGAGTTGGTATTTCACTTTCTTCACTTTCACTGAGAACAATGATGTTCTCGGGTCCCATAGGTAACTTTTCACTGCTTTCTTTGAGGATCACTTTCCATAGGCTCCTTCTTAACCTCCTTGAGCTTATTACGGTACACTTGAGTGGATGAAGAAGGAGTAGAAGCTGAGAGTCCTTGTATTGATGAGGCGGGGGGGTCTTCACCTTTGGTGTTCCTAACATTAGAATAGATGCTTCTCTTCTTGGTGTTGAAGCATCCTTAGAAGAGGATTCCCTGAATGCCTCCTGAATTCTCGAACCATCCTGTCAAACCAAACCTTAGTCCTGACTAAGACTGGAGCAAGGATCTCAGCCAGATCATCCCTCTCTTTCTTGTTCCAATCCAGGTCCTCCAGAGGGGTGTGCTTAATCACATTTTCATACTCATACGAGTATAGATCAGAATTGTCATCCTGGAGACCTTCAGGAACTTGGTATAGACCGAGTTCTTGGATCAATTGCAGGGAGAACCTGCCACAATGCCTTCTCCTGGCTTCAAAATCATCTGCACAGTCAGCCCAAAAGTCTTCTGTATCAGCCCTGTGATGGTAGATTATCTTGATGTTCTATTCAATGAACTTCTTCAAGTCAAAGCAGGGTTCTTGGCTTGAAGAAATGAACGGTGATAGGAACAAGGGCTCTCTCTATATTCTGTGCGTCAGGGCTGTTTTGCAAGTGTAGTTCCCCAGAGAGATGGGAAAGTGCAAGCCAGAAATCTTCTTATCTCTGCAGAGTTCTGTGCAACTTGTCTAGTTGCCTGCATATTTCTATCAAGGCCATTTTATCATTGCGAGAACATAAGAAGCCGCAGAGGAGTGCTCTCATAGCCAACAAGCCCGATATAAGAAAATTTCTGAATTGGATGAAATAAGCACCATATTACGATATCGAGTTCATGGCTTCATCGAAAAATTCTAGCAAGATATCACCTTGAGCGAGTCTAACCACGTACATGGTGAAAGCATCATTGACCCTTACGAAATTATGGTTGCTGGTCTCGGGGTGAGCTGCGGCGATAAGCATATCTTGGATCATCTTTGTGTGCATCTACATAAGAAAAACCGAACCACTTTGCCTTGATCTTTGCCGGAGTATACATCGGATACGAAGTCATGTAGAACTTCTTCGTTTGCTGCACATTGGACAGCTACTCCGCCAAATTCATGCTTATGATTTCCACCCAATTTATGTTTTGCGTTCCTTCGCACACCATGCTGATGAGCGGGCACATCCAGAAGTGAAATTCGTTGGTAGAGGGCAAACCCATAACCCGAGCCAGCAAGATTATGAAGTCTGACAACTCTTCATTGAAATCTACTTGGAAGAGGGTTTTGGTCAGACGAGAAGCTCCTTTCTTAGGGTTCTTCAGCCAGGACTTCGCCACTCGTGCCTTATATTTGTCCTTTGTCTTGGTCGAGCGAGTGCATGCTTGATCTCGGGAAACGACTATGGCATTATCCATCTCTGGAATTCTCAGAGCAGTGCTAATGGTGGCAGCATCCAATTTGGCGATGAGTTCCCCATGTATATTAGTCAATTCACTCGAAAGCGGGTCGAAGTGAGCTCCGCATGAAAGCACGGTATCAGCACACTGTACTGAGATTGGGAAACCTCCGGCAAAAGCCAAACCACTATCGTGAATCATCTGCGCCATCGGTGTAGGGTTTGCGTCTGCCATTCTTGCCCAAAAATCACTGAAATCAAGATGACGAGCTTCGTTGTCGCCAATATTACGAACGGCAGACTCAAGTGGTGAAATTTGTTCCTGTCCCTGAAACTTGATCTTCATATTGATAGTAGCTAGGAGGACAGAGCCGCAAACCAGACTCGGAAAGGAATTATGTATGAAGGAGGGAATACGCGCGGGTTTGCAAATTGCAAGGGTTTGAGTGAATGATAGCATGGAAGTAGTGCGAAAAATGCAAGGGGAAATGCTCATTATATAACCGTTTAGGAGAGAAAATCCATGAATGCGCATTTAATAGATAACCACCAATTTGAATTGGCATGATATTCGGGTAGAGCGGGAAAAATAAGCATGAATGACACTTAGTACGCTTAGGACATGTGACGCGAATCGCGCGAAACACGTGGCTCGGCAGTTCGGGCGAAGCGGGAGAAGACGCACAAATGCATTTTGGGACATTTGGGACGAAAACGCGCGAAGGACGCGGTTCGGGTGTTTCGGCTAAAAATGGAACAAAAGGCCCGTTTGAACTTGGGACATTTGGAACAAAAAGTTAGGAGTATGCGGCTCGGGTGTTTCGGGAGAAAATGGAACAACTTGCACTTTTGATTTGGGACATTTGGAACAAGAAAGTCGAAGTACAGATTCGGGTGTTTCGGCCGAAGTGGAACATCTCGCACAATAAGTTTTGGGACACTTGGGACAAAAAGTTGACGGGCCCGAAAATGGAACAACCGGGGATTTCGGCCGATCGGGAGCAGAATGCACTTTCGTACTTGGGACGGAGTGGGACAAAAATGTCCGACAGGCCCGAAATACATACAAAATGACCCAAAACACATATTTTTTTAATTTTCATGACTTAGGCACTTTAGAGAAAAACACTCATAACTCAAAATTTTGAAATTTTACTTTTATCGGAGCAGGGGAATTTTGAGTGGACAACAACGCCGAAGGCACTTCTTCTGTCTAGATTCTTGCTTTCACCTACCTCATGTTGCTTTAACTACGCTTCCTTTTCCTTTGTACATGGGATCTAAAAGTAGCTTTATCCTGGCACCAACCATTATATCTTTTCTCTTCATCTACCTCTTTCAATTTGGGCTACACAACAAGGATCTTCAACACAACTTCCTTGGTACTTTAATCACGCGCTTCTTCACTTTTCTCCACCCCACACTTAAATGATGCACGGTCCTCTACGCACTCACAAATTCTCCAAAAATAGTAATAAGGTTACCGGTGCCCAAGGCATAAAACCAAAACAACAACGCAAAAGGGAAACACAAGAAAGGAAAATGCATAAAGGAAACTTCTAAACTAACTGGAAAAACTGCCTTATTTACAAACACCAAGAAGACTTATTTATAGTAGGGCTTTAGCCTACTGCCATTGAAGTGTCTAGGAAACTTCATCCCATCCAAAGCACTTATAACTGGCATGCGCCTAAATCAAGGATGTATGAAATTGTGTAGGGACCCAACCAATGGACTTTCAACTTTCCAGGATGGTGCAAAAACTTGGAATCATATAGTAACACCATTTTCCCAACCTCAAACTTCTTGTTTCTAATATGGTGATCATGCCAAGCCTTTTGCTTTGCCTTTTCTCGTTGTTTGGCTCTAACGGGAAAGTGATCATCTCTCATCTAGTTTCATTAGTTCATCAATTCTTTCTTCCAGCACTTGTTCATCGGCTAATCCTCCTGCGCGCACTATTCGTAAAGAAGGTAACATAAATTCAACTGGAAAAATGGCTTCCATGCCAAACACTAATTAAAAAGGTGTGGCTTTATTTAGTCTTTTATATGTTGTTCTGTAAGCCCATAACACTGTTGATACTTTGTCATCCCAATCTTGTCTTCCAACATCACATATTTTGGTCAAGGTATGACTCAATATTTTGTTGAATGCTTCCGTGGTGCCATTTGCTTGTGGGTGATAGGGTGTATTCTTGTGATGAGCCACCATGAACTCTGATAACAGGATCCTCATGGTCTCATTCAGAAAATGTGTACCCCTATCACTGGTCAAAATCAATGGACATCCATACCTCGTGATAATGTTCTCCCATAAGAACCTTGCCGTTATTGTTCTTTGTGCAATCTTTAGTTGGGGCTACCTCTGCCCACCTTGTGAGATAATCCATGCAAGTGATGACATAACGTGACCCATTCTTATACGCTGCTGGTGCAATAGGTCCCACAAAATCTATCACCCATTTTTCAAAAGGCTTCGCACTAGGGATAGGACGTAAAGGAATTTCATCTCTCCTTCCTAGTTTTCCAATGCACTGACAGTGGTCACACACTTTACAATAATCTCTACAATCCTTGTACAAGGTTTCCCACCATAATCCTATCATTAATATCTTGTGTGTGGTGGCATCACCTACATAATTCCCACCCACACTTCCTCGTGTGCTTCTTCCATGATGGCAGTGCTCATGCTCTAACACACACCTGCGTAAAACTTCATCACGTCCCAATTTGTATAAGTCTCCATTAATCAACATGTAGGGTGTGGCGTGTATGGCCAATTGCTTCTTTTCCAATGCCTTCATTCCATCTGGTGCCACACATTCTTTCAATATACTGCAATCTCCTCTAAATCGAGGATGCATGCATGCAATCTAAATAGTTGGGTGTCTGGCATTGCTTCCTCAATACTTTGTGCATCCTCTCTTGAGTCAATCCTTGTGCAGATGATCGGCCCACAGTTGATTTTCCAAGCTTCACCGCAATGGTGAATTTGAACTCTTGAAACAACAACACCCATTAACATATGCACCCTTGAAAAACAAGCTTGTTCACCAAATACTTTAATGCCATGTGGTCAGTGTAGAATACAAAGGGTGTTGCCAACAGATATTGTCTAAACTTGAAGAGCATGTAGATAATTGATAATGCCTCACGCTTGGTTGTGGTATAATTCTTCTCTACTGGTGTCAGCTTCCTACTTACAAAACTGAGAGGATGATCAACAATCCCCTCACCTAGTTATGTAAGCACTGCTCCAATGGCGGTCCCTGAGGCATCTACATGGACATGGAAGGGCTTGTCCCAAGAGGGAAAACATAAAATAGGTGTGGTAATAAGCCTATCTTTTAATGTATCAAATTCCCTCTATTGCGCCTCACCCCAATGGAAGGCACTTTTGTGTCTAAGCAGCTCCTCTAAAGGCACGGAAATCTTGGCATATCCCTTAATGAATTTTCTGTAATACCCCATATGCCCAAGGAATCTGCACACTATGCTCTAGTTAGTAGGCTCCCTTAACCCCACAATAATTGCAACCTTAGCGGGATCTACCAGCAAGCCCTCCTTACATATGATATTTCCCCAAAAGAGTCCCAAAGGGAGTAACAAACACACATTTCTTAATGTTGAGGGATATCCTCAACTACCTACACCTCTCAAACATTAATCTCAAGTTGTCACAATGGTCCTTAACTAGACCATATACTATCCAATCATCCAAATAGACCTGAAGAAATTTATGGATGAAGTCCTAGAATGCTCGCACCACTATGCGTGAAAAAGAAGCGGCGCTTTCTTGACCCAAAAGGGCATGACCGTATATGAAAAACTTCCCCACTCGATGGGAAAATTTGTCTTCTTCTGGTCCTCCTTTGCAATCTGGACTTGGTGGTATCTTGAAAATCCATTCGTAAAGGAATAGATTTTGCGCCCGGTGACTCTTGCCAAAATTTCTTGGTGAAGGGGGTTGGAAATGGATCAATGACACAAATTGCATTCAATTCCCTATAGTCCACACAAATCCTAATCCACCCATCCTTCTTGATGTTGATTACCATTAGACTTATCCACTCTGATTCCTCCACTACCTCAATGATCCCAGAAGCTATCATTTTGTCTATCTCCTCCTTAACCTTCACACGTAAATTGGGATTTATACAGTACAGTCTTTTTCTAAGCAAGGCGCACACCCTCCTTTAGTTTTATCTTCATCTCCCCAAGGAATGGTGAACACCTTTGAGCTCATGGTACCCACGTGGGAATAAATCCTCAAATTCACGTAACAGATCAATGATCTTTGATACTTCCTTCTCTGTCTAGTAGTCTTTAATAATAGATTCCTTAGGTTCTTCTCCTGAACCGATGTTAACTTTCTTCATCTTTAAAGGCTCATGGTAGGCACATGCGTGAGCATCTGCACTATCCACTACCTTGCATGTCCCTATAAAATGGCTAACATCTAAGCTTTCTGATTCCTCTCCATCAATCACATATACCAAATTTCCCTTCTCTTTTTCCAAACACGTGTACTCAAGTCAGTAACTCTTACTGCTTCCTCAATTTATTCAAAGCGCCCCTCTAATCTTGGTTCACCTAGTAATTCCAACAAGCTATCTTTTGTTACGGCACTATCCCCCATGGTAAGGTGTTTGATACCGTCTGAGGCCTTATCGGCCGATGGTTTGGTTCTCCGATACTTAAAAGCTTGAATAAGGTCGGCCGTAAGCTCTTGCCCGATTCCTTGTCACAGTTGGTTGCATGTCTATGAATGAATGTACCATATGCGCACACAACCCTGTAGTGTAGAATACAACTTGTGCACCCAAAGGGATGGTGACAAAGCTTCTGTGCCTTCTCTCTAGACCCATTCACATTCTGGACATGGAAAGAGGTAGGCTCCTTCCCATGGTAGTCTTTGATGATGGTGAGTACATTACTCCTAGAAAATCTGATAGAGAGAACAATTCTTACCTCATGTCACTCTAAAATGCTCTCTTGATGTGTGGCCCACCTGGCGAGCTGTTGTGTCGAGAAAGACATAACTCAACATATCCCTTCGTTCCTTCTCCTTCTTCCACTGAGCTTCTACCTCCTGCAAAAAGATCTCAGGGAAGGCTCCTCCTGAATACTTGGGTAGTTCTTTTCCTCCAAGGTGCCTAATAGTGCATGCCTTTGTTACCTTGGTCACTAACCCTCTCAATTGCCATCCCATTAATTCGTAAGTTCCATGCACCTAATTGTCATAAGCCAGACTGGTGGTATCACTTACTGACTGAGCATCTTCAAATTGGATAACTCCATTAGTAGGGTGTACCATCTCAGGGTCTCTGATTGAGCGCACATAAATCTTGTCTAGAACTTCTTCTCCCAATGGTTCAATATAGGATTCGACTTCCCATCAACTAGGGGTATAATGACCTATTCCTCTTTGTTATTAAAGCTGATGTACCCTTTGTTGAACTGAAGGTCCATAATATTCTTGTAACACCAAGGGTGCCCAAGTAGTGCTGGGAAATTGTCCACCTCGATGAGTGCTAAGAATTGAAGTCCCAGAGTAAACTTGGATCCCTAGATAGTAATAGCTGCACCCTTTAAGACAACGATGGGCATTTCCTTAGTCTTGTTTTGCCATATACAACACATTCAAAGATGGCTGCAATGTAGGTCTTCCCATCTAATGCCATGCATCAAAGTCAGAAATTAACCTCTGCTTGGTGTTGATGAGTATATTGCTAAGGAGCCATCCATCTACAACTGCATTCAATGTAATCTCCTTTTCATAGTCGAATTTGTGAGGGGAAAGGTTTGTGTGTAAGACCTGTCTCTCATGCTCTTCTCCAGCGCATGGTACCATCTCTCTTAACTAGGATCCTAGCAAAGGAATGATGTTCTCTTGCCTTAGCATTTTACACACCTCCTTGACCTCATCCAGGTCATCCTTTTACACCTTGATTCTCCTTCCTTGTTCCTCCCTCTGGATTGCTCCTTTAGACACTGGATCTCCCCTTACAAGCTTCGAATAACATCCATGGTGTCCTGATATATCTCCTTTTGATGCATGGGGTATGGATACTTTCCATGAATGACCTCCTCCCTCATAACCAGGGTCTTCTATCTTGGTACCTCTCTTGCATGCATGCCTTCTACCCTTGTTGTTACCAAGAAAGGCTTCAAACCTTCATCCTATGTTACCCAAGCCATCCACTGTATGTTTACCTTCTTGATGCTAACCATCGTAGCACCTTTGTCTTTCTGGTGTTGCTGATTCATATGCTCAAATAATTCCAGACACTCCTCATACTTATGCACTTCTTTACGCACCATGAGCATTGCAACAAGTGTCAGGCACTCATGCTGGTAATGTTCTGTAGATCCATAGTTGAAACATGTTCTATGTGGGAACTCACTCCTTCCTCCTCCATGGTTACCTCGACCATGGAATCCTCCTCGAAAACCTCTTCCATGTGCACCCCCATCTGTGTGCTCCTCATATGCAGTGATCATAATTTTTATAACCATGGCAATGCTTTGGTTTCACATACCCCATGATCAATGGCCTCATGGATCTAATCAATGAGCCTATAGTCTTTCATATCATGGGTTGTGGAGGTGCAAATTTTGTAATAACAAGATACATTCTTCCTGATCGTGCACTACAACAAGGGACATCTACTTGCATCATGGTCCCCATGACAGATCTCACAATCTACCATCACAGTGCATACCATCCTCTGGGGAAATTATCCTTAATGTACCCCTCTATCTCACAATCTATGCACCATAAACCACTGTGAGTCTCATGGACTGAGTTCGTAGACAATTTTTCCAACTATTTGGCCATAGCAACAATCTGAGCCTCCAAGAATGGGCTAACGCTAGTATCAATACTACCAACAACCTCGGCATGCAAGGAAACTTCTAATGCTTTGCGTGGATCTGTAAAAGTTTTATGAGACAAGGCCCTTCTAAAGGGTTGATCAATCCTCCAACAAACCACTGTGAATGCTAAGAAGGATGGATATCATATAACAATTTAGACAAGAGAGTTTTAAAGTGTGCATCATACTCTTGCACACTCTCTGCCATTCCTTGTTGAATCTCCTTCAAAGTGCTAATGCTTTTCTACTTGAACTCAGGAATGTGAAACTCTGCCAAGAATACATTCTTTAAAGCAGTGTAGTCCACCACTTTTTGATGAGGGTCATACTTTCTATACCAACTATGCACGTGCCCTTACAACATGGTTGTAAATTGACTAAACTTTCATTTGGGGTTGTGATACCCTTCATGTGCCATAGTGATTCACACTTGTGAACATGTTTCACAACATCTCGCAATGCCCTATGTAATCGGCAAATGTAGAGACATTTCAAAGAATACTTGAGGTGGTGACTAGAGTCCTTTTCTGAACCAAGGCCTTGGTTCCCTCTAATGTTTCCTCCTTTGCTCGATCCACTAGATCCACTAGATTCTATACCTCCATAGCCACCAAATCCACGGAACCACTTTGGGTCCAATAGAGCCTATAGGAGTTGTGCAAGTGCTCCCATGGTCCCACGGGCGTGTGTCAACAATTTGTGATAGTGCCCCACTACCACCACTGTGTCCCACACCACTCCACGATGTGAGGCCCGAAAAACTTGTAAACTTGCCCCTTGTCCAAAAAATCCTCCAAATGTTGGAATATGCACAACCATAGAAGAAGGAAATGAAAAATTATACCTCATAGGTGTGGATCTGTCTCTTCCACTAGTTTCAACTAGATCAATACTTCTTCCTAGTTTGGGAAAACCAAGTGCTAGGGCTAGGTCACTGGGTGGGTTCAGATATGCGCCAATGACTCTCCTTTCTCTATGTAACAAGCTCTCACTAGAATCAGAAGGGGTCTCTCTTACGCACTTGTCAAGATGGGGTAACATATTGCTCGGGTTCCACATCCTCTGCGAAAACCTCAACTCCTTCCCACAACATCTGTCTCCATAGATCCATCACATTAGCATCCTCGCATCATCTAGTAATCTCCCTTTCTTGTGCTTTGCTATACTTAAGCCATATTTCTTCCCTCTCCTTCTCTGTCGTATCATCTACCATATTTCTCCACCCGAGCTTCCTTACCCAACGCTCGAATGGTTTAGCCGGCCATTGGGAGCACCTCTAAACTCATGGTAACCATCAATATCTTCGTAGATAGAGGAATAGAATGTAGAAATGTTCCTTTAAGTTCACACAGAAATTTAAACTCAACAACATCCGGGCAAGAATACATAGAAATGGTGTATTCCAAAGTGTATCTAGCTAGTACTCCTCTCCACCAATGATCTACAACATGGGTCCACGTCAAATCTGCATCCTGCAACCTCTAGTAGTCTTCTTCGGTCCATAATGCCGGCAGTCTAGATGCATAGGCTGAAATCCATCCATATAACTCTATTGGGAAGCAGCAGAAAAAAATCTCATACAGATCATGGTAGATGTTCTCTTCTACCCATATATGTGTATTAAACTCAGGTCCAGTGTTGAATCTATAAGAAAATTCATCCTCCGTGCTCTTGAACCACGATTCAACATTTTCCAATGTTAACCGATATGTCATTACTCTTTACATAGATCATGATGCATGCTATATCCCACTACAACTTTGAAAAGAGGTCCCAGCAATGGAACCAAGATGTATTCATTTTTACTCCTATCACAAAAGGAAGAACCCCATGTGCGTCGGCCTATCACCCAAAGTGAGAAGATGAACGCTCACTCGAGGCATGCGCGGATGTCGAGTCTCTCTTTTATGTGAGTTTAGTGGGAAGCATTATCTATGATTAGTGTAAGATTATTTAGGAAATAAGTTGAGACATACAAGAACCATAGGGCTCAAAACAGCCTCCAGATCCTTACAGTCACTTCAGATCGAGTGCTTTAATAGATTCCAGAACATATACTATAATAGAAAGAAAGATACAACCATTCATTCATATCATGAAAGGAAAGAGAACTCATATGAATGAAATATACATTAAACCCATTGATATTCATTGGTTCATTACAGAGTGTCACAGAGAGAAAATCATAGTCATGTGCATCACTATACGTATGTAACTAAGCTAACAAAAAGATAAATAACAACTCCATGCTTAGTACATCCTTTCTTGAACCAGAATATCCACTCGCAGCAATTCTCTGAGCTTTGCTTACTCTCTAATCTCTTTATTCCCTATGTATATCCGGATGATATATCTCTCTCTATGTGTGTGTATCTCTTTTTTCGTGAGCAAGCACTTGTATTTATCACTTTCCCAGCTGCCAACTCACTTTGTTACACCCTCGGATCTGTCGTAAAGTGTCGAATGTGGTCCTCCATGTGAGCTTGTTCCTTTAGGCCTGAGCTTTCCATTCCATCTCATGATGATCTTCTAGAAGATTCCATCAGGGCATGCTCTTTCCTAGGAAAACTGTTGTCGGTGACATCTTATCCACACACAACCGATCACGCTTTTCACGTGTTCTACCTTGGGTGCTCAAATTGGCTAAGTCCCAAACCTCCTTTCACATGTCACGCGTGCTATTTGCTTCCTTAAGCCTTTCTCTTGTGCACTTTTTCCTTGTACGTCATTCTATAATTGAGATCTCACGCACCCATGTGCCTTTATACTTGGTCAATATTCCAAAGGCCCAACAAATTTCAAGGGAGTTGTTACAAAATTAATCCATTATTGCTCAATTAAGTGTAAATTTTTAGTAGAGGGAACAATTACAAACGTAGTTAAAGGAGACATGGTACATTTTAATAGATTGGATTCCAATAGATTCAATGTGCATATTGATATAGTATTCAACCCTCCTTGCAAAGGATGTTTCCTATCTAAAGGATCTCTCATACAATGGCTTGCTAGGAAATTGGCTAACATAAACAGTTCTCAGATGGATATTAGATTCAAAGAAGTCCCAAAGGAGGTTGAGGTCATCATGTGGGATGCATTAGAAGAGTGACAACCTCATTTTTTAATCCAATTTCATATGATGCCACTAATCACAATCAATCCAATAGAGTGATAAAAATATCTTATAATGCTACAAAACGTCGAAAGTGGATACCCCTCAAGCCAATCCATCAAATCAAAATTCTAATGAGGATAGAAAATGGTCAATATTTTTAGAAGAAGTGGAAAATATAGAGTTTAGTTGTTGCAAATCTAATTGTCTCAAAAAATTACCTCTTTCTTTAGTTAGAATTCAAAATTTGTGGCACACAACTAGAGCCTTGAATGAAGTTGAGAGAAAATATTTTGTGTTTGATGCACTAACAATGAATGCCATCATTAATGTTGGAAAGAAAATTATGTAGATACATAAAATGAGATTTTATGGGATCGATGTCTATCGAGAATGTATGGCATAAAGTCTATGGTTGCCTAAGGAGTTCCATCTATAAACATAAATATGAATGGATAAGCAGAAATAGGCTTGCAGTGAATGGAAACACTGGAAAAGAGAAACAAAGGTCAAACATTGCTGCAAAAATTTCCTGCATATCAAGAATTGTTGAGAGAAATTCAGATATCTCTCCACATATGACTCGGTCTATAGAACATGATGGGATAAAAGTTCCCAAAGGTCTTCCTTTGTTTTATACCCAAAATATACTATAAAAAAATGCAATGAGGAGCTTGAATTCTTGAAACTTCCTCAGGTGTCATAGTCAAGCTTTAGAAACATAATGAACAAAAAAATTTCCACATGTTTCCATTGCAAAAAATAATTTCTTTACCAAGTCGATAATTACATAGATTTTTTCAACAAACGTACATCCACCATATGCCCATTAGTACTTGCAAAGATTGAGGTGGAAAAAACATGGCACAATGAATATATTCAAAGTTGTCGTCCAGCTTATTATTCCCACATATTGTAGTCAGAAGAATGGCCTCATGGATTCTTGAGTAATTTTCATGATAAAATGGATAAAACAAAAATTCCATACGAGGATGGGTAAAAAAACAAATTCAATAAGTAATGTTATGAACCTACCAATTACTTTGATTGGTATGCTCACACATGTACACAAGATAGGGGGTTTCAGTCATTTTGGCCTACTATTTGTTGAATGCAGAGCAAACTATATAGTCACATCATTAGCTTTGTGTCTCAGGAAGATTGAAGAGCACTGTAATTGATGAGTATGGATATTTCTTGTATCATTATGGATCATCCAAACAACCATTACATGATGCATTATTACAAAATGATGTGCATGAAATATTTAATAGGTACAAGGAAATATTTAATCATTCAAAACCAGTTAGTGTTGCTAGCATAAGTACTTCTTTCATAAATCAACCACCGGTCCTCTAATTACAATTGGATTATGCTTCAAGTGATAAAAAGAATCGTACATTATTTGCATTTGTGTCAATGTTGACTACAAAAATGGTATTTAGCATTGTTTATGTAAGCTTCCTTCCAATGTGACACACCCATGAGGATATAGATGGGACTTTTGGAAGATTAGTAGCATTGGTACATAAAGTAGAAACATTTGTTAGATTTAGTAGGTGAAATGTAATCCATAGATCACATATCAACCATTAATGTTGTCGAAGATTATAGATTATGGCATGCAGTCCAATTTATATAAAATAGCTAAAATAGATAGCGAATAACATAGCTTAAACGAGTAAATAATGAGCAAGATATGAAAGAAAACAATAGACAAGAAAAAAGACACATTACACCAAATTTAAGTGAAGAACCCTAAAGGAAAAACTCCACTGTAAAAGAACTATCTTTTATTAAGAATTTAATATAAGAGTTTAACCCAACACTTCCACTTAGCTCCATAGATTTTTCACAACGAATTTAGAGATCTGTTTCTTTTTCATTTGATACAATACAATGCAATACTCTTTCAACTCGAGTCCCTTTTTCATCCTTGGTCTCACTTTCTTTTGACAACTTCTCTTCTATTTTATAGATTGCTCTATATTGATCTTAAGCTAGATCTAGTGTGCACACAGCTGGAAGTTTTTACTATCTAGTAGATTCTCAAAGCTCAATCCTGAGAGGGATCACCTAATGAATGTGGGTGGGTGAATCAATCGGACCATTTTTCGGATCGAGACGGTTCACTCTTTGAGTGTGAAAGACTTCACACATTAAATTTTGATTAAAAAACTTTAATAATGTTGGGGCATGCCCAAGTGGCTGATCCCACTTGACATTATCACCCAAAACTCCCCCTTAATGTTAAGTGGGAGAACAAAATCATACATTCCCAATTTTAGACCCTTGAATCAACAATGCAGTGATTCAGGCTGAGCATTGTAACAAGGGAAATCTGTAGATCTTCCCAAATAGAAATTCTTAAGATCAATGCTTTACATATGAAGAATTACATCAGATTATGGAGCCTTTTATAAACTAAGGCATCCCCATAACTAAAGCTTTCACGGGATTTACAAGTAACTTCACATAGAGTGACACATTTACTTATTACAAAGTGGAGCAAGTATTGGAATTTTACAATGTTACAACCATGTGTAACCAATCCCTAAAGGATCACTTTGTTACATACAAAGTGGGTGGTCATGATCCACTCTTAAGCCATCAAGAGTTGGCATTGCCATACACACTCCCCCTCAAGGGAAACTCTGATAGGCTAAACAAGGCACAAGACTTGTAAAACTTCACAACACACCATGGCTTGAAGAAGATATTTGATGTTGAACTGGATTCTTTATCAAGAGAAATCAACCTTCACTACCAGTAGCCTCTTTAGCCTCATGGCTCTTTTGTTGCTCCAAGTGATGGTGTATATCCATCTTGATCACAAATCTAGCTACACATTAAATTTTAAACACAACATCAACAAATATCAAAGTAAGCATAGTAAAAATCATAAAGATTTTCACTTTTAGCCAAGTATAAAGTTTAAACATTAGTTGTATAACAACTCAACATATCACATATGCTTAACAATTAACAAATATGTTTTATCAACAAACATACATCTTATTCCAAGCCTTTCATACAAAGATAAGACTTGATCAGATAGTCAAATCATTCAAGCTTTAAGCTTAGACATGTCATATATGATCTAAGATTGAAAGATCTCCCCCTCAATGTCTACATCCATTATATCAAAAAACAACTGAAAACAAACTTTGTAGAACAATTTTAGTTTTTAGGAAACTTAGAAGAGGGCAGAGAGGCATATTTACAAAAAAAATTCACAAAAATATGCACATGTTCTTTGTAACCTTCTAGGTACAACTTTTATGATGTATAAATGCACTTGACATGTTATTTGTTGACAAGAAATTTGTTCATAGTTACAACCATCCAAATGAGATTTAATGTTCTTAATTAATTTCATTAAGAGTTGAGACTTATCTATTGAAAAAATAGGTAGAACTAGCCATTTTAGTGCTATTACGAGAAAATGGAGACAGATATAGCTAAAAATAATAACTCAAGGAAGCCAAATAGAAAAAAGAGCTACGAGATCTTTTAATTTTTCATATGAAAACAAACAACCGGAATTTGATCAAAAATATCTTGAATTGGTCAAGTTCGGATCAATTTAATAGGGCTAGGTTGTGTTCCATTTACAGATTGTTTTAACATGAAAATTAGCTAATTAATTAATTATGAGCTTAATATCATAACACATTTAAATCGGATATTCAAAAATAGCTAGATTTGGTAAAAAAAAAAAAAAGCTTAAATTGGTCACTTTCGGATCAAATTTATAGAGCAGAGTCGTGGTCGAGTTATAGGATCTTAACAAGTTCTTTAGCAACTCATCTCGGTGAGCTACATGAGCTCGAGGCCGAGTCGAGCTAGAGTAGCTCAACGAGTTATTTATCAACTCAATGAGGTGAGCTAAAAAAATGAGCTACTTATTAAATAAAAATAAGTTAAAAGACAACTCATACGAGGGGTGACACATGGCGATCAACAATACAACGAAAGACAAATGTTAACTTTAAAAAATCCTTGGGAGGACATGATACTTTAAAAATTAAATTTAAATCCTCTACGAGTCCAAAACTGATTCAAAAATGTGACAAAAGACAAATAGACATGTGTCAAAAGACTATAACAAGTCTGACAACAAATACATGTGTCACTTTTCAATTAGCTCACAACTAATAAGATAGGTGATAATTAATTAAAAGATAGAACCATATACACATGTCTTTAATTAATTAGATTGCATTTGCACTACGACATAATGTGAAATAAAATTCAAAGTCAAACAAGCCACTTGTTGAAACATTAATGGCTTTAAACAATTTATAAACCAAACTTGAAATAAAGTTCAAGTCCAGGAAAAAAAAAAAGACATACGTCACGATTTTATTATCAAAGTCAAAGTAAAGACTAACACAATTAGAATATGTGTCAAAAAAACAATTAGATCACATTTCGCAAGTATGATAGAGTCCGAAAAGTGTGAAAAATATTATAAGTCTATTTTTAACTAGCTTCGAACCGCAGATTCATAGACTTAAAAAAATCTGCAGAATGAAGAAAATTAGAGATTCTGCAGTACAAAGGAAAGTTAACAAACCCACGAAACAAAGAACTTGACACCACTAAAAATACTAAGACATGTGTCACTTTTCTATTAGCTCACACTCTACCAAAAACTGATAGATATATACGTGTCCAAATGCTATTCGATTGCACTTGCGCAATGCGATTAAAAAGACTAATTTGACCAAGATACATGGATCATTTTAAATGGATCGCATTTCACAAATATTAAAAATGTGACATGGTGGATATTTTTAATTAGGTCGCATTTCTTAAATATGAAAAATGCAATGGAAAAGACACTTGGAGAAATTTTATTGGTCTTCCTTTCACAACTATCAGAAACAAGTTAAAGAAGACTGACAAAGTGGAATATGGTGCCACTTAGAGCAATATTATTAGCTTAAGTTTCGTAAATGTTAGAAATAGCTAATTCAATTATGACAACACAAATACATGTGTAAAGAATTTATTGGCACATGAATTTTTAAGCTGACAATCAGATAAACAATATTCTGACACCTTAAAGCAAGATGGAGTTTTATGATTGGCTTAGACTTCTTACAAACTGACAAATGTGAAGCTAGCTGGAGCAATATGATTGGCTCAGTCTTCGTAGTTAAAGGAAGTCAAAAAATATGTCCGGGTGAAACCAGGTGGCACTAGAATATTGGCTCAATATTTGCAAAGACAAATCAATGTCGATTGAAGCCATTTGGCACTCTAAGAGTTGGTATGGCTTTGAAAATATGAAAATACAAACAGGGAAGATATATGGAGCATTATTGATGCGGCCTAGAACTCACCAATAAAATCCTAGGCACGTTGGCACATCGCTCAACCTAGACCGAGATATCACATGAAGCACTCAAAGGTACTAGGACCCTCTTTAGGGTTGTTGTTGTAGGATGCTAGCATGATGAAGACTCAAAGCATTCAGATCTATGACTAATATAACATTCTCTGTACACATTCATATACGGATCTAGAGAATAACAAACTTAAGAGATAACCATGATGAAATCAAGCTTGCATGAACCAATTATACTCAGGATTTGACACTCTGATTTAGCCAACACATTCCATTACATTAAACATGATAAATACATAGAAGCTTATTACAATAGATAATACCATAGTCTATGCACACATTAGATTTGGCAGCATAACCTCATAATAAATCAGTTCGCCACCTTATGCTACACATTTCACTACATTTTTATAAGGGTGGGTACTTTCCCTTCAATGCTTATCAATCCTAAAATAGGTCACATGCTATTATTAGCCATGTGTCATTACAATAATAGCCACACATGTAAGTGCGCTAACAATAGACTTATTCTAGTTAATTGTTAGTAGTAAATCTATCCTCAACCTATATCCAAGCAAATTTCTCCATAGCCGATCCTCCAAAAATAGCCAATGTGTGTAGTGAAAGTCTTTAACCGGTTTATGTGATCCACATGACATCTTCCAAAAATAGACCCTCATCATAAAAATGGCTAAGTCCAGAATCTACCTCTGTCCTCGACATGTGATTCCTTCCCAATCCTTCCACACTTTTGAATGTGCTCTGCTCTTCCACGTGAACCTTATGTATGTTCTTTTCTAAGTTCCATACTTTAACCGATCAACATGATGTAGCCTAGAATTCACCAATAAAATCCCAAGCATGATGGCACATCACTCACCTAGACCAAGAACTCACTCGAAGCACACAAAGGTACTAGGCCCCACTTTAGGGTTGTTATTTTTGTAATATGTTAACATGATGAATACTTCAAGAATTCATATTTATGACTAATATAACACTCTATAGTACACATTCAGATTTGGATCTAGAGAATAACAGACTTAAGAGATAACCATAATGAAATCAAGCATGCACGAACCAATTATACTCAAGATTTGACACTCTGATTCATCAACACATTCCATTACATTAAACATGATAAATACACAGAAGCTTATTACAATAAATAATACCATAGTCTATGTGCGCATCATATTTGGCAGCATAACCTCACAATAACTCAGTTCTCACATGCCACCCTATGCTACACAGTTCACTACATATTTATAAGGGTGGGGACTTTCCCTTCACCGCTTATCCAATCCCAAAATAGGTCGCATGCTATTATTAGCCATGTGTCATTACAATAATAGCCACACATGCAAGTGCACTAACAATAGACTTCTTCTAGTTAATTGTTAGTAGTAAATATATTCTCAGCCTGTATCCATGTAAAGTACTTCGTAGCGATCCTCCAAAAATAACCAATGTGTGTCACACAAGTCTTTAACCGGTTTGTGTGCTCCGCACACCATCTTCCAAAAATAGATCCTCATCATGAAAATGGCTAAGTCCCAAATCTTCCTCTTTCCTCAACTCGTTATTCCTTCCCGATCCTTTCGTGATTTTGAATGTGTTGTGCTCTTTCACACAAACCTTTTGTATGTTCTTTGTGAAGTTCCATACTTTTACTGATCAACAAATATTATTGGTCCAAGCTTTGCAAAATAGAAAATGACCAAAAATATGAAGCCAAATGGCACCAAATGATTGGTGGCGGATTCAAAAAGAAAAAATGGTAAAAAATGAAGATTTTTACCATTAAAATGGACTTAAAATACCAAACAAACTGGATCTAAATAGATATTTTAGATCCACATTCAAAAATGACCAGTATGTGACTATTTATTTGCAGTGGGAAATCTAGAAAAATAGCTCACATACGATGAATTCAATCCATAAATGACTGAAACTAGACATAGACACAAAGATATAAGAATTCAATAGTTTAAACATGATCTAAACGTCTATTTAGCCCATATTTAATCAATATTTCAAGCAATATTAAGAGAGAATTGGAATTTTAAACTTGGTTAGCTTGACACGTCTATGAAAATTTTAGGTCTCGTAGATTTGTTAAAAAACTTAAATTTTCTTTGCTCTTTCAAGTCAAAAGACTTCTAGATCAATCTCACACACACATAATCATCAAGATCGATACCATGTTAGATTTAACAGGTGAAATGTAATCCACAGATCACAGATCCACCATTAATGTTGTTGAAGATTATAGATTATGGCATGTAGTCCAATCTATATAAAATAGCTAAAATAGATAGTGAATAACAGAGCTTAAATGAGTAAATAATGAGCAAGAGCTGAAAGAAAACAATAGACAAGAACAAAGACACATTACACCAGATTTAAGTGGAGAAACTGAAGGAAAAACTCCATTGTAAAAGCACTATCTTTTATTAAGAATTTAATACAAGAGTTTAACCCAACACTTCCACTTAGCTCCATAGCTTTTCACAATGACTATAGAGATTTTTTTCTTGTTCATTTGATACAATACAATGCAATACTCTTTCATCTCGGTCCTTTTTTCTTCCTTAGTCTCACTTTCTTTTGACAACTTCTCTTCTATTTTATAGATTTCTCTACATTGATCTTAAGCTAGATCTAGTCTGCACACAACTGACAAAGTCTATACTATCTATTCATTTCTCAAATCTCAATCCCAAGAGGGATCACCCAATGAATGTGGGTGGGTGAATCAGTCAGACCGCTTCACTCTTTGAGTGTGAAAGACTTCACACATTAAATTTTGATTAAACAAACTTTAATAATGTTGGGGCATGCCCAAGTGGCTGATCCCACTTGACATTATCACCCCAACAACATTTTCTTTACCACATATCATGGACTCTTACATAACATGAAAATAAGGGCTAAGTACATTCACTCCTTATCTTATTGAGGAAATGTACAACTTCAAGGACTTTGTGGAGCCATTCTTGTTGGATGAAACCATAATATAGTGGGTATCAACAAACTAAAGTTGTTCAGATTCCATGTTTTGGATGGCATACCGGTGATGGAGTACAAATAAACATTAAAGGATCATAATGATCTTGTTCTATCCATATATGGCGTACAAAGGATAATGGTGAACCAAGCTTGCTAGAAGGGAAACCTCCTTTGGCACCTTTCAAGGAACTCAAAGAAATGGAAGATCTAAAAAGGGAATAAAAGCATATATTGAGCATTGGGGGAAAAGTGCAATAGGATAAGGTAGTGACTATTGGCTTCCAAAGATCACGTATTGGGAAAATGTTTTACGTGCTTTGGATAGACCATTTGTAAATTGTAGCAGGAGGTTAGATGTTTGTTTTTGGCCAAAAACAGTATAGGAGAAAGACATATATGACCAAATAACAAGAGCCACACATATTCACAAAGAAGACTACATTAGTCAACATATCCCAAGTAATAATGATATTTACGTTGGGCTTGTTTGTGGAAGATCTAACCAAGAATTCAATCCATTGAAGGATGTGTTCAAGGGACAAATGCTACTTATACGACTAGGAAATGATAATAAAAATATATACATGGGGAGAGTAGATGGGGATATTTTCCTTAAACATGAAGGAAATGATGTAATTAAAAGATGAGAGTTCAATATTGGAAACCTGTAGGGAGAGGAGAAGGTACAACATTGTATCGGGATTGTTTAAAGCCAAATAAAACTTGGACCATCTCAAACAAACCTAAAGTAGATATTGATGTGGATAACATCATCTAGGCATGGACACCAAACAAAAATTTACAAAGTAGATCCATAAAGATACCTAATAAAGGACATGTGGCCATTAAATCATACCTTGAACTACTTGAACAGGATAAGGAATGTTGACTTGGAGAAACTATTGAAGTTCATAAATTTGTATGTGAAATCATCTTGGCTGGGATGTGGGTTTTTAAACAAAAATATTCCAAACCTTGGTCCTATAAAACTTTACAATTGTACTATTATTTGATAATTAAATGAAATACTGAGTATTATATTACTTTGGAAGTTTTTCATAATATAATTCTATAAAACATTGTGTTTCTTATGGAACTCTTGAATCTTATTAATGTATTATTAATAATATGATTTCCACCATGCAATTAATTTAATTTGAAAAAAAAACCTTAATTATGCTCTAAGTAAGTTTACAGGGAGTTGGATCTTATGATTTAAAGGGAATTGGATGTGATTTACAAGGAATTCATTTCAAAAGATTAATGCTTTAGATTTTTCTAGGAATTAGTCTTGATTTATGCATTCATTACAACCACAAAATTATATGGTCTTTTCCTAAAGCTATGTGCATAATTCTAGATAACTTATTGTTTAATTGTTCTAAAACTTTATAAAATACAAACCTTTCTGAAGTGTACATACTAAATTATATGCCTAGAATCCCCTAATTCTTGAATGCAAAACTATATTATTGGGAGTGCCAAGATATATTATTTAATTCTCTCAACAAGAGTGTCTAGAAAACACCATGACTTAACCTACTATCTACCAAGATATAAATTTTCAAAAGAGGTAAAAATCCCTCATATATGAATTATAGAAGAAGAATAAATATAAAGTTGATACACATAAAAATAATTAGGAACATACTTGTACCATGAGTGTGATGAGAATGGGCATATGTCCATTCTCATAGACTCAATAGTTGTTTCTTATTTCATACAACATGTACCCATATCACATTGTTTTAATTTTCAAAAGGGATCAAAATGCCTCATATAGGAATCATAGAAAAAAATGAGATAAAGCAGATACACATAAAAAGAATTAGGAACATAGTTGTACTATGAGTGTGTTGAGAATGGGCATATTCCCATTCTCATAAACTCAATATAGAATTAGGAACATACTTGTATGGCACAATGTAAATATTGGAATCCAATATTACACTACTTAAATTCCAATAATAAACATATTGGAATCTGATATCACACTAGATAAAAACCAATAATTGTAATTTAGGAATCCAATTTCAACAATTATGACATAGGAGCATCAAGTGCTTAAGTGTAATAAGGTCATATGAGACCAATAAGACATGTTAGTTTAGGTGTGAGTGGATGAGTGCTAAAGTTAAATATGTTGTAAAAGTTTGAATAAGTGCTTGTAAGAGGTTGTAGGAGTGAATTTGACTTAGTAAAAGAGTAATATAGGAAAACAGAGTCATGTCATCTTACTCTAGCTCTCATGTACAAACTATATCAATGTATTAGTGTGTATTATATATGATTTCTATGATAAGAAGGTTGGTGAGTCTTATTAGGAGTTGTTGTGTTAGTTTAGGAGTCTATACTTAGTCAATATACACCTACTCTTAGGTGATTAAAATGAAATGGAGTTAGACAAAGGTTATTGAGGTTGAATAATGAAGAATTTTGCATGTATGATGATGGAAAAGATGTAATAAACCTTTGTTTGAAGGATTTTTGTATGTTTCTTATGGAGTGTGTTGCAGAAAGAAGGACAAGGTAGTAGATCTAAAACCCTCCATGGTACTTATAATCCTAAACTCTCTTGACTATTAACATGAGAAGATTCTATAGGTGACCTAGATTGCAAATATAATTTTTATAAGTCTTGAAGATACTTGACAAATTTTATATAGTAATTTCCCCTCTCTTAGACTCGATATGGCTTACATGATCTTTTAATTGGACTAGTGAATTTAGCTCATATCTTTGAATTATCTATGTCTCCATGTGAACTAGAGATCCTTCAAGTTTGATGGTGATTGGGACAACACGATTAGAGATATCAAGAACAATATTTTCGATCTAAACAGGTAAAAACATAGTACAAAATTAGTAACGTAAAAGATTGATTTTGCCATTTATATTGATAGTCATGACTCTAGGAGGTAGAATGAGGTCTAAATGATCATTTGAAATGATCTTAGGTGTATATAAGTGAAGAAAATGTATTCATTTAAGTAAAAGATTGTACTGCACACCTGTGAGACATGTAACAAGTCACTAAGAAAGCTGAGACAATGTTGAAATTTGGACATACTAGGTGAAGAACCAATGCATGAAAGTTGAAAGACACATATCCAAGTATAATTGATGTGTATGAGTGATTATAAGAGTATTATTTAAAGAATTTTCCTTCATTTTGAGTATAAAATGATATTTACAATTGGTAAGACCTGTATCTTAAATCACAAAGAAAGGTTACAAGAAAGGTGAAGTGGAAAATTTAGCAATAGAAACAACATATAAAGGATCCTGGACACCTAACCATGGTAAGAGAGGTCTAGAGAACCTATTAAACAATTAATCATAGCACAAAACCCCAATATTTACATGGTATATCTTGAATTGGGAATTTAAGAACTATAAGAAACCTAGGGGTAGAGTATGCAGTATAACAATGAAGACCATTGCTTTAGTATTAAAAGAGAGCCTAAACCTTTGGATTGATGAGCTTAATATGTTCAACCGAATATGAATGATCTTATAACTCCATTTTAAAGAGGAATCCAACGTGAGGTAAAGTGTAGCTAAGATAGCTCAAGAGGTATGCATATTAGGGAGCTCATAAGTGGATTTTGTAGCCCAAAACAGTCTTACATGTAAATATAGGAGACTTGCACATTTTTTTAGTAATTGGTTCATTGATCACATCTGATTAGTGGTTATCAAGTGAACCTATCTACTTTGTTTTTATTTTATATATGAGTATGTATTAGGTCTCAATGGACCTCAAGGAGGTTGGTGATCCGAGTTCCAAGGATGAATGAGTTAGTCGAGTAAGTTTAGAGCTCACAAGTGAAGTTGAGAGCATTTAAAAGGTATGTTGTCGAGATAATAAGAAATAAAGAAAGAATTTTAAGTAGATCCCCTACATCATTTTGGTATCATAGCTGGTTGCTCTGTGATAACCAAGTATATTGCAAGAATTCATATTATTTTGAATTGATTGATAGTTTGAAAGTGTGAAGGTGATTGTAGACAGTATGGAAAAGTTAGAGAAGCCATCATTGCAGGGTATAATGAAATTGATCTAGGAAGGATTCATGGGAAAGATGGATAGTATGATGAATGAAATCAGTGATCTAGGCAAAATTATGACAAGGATAGAAGCAGTGTATTCAAATATGGAAAGGATAGGTGATTAAGGTGGTGATATGAAGCAGAGAGATTCATTGTTGCTAAGAAGAATTCTTCTACATCAACAACCTAAGTCACAGAGCTAGTATGCGAAGAAGATTGTTTCAGACAAGAGGTAATTTTTTTAATGTTATTATAGATGATGGTAGCATAAAAAACTTTGTCTCAGAGGAAATGGTGAGTAAACTGGGCTTAAAGAGGTTAGTTCATCCTGCACCTTACAGTGGTGTGGTTTGAAAAGAACCCTCAAATTCTTGTAAATGAGCAATGTAGAGTACCTTTCAAAATTGGGAGTTTGCATGATGAGGTTTTATGTGATGTAATGCCTATGGATGTATTTCATTTACTCCTAGGCAGGCCATGAAAATATGACAAGAAGGTGGTGTATAATGGTAGGTTGAATAAGTGTTTCCTAGCGTGAACAAGGAAACAATTTGTAAAAACTATGAAATGGGGTAAGAAAAATCAAGAATCCCCAAAGCTTCAAAAAAATAATTCAATGGACCATGTGATAAGAGATAAAAATGATTTATTACTTTTTCATGCATTAATATTGAAAGAAACAAGTAAATCTAACATATCTCGTTATCCTCTACTCTTGAACGCTTTACAAATGAACCTAGATAGATTCTAAGAAATTGGTTTATGATTGTGAGAATGGAATCTCTCCATTAATGGCTAAAGAGCCACATGGTTTCTTCCATTTACTTAAACTTGAATGGAAATAAAAAAGCAAAGAAATATTAGCTCAATATGAAAAATGAAGAAAAGCTCTAATCCTAGCAATAATACTATAGTTTAGCCTAGAAAGGGGAAGTGTTCTTAGGAAAGTGAGAGGGGTAGTGGGGTATTTATAGGTTTTGATTTCCAAAAAGGGGAGACTTTGGGTGCATGTGGGACAAATGAATAAGCCAAAAATCACTTTAGTGAGTCAAAGTAAGATTTGACTAGGCTTAGGAGAGGTTAATCATGGTTTAGGATAATTAATCATAATTAGTGAGAAATTAGGGTTATGAGAGGGTTGTGAGAGGTCTAATCAATCCAATGAAATGGATTGATTTCCTAGGAAGCTAGTATAAGTGGTCTAGAATAAGAATAAAAGAGGGTTTAGCCAATGCGAGGCTATAATAGATTTCTTAGTCACTTACAAGAGGAATATGACCAAAAGGATGTCGTGTAACATGAGTTAGATGGATCTAATTTGCAAGGAATGAAATAGTTAGTGTAATATTAAGAATAATATTACTTCGATCAAACTACAGGTGTCTACATTTTCCCCTCTTTGAGGTGGCATAAGCTACATCACTTCAAAGAAAGTATACAAACATTAACAATTGCATTTTTTTGAAGGGGTGGAAGAAAAATTAGTAGGGTGGAGGATGCCCCCTTGAATGTCTATAGGGCGATGCAAGAGGTTGATCCATGATTGAAAAGATGATAGGAAGAGAATAGAATAAATAAATAATGTGAAGAATAAGAAAAGAAGAAGGAGAAAGAAAATATCAAGGGGAGATATTGAGATATTAACTTTGTTGTGTACAAGATAATATCGATTACATCATATTGCTAAGAATCTTCATCATCGGTCCTTATTAAAATATAAACATATGATAAAAGTATAGAATGACATGAAAATCCATAATACAAACAATTATCCATTGCTAAAATTGCCAACTCAATGCAACATACAAAATGTAATGCAATACGAGAAGTAAACAAGCTGATCTAATAAGGAAATAAGTACAAACACACACACACACACACTCAAACCAAAAACGTCTAAGAGAGTTGCAAAAATATTTTGTTATTGATCTTTAGTCCCAAATTTTTGTGATAAAAAAAAGGGTAGAAATGATGCCCCAAGAAAATTGTACATGTAAGGGAAAGAACAGAGGAGACTTGGGCCCAATGAAAAAGCAGTGTACACGATGAAATAGTACCAGGCAACTCGTTGTGCCCCAAAGTACAAATGAAGTAAGAAACATAAATCTTGTAAGTGATTGTAGAGTTAAATGATCTGCAGGTCATAGTTTCAAAACATGTGAAAATTCTAGCAAGATACAAGATGAGTGTCATGCGAGAGACACATATTTCAGCTGCAAAATGAGCTTGTTACCAATTTTAGTCCATTTTTGAAGTTTATTTATGTTTTGGATTTTTGTGTGATTTTATAATTTTATAATTTGTGATTGGTTATAAGATTTATGAAATGGAAGATCACCTAAAATCACGTGAAAATTCTTTAGGGTGAAGAAAATGGAATTAGATATGATAAAATGCCCCGTGAGAAGAAGAACGAACCAAAAATAATTACTTTGCAATGGGTAAAATAGAAGGAAATAATGCCTAGAATATTTGAAAACTACCCTAGGGTGAATAAATGACTACCAAGTAGCACTTAGTGCTCCGACATAGCGAAAATTAGTAAAAATAATTATTTTGGTGAGCAAAGGAAGTGTTAGAATGATCATAGTAGCCAAAACATTCCCCACAGGGGCATCCGGATAGCTTAGTATACCCACTGAGAGGGGATAAACCATCACGAGATAGTTCATTTGCTACGAATCTCTTACCGATTATCACTACGAGTGACTTTTTGAGATAAGAGAGAGATGGCGATGCTTGAAAAGGATGAGGAGACGAGCACACTACATTTAGAAGTACCTATGGGAGGATAGCAATGGACCCTTTGTGAGTGCCTTATCCTTTCTTGTTAATTTAGTCATTTTATTACTTAATTTATTGCTTTTTTGCGCTAGTTAGGGCTAAAAATTATGTGTACGCATACGCATATGCATGGAAATGATGAGTACACATAAGTGTGTGTGTCAAAATATGGGTACGCACCCACGTGTCCATTAGTCGGGACTCGCATGCATATTGTGGATGAAAATACATGCACGCATGCATGCGCACTAAATGACACATGTATATGCGGACTAGATGTGTATGTTTCTGCGGGGTGAGAAACATATGTGTGCATGTGTCAAAAGGAACACATTTACACCATAATGGATGTGTATACGTCCTACGGAGGTAGAAAACATTAGTGGGGAAAAGCTGGGTATATATGTGTCGATTAGGGTGCGTATGAATTGAATGGGAGGCATATACATGTTGGGTGTGTATGCATCGAAACAAGTGCATATGCATCAAATGGGACATGTATACGCTTGGAATAAACACTTAAATATTTTTTGTGCAAAATAAGTCAAGTCTACGCTTGGAATAAATGCTTAGAACAAATGCTTGTGTATACACTTGGAATAAATGCTTGGAACAAGATAAGAAGATAGTAAATATCCTCCTATATCGTTCTTGGTTTAGCTTACGTGGCCAATATGCCATAGATTACACTTGATCATGGCCTCCCACAACCTAAGATAAGAGGTGGCACGGTGAGAGCCAGTGATTCCAGCTCTGAATGGCGAGATGATTTGTCACCCTAGATGATGTATGGCGGATATCTTTGGGTCCTTATCCATGGTGAGTGGTTTAATATATGAGCCATCGGCTTTGATATTGATCATTACATTTAAGAGTTGTTTAGAGCTTTGGATATACCTCATCAAGGTATGACAGGTCATATTTTATCGGTGCATAGCAAATCCTAAGCTAGAATGAGTTGTAGTATATTTGATGGCCTTTGTCAGTGGAGTTTTACTCCCTAACAAGACTGGAGCTACCTTCCCACTTGGTCTTATTGGAGTTATCCATGGAATTATTGATGGTTAGACATATTGTTGGGGCTAGTACATATTGGCAAATTTATATTGGGACCTACACCTGATTACCTACTACCGTAGGAAGACGGTAGATCCAGCCCATTTGATACAAATTTGGGTATAGGACCATATTTCCATTGGTCTCCCTATACGTGTTTTGAGAGTGCATGCTCCAGAGGAGCCTTCTACTATGGGTTGGGTTCCGTATGGTGATGATGTGCAACCAAACATGGGAGAAACTTACCATTATCATCAAGAGTTTTATGAGCTACAACAAGCTGCGATATTATGGAGGACATACAAAAACTTTTAGTGGCCCAAAGATGGCCTAGAGCTTAGTACAACCATAGTTGAGCACTTTTTGTTTTACAGCCACATCTATATGCGAGAGTGTTATAGAGTTGATTGGTACCAGAGATCTTGACACTACGTAGGATGTTCCCAAAAAGGATATGTGGTATGCTCGCAGGGCCTGAGAGTATTTTGATATGGAGCTACCGATTACTATGAATAGAGCCATGTCTATCTATTTGTAGGTGGTGCAAGTTCCGTGGGTGCCTTTGAGGTAGGCTAGATATCTAGGGTGTACAGTAGAGTACGGACCTTGGTATCAGACAATATTACCTCATCAATTGATGATTCGAGAGTAGCCTATGATGCAAGAGTGAGAGCACCTCCAATGGGACCTCCTAATAGTGGTGATGAAGGTTGCAGGGATGAAAAAGATGATGATGATGATGACCCCTTTGAATGTCATTGTCATGATGGGGGTTAGGAAAAGGTTTCTCCACCATAGCACCCACATTGGTAGGGGCCTAGGCCTAGATAGAGATAAGTTCCATTGGTACCTCATATGTAGTTGCCTCTAGTTGGGATTCCATCTAGTATTCGTGTTCCATTACAATAGGTGTATCCATAACATGGTCCTCCACCTCATGCTTTAGGTGGTGGTGGAGATGATGAAAATTCAGCTACACTTCAGCAAAAGTTGTAGCTAGTGATATCCATTCGATTACTGGTGGTGGCCAAGAGGGATTAGGCTAGGGCATAGCTCCGAGATAGTTATAGCGAGAGAGAGATCGAGATGAGATCTCAGGTGGTAAGGTTAGAGATTGGCTTGCATTGTTGTAGTAGATACATGAAGAACTAACAACGTAGGGCATGCCGATATTGAGCCTATTACATCAAGCACAATCATAGGCGTAGGCTTCTATTACACAATGGGATCAGTCAGGGTGTAGGGTATCACTACTCATAGAGATTAGGCATAGGCCCAAGTCCAGGATATCACATCGGATAGATATTGGTAGGATATCACACTAAGATAGGCTCAAGTGGATATTAGTAGACTAATAGGTGAGCGGTATTCCACCATTCAGGAAGCTACAACTTTTGGTGACACTGAGATGATATAGGACATTATGAGAGCTAGTGGTGAGGCCTCATATTACAAGGCTGCCTACTATCGAGCAGTGCTAGAGGGACAGAGAGTGACTCCATTTGATCAGCTTGGTGTGAGTAGGATAGGATCTAGGTCATGGAGGTCGGGCGGTCAAGACAACAGCCCCTTTGTTCAGCAAGGTGGTACACCCGGAGCCAGACCATCCCATCAGCAGATAACAACAACCTCCATTTCAGCACCTATGTCTTGGTAGTCTAGGAGAGGGGGAGAGCCATGGATGATACTCTTTGTATATGACACACCTTTTATATGTATGTATGCCTCTTATGAAGGCTTATTTTGATTGATGTATGTACGGATGTACCATTTTGATTATATGCCTCTTATGAAGGCTTTAGCATGATTCATGCCCTATGATGGCCAATTTTGTATCGATGATGTATATTCATTTTTGAGACAGACATTTTTATATGTATATATGGACATTCGATGTTATATTTCGTCATGTTTTTATATGTCTTTATGATGATGACTCATGTTTATGGATGTGTTGAATATATCATGATGTTGTATGATTTTGATTTCACATGTATGTATCATGATAGATGTTGATGATGTACCATACATTTTTAGATTGATGATATATCCTTAGATGATATCATATGTTTTGTACATGAGGTACTTGGTAGATTAGAATGCGGGATGATTGATTATATTGGTGCCAGGGGGATAGATTTTTGATCATGCGTAACCCCTCTTGCCCCGTGGATGATACAAGTATGTGATGATTATCTTAGTATACATATTTGATGTAAAACTTAGCATTTTTATATATATGATGTACTATATGATGTTACATGTGATGAATTATGGATGATAGGTGTGATAACAAATATATGTTAAGTAAAAAAACATAGGAAAAAATTAACAAAACTAAACAAATATACGAGAACAATACACAACTATAAATGAACTCATGCAAACCTTAATAATAAATTAAATTGGTATCAATCTAAGTAAGTAAAATGAATCCTAATAGATGCATACAATAGACGATGAAAACATATCAATATTTTACAAGTATGAAAGTTTAAAAATGAACTCAATGCGACACATAATTAAATCAAACGAGATTCAATCTAAGGTAAGAAAATGAACCATACTTTAAATCATACAATGTGAAAAGATACTACAACCAAAACTATACAAACTGACAACTAAAATAAATTTAATCATTACTTTGTTTTTGTGGGACAAAATTGATGTATTTTCTAATGTTTTTGGTGTTATCTTGAAAGATAAGTTTTCAAGGCTATTGTTCACATTATTTTTGGGGTTTCCTTAAGACAATGTTATGAATTTTATGTAGCTTCATTCCTAAAGGGTTTTTTTTTTTAATGTTTATATTTTTGTGTATCCTTTTCTAAATGTTTTTGTATTTTCTAAGGTCCTATTTTGAAAGCAATATATAGGGATGAAGAAATGTGGATGCCCCCAGCGTGATGTGGGAATATACAACATGCAGAATGCCATGCGTGTATGTTCAAGAAGGTAAAATCTCAAGGTTCCCCTGCATTAGAAATGAACATACAAAGGTGATTCCTTCACATATATATAATAATAGATAAGCCAAATCACGAGCTTGGCAAAATAGACTCGGTAGGGTTCCTAGACCTAACAAGGGAAACCAATCCTAGATAGAGGTGAGAGTTACCCATCTAGATGTAAGATTAGCTTGCGAACAATGAAGCCTCCTTGAGCATTGGAAACCATTTTTCACCCAAGGACTTTCCTAATGCACCAAAATTGTGTGGTTTTCACATGTGGATGACCTGTTTTCTTGAATTTTTTATTTTGTTTTCCTTGTTTTTTCTTTTCTCTTTTTCTAATTTTTAGGTATTTTCTGACATCCACCCCATGCTGAAGTCTAGAACCACTTGAGGTGCATGGTGTTCATGAGATCTATAAGTTATTTTCCATCAGAATGTCCAAGTTTATATGCTCCTGATCCATATTTAGCAACGACCACATAAGGTCCTAACTAATTAGCTTCAAATTTGCCTTTCTTTTCTCTGCGGTTAACAACGTTTCTCTAATTTTCTTTCGAACAAGATCACTTACGTAAAAATCATGATGAATGATATGTTTTTATATCCTCTTGACACTTGGTTCTGATAAAATTTCAGGTGATTGAGCGCTCTCATATGCTTCTCATCCAACAACTCTAACTCTTGCCAGTTGAGCAACTCTATAGTCTTCATCTTTATCAAGATAGTCCCAGAGATATTCTCAAGGAAGGAAGCTCCACTTCTAAGGGTATGATGGCTTCAATTCCATAGACTAAGGAATATGGGGTTATACTAGTAGGAGTGCGGATGGAGGTTTGATAGGCCCAGAGGGTGGGATGTATTTGTAAGTGTCAATTATGGCAGTCTTACTAACCATTTTTTCCATGATTCGTACAAGAGTTTTATTGGTGGCTTCAGGTTTTCCATTACCTTGAGGGTAATATGGGGTGGAAAAATTGATTTGGATATGAAAGTGTTGACATAACACTTTCAATTTTTTGTTTTTGAAACACTTACCATTCTCTGTGATAATGGCGAGAGGTATATTGTAAAGACAAATGAGGTGATTCATGATAAATTTGGAGATTTATGCACCAATTATATAAGTGAGAGGCACAACCTCTACCCATTTATTAAAATACTTGGTGGCGATGATAATGTGGGTATGACCATATGATGAAGTAGGATGGATATTCCCTATGAGATCCAGTCCCCATTTCAAAAATGGCCAAAGTGTCACAATGGGCTGCAACGCCTACATCAAGTTACCATATTTCTAACAGAGTTCACACTTCTTGATGAAGTTACAACAATCTTCTTCCATGGTGGGCCAATAATAGCCCACTCTCAAGAGTTTCTTAGCTAGAACCATACCACTAGTGTGCACTCTAAAAATTCCACCATGCACTTCTTTAATAACATGGATTGAATCGATAACATCTAAACAATGTAGTAAATTTCAGTTTTAGCCATGATGATTGAGGGTGCCTCCTAGGAGGGTGTAACAAGCTATACAATGGATAAGGTATTTCTTCTCAGTATGGGTAATGTTTGGGGAAATGTGCCATTTTGTAGGTAGTTAAATATGGGATCATACCAAGGCAAGAAAGGACCAACAACTTCACATGCCAAATAAGACTTTGGCATGTCATAGGTGGGCACTCGTAAATGCTCTATAAATAATGACATTTTACTTACCTAAGGAAGAATGTGTAACAAGTATTTGATAGTATCCATAGCATCCATGGACCTGTTATGTGACCTTGCTCATTGTTCAAATTTTTTTGGACAAAATACTCTTTCAAGGTCTTGACCAATTTCTTATTTGGAATGATCTTTTCATCTTTGACCTTATATTCATCATTAACTTGTTTAATGATTAGTTAGGAAGTCATTGATGACTCGTAGCTGTCAGATATTCCAAGTGATAGCTAACTTAAGGCCGAGTGATAAGTGCCTCATATTTTGTAATGTTATTAGTACATGGGAATCCCAAATAGAATGCTTATGGAATAACCTCTCCTATGGGAGTGATGAGCACCACTCCATTACGACTCGTGAAATGTGAATGATCGGTAGAAGTGGACTTACGACATAATAGACTATTCTATATACATCATGGATGCGTATAGAAGATCGAGACATAATGGTTCCATTCTTTATAGGGAGATTATGCCAAGTGATAGGCCAATACGTGTCCTTTAAATGAAGTATGATTAACGAAATCAATGTCAAATTAACTAAGGAGAATGATCCAATCAGCCATTCATCCTATAAGGGAGGTCTTGATAAAAGGTATTTGAGAGGGTCAATTTTGGATATCAACTTGGTTTTATTATTAAAGACGTAATAGAGAATTTTACGAAAGGTAAAGATGACTTCTAGGAAGGATTTTTCAATCTGTGGATAATTCAACTCATAGGCGATCATGGTGTGCCTAAGATAATAAACCACCCTTTCTTTGTGGTCAAGGTCCTATTTGGCAAAACCTTTGCACTAATAGTAAACTAGGTGGCTGAAATATATAGCAGGAGGGGTTCACCTGGGGTAGGCGACATGAGAACAGGTGGGTTGACAAGGTATTGTTTAAGAAATGCAAATTCATTTTAACAATCTGGTCCCTAATTGAGAGTAACATATTTCTTCAGTAGATGTGTGAATGGATGGCACTTATCTGTAAGTTGTGAAATAAAACAAATGATTTCTTAAATTTTTCCTTGTAAAATTCATAGTTTTTTTATATTTGTAGCTAGAGGCATCTTTGTGATAGTTGCAACCTTTATAGGGTCCACCTCTATTCCTCTCTATGAAATAATGAAACCCAAGATATTTCCTGATAGAATACCAAAGACACACTTTATGGGATTCAAACGGACCTTATAATCTTGGAGATGCTAGAAAATACGTCTCAGCATTTTAGGGTTCTCTCCTCTAGTTTTGGATTTTTCTAATATATCATCAACGTAAGCCTCCATGATGTCATTCATTATGTCATGGAAGATGACCATCATTGTGCATTGATAGGTAGCCCCAGCATTCTTGAGTCCAAAAGAAATGAATTTGTAGAAAAATGTCCCCATGGGGTGATGAAAGTTGTCTTGTGTTGATCTTCCTCTACAATCCTGATTTGGTTATAACCTGAAAAGCCATCCATTAAGGATAGCATCTCATAACCAGTAGTGGATTCAAAAATCATGTTGATATTAGGCAGAGGGAATTCATCTTTAGGACATGCTTTATTGATATCTCAAAATTCAATGTAGATTCTAATACCTACCGAGATTATTTTTAACTAGGACTATATTGGATATCTAATCTGAATAGTCAATGGGTTTAATGAAGTCTGCTACTAATAATTTTTCCAGTTCATCTTTAACAAGCAGTGTAACCTTTGGATGCATCTTTCTCAATTTTTGCTTGATGGGTTTAGCATTTGGGTACACAACAAGGTTGTGCATAACCAATTTTAGGTCTAAACCTAGAATATCTGCATATGACCACATAAATATATCCACATATTCTCGTAACAATGCCATGAAAACCTTTTGTTCTTGGGCTAAGAGTGAAGCTCCCAACTTTATCATTCGAGGCTCCTCTTATGAACCAATGTTAACGCTAATTGTCTCTTCAACAATCATCTTCCATTCGTGTAAGATCAGGGGGAAGATTAAGATCAACTTCCTTAGGTGGATCATCATCATCTTTATAAGGATACTCCACTTTGTCTATGATTTCTTTGTTTTGTTTGTCTACTAGTGCCTCAAATAGCCTTTCATTGGGAGAATTATGTTTTTCTTTCTGCAAGGATTTTCTGAAGTATTCTTTCCCTTTCTTATGACATTTTTGTTCAGGTATCCACACATCTCTACTTCTTCTCCAAAGTATGCACAAGCATCTAGTTTGATGGAAAAACATTTCTTATGATCCCCATTTGGAATAGAATCCTCAAGCCCCATGAATTTTGTAAATGCATCATCATTCTCAAATAAATGGATTGGCACATGAAATTTTTATCCTAATATATAATTTAGGGACATACAAGGGTAAATTGGTAATTGGATGGGGTATTGGATTCAAATAAGGTAAAAACATCTGAATTAGGAAATATGTTAGTGAAGGAAAGATCCTCGTATAAGCTATATTGGGAATCTACATCACTATCTGAGTGAGACGAGCCATCCTCACATTCTGAAGAGGTGGCCTCTATCTCAAAAAGTTGATCATTATGGGTGTTGATTATGAGGACGTGTTTGTTAGATTTGAAACAAGGAATAGTAATAAGCTCTAGCCTTCCTTGTGCATTTATAATCCATCCAAACCCATTATAGCCCATGACATACATCATGCGGTGGCCTTTAATATATTGCAGAGATTGATGACATGATGCCATGGTACCTTTAGGTACCCTCCTATTGGACCCTCTAACATATTTTCCTTAGATAGGAGACCACTAAAAATAAAATTCTCCAGTGGTTGGGACATCTATCCCTAGTACTCTTGAATTGGAAATAGAGTTTACCGCATGTTAGGTGACACTTAAAGATATGATATTAATAAGGTCATTAAAGCAGTGAATTGATCATCCAAACCATAATTTTTAGATGTTTCTTCCCATGATGTGAAGGGATTAACCAATGACAGGAAATTTTGATTAGGAGTGAGTGTATCCGGATCTACATGTTCCTTCATAGCCTCTGTTTGTAAGGGAACAACAATATTTTCTGAAGGACATTCATATGTTGCACATGAGAAGTTTTGCAACTCTCTATAATGTGTGAATGGCTCTAGATCACCTAGGATGGTGATTATCTAGTCTCCATGGCACAAATTTATACACTGATGGAAAGTGGAGGGAATGGCCTGCATGACATGGATCCATGGGCATCCCAAAAGCATGTTGTAAGGAAGATCTAATTCAAGGACATGGAATGTTGTATCATGATACATTGGCCCTACTTCCATTAGAACCACTATAGTACCTATTGATTCTCACTCTTCATTATCATAGGATATGATTGTGATAGTTTTATCACCCAAATATGCTTCTAAATGGCCTAGTTGTTTTACCAGTTTCAATGTGTAGATATTTAGACCGGACCCACCGTCCATAAGCACTCTCTTGATCTTACAACGAGTAACGATGACCTCTATGTATAAGGGTAAGTTGTGCTCTAGGTTATTACATGATGTTGCGGTGCAATTGAAAGTAATATGATCGTTAGTGTCAAGGTGTGTGACCATTGCTTGCAAGTGTGCGGGATCTACTTTGATTAAGACTCCTAAACTTTGAAGTTTTTATACAATATGTTATTATGATCCATAGAGATCTTATTGAGATCTAGGACTGAGATTATAGCTGGTGTCTTCTCTAATTGTTCTATTAAATTATATTGGCCTTCTTGCGAAATGGTAGGGGATCTGGTATTACCAAACGAGCCCATCATGTACCTACAACATAACTCTTCTCTAAGATCCTAATGGTATTAACTTATTCATCAGATGAATAGATACAACCTATAAGGGATTCAAATGGTTTATTGTTTGTTGGATAAGTTTAGGCAGCAGTTCGATAATCATTAAAGGCTTGTTTATGATATGAATTCTTGTGTTTATTATCTTCATGATTAGGAAAAGGTTCTTTGAATATACCCATATTTTTGTTAGGTCCTTTCCCTGAGTCAGATGGTGAATCTCGAGATATTACCCTCTTCGATGAGGTCTTGTATATAATGTCACAATCTTAGGCATCTATCAGTTTTGTGTCCTTTGACACAAGTGGAAATCGTAGTATTCATGCTCTTTGAACCAACCTGGTTTAGGTGCATCTTTTGGATATGGTACCATCACGGTTGGGTATTATACCATGTTCACTATGTCTAGCTATTTAAGTATAGCATATAGCGATTTAGTTAGAGGTGTAAATGTGTGCTTTGTAGGTGCCTTTTGGAGAGGTTTTTGTGAAAGCTTTAAAAACAAACCAAGTATGTACACTTGGACTCTCTTGGAGTTTGTGATGCCATTTCCAAAAACGTTTTTTTCTTATTAAATAACTTTGGTTTATCAGTGGATTTTGTCTCGTGTTTGTCCTTTGTAATGGGTTTGAGTGTCCCCTTCACAATAAGAGCCTTTTCGATATGGTTTCCTTTCTCTATAACTTCTTCAAAGTTAGAGCCATAGTGCATTTGTAAGTGAAAGGCTATTTCTGGGTTCAAATTAGGGACAAATATTCTTACTAACTATTGTTATCCAAAATTCACCCCCAGGGTTAATTTGATAACATGCATTAGAATTCTCAAGTCCCAGGAAAATGGATTGATTCAGGGCAAAAATCATGTTTCTAGGGTCCCCTCAGATTTTTTCTAACTCCCCTGGCTGAAGAAGGAAAGAGCAAGCTCTGAGAAAATGTGAAAAAGTTACAGAAAACAAGCTTGGGCCAGGAAGAATTGTGAAAATTGGCTAAGTCCTAGTCCTCGCAAAGCAGTCGGGACATTTGGGACATACGGGCCGCGAATAAGCCGAAAAGGCGCGGGCGATCGGTAGGGCAAAGAAACATCCGGGCCATCGGGACACGAGGGACGCGGAAAGCCGGTTCGGCCGAAGGAGAAGAAAATTGACTAACTACTCTGGGACATTTGGGACAAGAAGACGTGAAGGATGCGAACCTTGAGATCGGGTGAAAAGGAGAACTTTTACACTAAGCGATTCGAGACATTTGGGCCATGAGGACGCGAACCGCCGAATCGGGTGAATCGGAAGAATTTGTCCCAAGCGATGGGGACAAGTGGGACAAAGGGACGTGGAAGACGCAGATAGCGAAAAAGCTGAGAGCCAATCAGATCACGACACGTGTCACCAGCAGAAAAGGGATAGGGAAGCCCATTTCGGGCGGATCGGAAGTTTTTGTCCCAAACAGCACTGGGACATCCGGGACAAATGGACGTGATGGACGTGAAAATCTGGTAGGCCCGAGAACCAATCAAATCACGACACGTGTCACAAGGGAAAAAGTCCAAAAGTCAAAGGGCGAGTTTTGAGGGTCAGCCCGAGCCAATCAAAAGAGGACACGTGTCCTATGGAGCAAGGAATGCGGAGCTCGGGAAGGAGTTAGAGAATTTGGCAAGAAGTTCACCCAAAAGCTAAAAGTAAAGGTCTGCCCGCGCCCCTGATGACCAATCAATGCATGCCACGTGTCATCCAGGTGGCAGAGCGCGGGAAGAAATTTAAAAATCCGTTTCACTGTTTTGTGCCCTAGATCTTCAGATCTCCATATCTTTTGATCCAAAGCTCAGATTCACACGTTCTTTATATCAATGGAAAGCTTATGAAATTCTCTACGTGATTCTAGGGTTAATATTGAATTTTGGTGCAGTTTAGAGAGAGAAAATTGAGAAATGGTTCTGACACATGTTCATGGCCAGAAGTGACATTTCAGCGACCAGTTTTAATGTAAAATGGGTCGCATTCTCCTGTAATTTAGTCAAAATGATAGGGTATGGGTTTGTAAGGTCCCCCATGCCATTTTAATGCATCTGCAGTTGAGGAGGGATGGGCTCTCATGTTTTTGTACATTTCTGTCTCCTGGGCTCGACCCATGCAATGTAAAAGCCAGATTTGGCTCATTTCAAAAGGGGGAACATTTTTGACATAACAAACTTTTCTTTCACCTCCATCAAGTGGTTGATGCAAGAACCAGACCTCTCCAAAAGATTGTAATAGTTTTTACCTCTCTGAGGTTGTAATGCAGTGATTTGGGTACTGGAAATGATAATGCAAGCCTTGTGAATGGTTTTCAATCTTTTGTTTGTATTATTTGCTTCATTTCAGATCCTAGTTATATCTTATCACTGCTGTGTATGTTTCATGTTGCAAATCTACGGTTTGTGTCTATTTGCTTGACAGAAATGTTTCACCACTCCTTTTGGTGCATCACCATCTTTAGTTAGTTTCAATTTCTTGCACTTCTACCCCTATCTCCTTGCAAGTTAGAGTAGGATTAGGATCTGAACCTCTGTAGTTGTGCAAGCATTAGATCTAAATCAGAGGAGTTTGAGGAACCAGCCTCTAATTTGGAGATTCCTCTCTCAGTTTCACAAGTCCCACACTTGGAGAGAGGTTTCCATGTTGTGCAATCACACTAGATGCTAGAGTGATCAACCTAGAAGCCTGATCTGCATCCAGGGGTGCTGTGAGTCTGCAACAACAGTTTTGGCATGCTCGGTGGGACCTAGAGGTCTCATTTTTATTGCAGCAGGGTTGATGTGCATCTGCTGCATTTTTCTTTCTTAAAAAGAGCTATTATTTGCATATCTAGCGACTCAAGGGAAGAACCAAGTGGTTCTAAGTGAAGCACTGAAAACTCATGGGAAGAATCACCACAAGGTCAAGTTGGAGAAGAATAGGTGTTGTTTGAATACCTGTAATTATCTCTAAGAAGAAGGCAAAGAGGAAGAGGGATTCAAAGGTATCCATCTCCACCAAACAGAACTCTCTCAACTCCTCCACCTGGTAGGCCTTTCATTCAGTCAACAAGGGTTTTAAGACCAATTAGAATGGCTCAGAACAATCCCTACGTCAACTTCACAGGTAGCAGCCCACTTGCTCTCAATGCACAACATCCAGTTCCTATTGCAGCCTTGAAGAACATTCCCTACTTCACTGGAGAAAATCATACTACTCCAGGTGATCATGTTAAAGATATTGCTAACCTTTGTGTAATTCATGAAATCAATGAAATGCAAGTGGCTGTCAAGTTACTGGCATCTTCCTTCAAGGGTAAAGCATTACAATGGTTTAGGAGCCTTGGAGCTGGTTCTATCACAAACTGGAATCAGCTGTGTATTGCACTTCATGAGCAATTTGGAGAGAAGGGAGACAACTTGTCTCTTTTGGAGCAGCTAACAACCATCAAGAGGGCTCCCAATGAGCAGCTGACCGATTTCAACTTCAGATTTCAAAAGACTTGGGAAAGGATTCCAGTGGCAGTCAGGCCAACAGCAGAAGGTGCTTTTCTATACTATCTCAAAGCTTTAAATTCTGATATTTCTATGTTGATTCAATCCATGGGAGGCATAACTATCCCTATGGCTTATAGCATTGCCATTAGGGCTGAAAATTGTTTAATCCAAGCTGGCAAACTTTCCCCTAGACATCCCATGTCATTGTTTCCAAGTTTAGAGAGCCCAAACACCCGTCAAGAACCTAATTTGGCTCCCTCTCCCACTCCTATAAATCGAGTTCAAATGAAGCTTCCACTTCATCTCCAAGTGCCCAGACGAGCTTCAAGAGGTCATGAAGCAATTGCAAAACCTAGGCAATGAGCTAGTTACTCTCAAGAGGTAGCAAGCCCAAGGTTTCAGACCTTCTTATCAACCCCAAGCTTAGCCTAATAGGACAGCCATACCAACCACAAAGACCACCTAATCCAGTTGCAAATATGAATCAAACAAGGCCTCCTACCAATAGACCATTCCAGCCCTATAATCCAAATGCCATATCTGCCTCTAAGGCATTAGTGCCAACACAGAACAACATTGCTCAGGAATATGATTGGTGCTTTCCATGCAACGAGCCTCATAACCAATCCATGTGTTTCAATGGTGCTCTCAATCAAGCACTAATGGTGATAACTACTGGTGTGGAGGGTGAGGGTAGTCAAGAAACAGTCAACAACAAGAAACATTCCAACAACAATCAGCCCCAAATGACACCACATTGGTGAACTGGCAAGCAGAAGATTTTTGTGGCATGAATCAAGCAGTTTCTCAAGGTGTTGCAGCCAACACAAGGTCAAAGAGGAGAAATTTGGGTGAAGAACAGCCATTAGCCCCAGCCAATCCACAACCTTCCACGGCTCCACAAATGATTGGCAAGCAAAGTCCAGTTTCAAATGCACAAGGGCAGCCAAGAACAGCCCCTAGGCCAACTCAAATGCCAGTTGTTGCTACCCACGTGCAAGGAGTAAATGTGCAAACCAAGGGACAGCAGAGAGATCCTTCATCACCATTCAGTATCATTGATCAGATGAAGAAGACAAACGTCAACATATCAATGTGGGAATCCCTATCTATCCCAGGCCAAAGAGATCTGCTGCAAGCTGCCATGAAGGATTGGCCAACTTTGAATCAGCAGGTTCAGATGCAAGACAAAGTGCTTACAAATGTTTCCCAGCCTGAAGGAAGTCATGGAGGGCAATAAGGTAAAATGTTGAAGCCCCCTCCTTTCTATGTTTCATTAATCATTGGAAATCAGCTAGTACATAATTGCATGATAGACTCGGGGCAAGTAGCTCAGTAATGCCTAAACAGATAGCTGATCAGCTAGGGCTCTAGTATGAAATAACATCTAAAGGGGTAGTGCAGCTAGATGGGACAGCAATAGCAACAGTTGGAGTGATTAGAAATTTGAGTCTTACCTTGCACGCATGTCCAAATGTTGTTGTTTTACAAGATGTATCAATCATAGACCTTCCACCACTCTTTGCCCTTTGCTTGTCAAGGGACTTCACAGCCAAGATTGGGGGGTATTTGTCTGCTGATTGGTCACACATGCTATTCAGAACAAGATATGGAACTAAGGCCACAATCAGATCCGAACCTATTGCAAACTTCCATATTGAGCCTTACACTCCAAGTCAGATTAATGCCAATTGCTCAGCATTTGATCAAGAAGATCACCCTAGCACTGATGAGGCTGACACCAAGGTTGGAAGTATCCCGAGATCTAACTCTTGATGAATGGGCAAACAAGATACATGCTTTTGATCCCTATCAAGAAGTAGAAGAATCTGCGCTAGGAGTTTATTGTTTACATGAAGAGAATCAACCTCTCCCCAACATCACCAAGCTAGATCATAAAGACAAGAACGAAGTATGGAAATTGTTCTTTGATGGGTCAAGGAGTAGACAAGGTGCGGGAGGAGGAGCTATGTTTATTTCACCGCGAGGTATAAGGTATTACTCAGCCTTCCATTTTTAGTTTTCTTGCTCAAACAAACACGGTGAGTATGAAGCCTTAATTCATGGATTACACTTTGGGAAATGAAGAAAGGCATCAGGAATTTACAAGTATTTGGTGATAGTGAGCTAATTGTAAACCAAGTCAAAGGAAAAAATGCTACCAAAAATGATCTGTTAAAGAACTACAAAAATCAGGTATGGGATCTTATTGAAGATCTTGAAGCTTTCAGCATCAATTCCATCCCAAGAAAAAAGAATGAAGCTGCTGACAGGATGGCAGCAATTGGGGCTGCATTTGATGTTGTGGAAAGTATCAAAAGTGAGAAATCTCAGCCTCATATCAAATTGGTTGTGAGACCAGCTGTTCCGGATAACAATACAAGTTGGCAAGTCTTCGAGAATGATCAGCAAATTGTTAATTTCCTACAAGAAGAAGCTGAGTTCTCCACCAGGAATCAAGACAAGTTGCATCAGCAGTATGGTGACCAAGTGGTGCAGCTGAGAACTAACAAATTACCAAAAGGCCTCATAACCTTGGAGTCAATCTTCAACCCGAATGATCAGTTCCGGAAGGAGAAAGCGAACATTCAAGTAAAGGGTGAAGATTCAGAGCCTATTTTAGTGGAAGAAGGCAAAACATTGCAGATTGGCAAAGTAAGTACCTCACAAGAGAAATCTGATTTTGTTCAGCTTTGTCAAGAGTTCCCAGATGTCTTTGCTTGGACTTACAAAGATCTAAGAGGTTTCAACCCAAAGTTGGCACAACATACTATTGAGTTGGATCCGGAATCCAAGCCTGTCAGGCAAAAGCAAAGGCCAGTGAATCCCCATATTGAACCTCTCATGAGAAAAGAGTTAAGCAAGCTTATTGAGACTAGTATCATCTTCCCCATCAAACACTCAAGTTGGGTTGCAAACTTGGTGCCAGTCAGAAAGAAGAATGGAGAGATCAGGTTGTGTGTCGACTTCAGAGATTTGAATAGAGCCTCTCTCAAGGATCATTATCCACTCCCTTCCATGGAGCAAATATTGCAGGTTGTAGCTGGTTCAGAAAGGTTTTCACTACTTGATGGCTACTCAGGCTACAATCAGATTATGGTGAGGGAGGAAGATCAGTTCAAGACAGCCTTCACAACCAAATGGGGAACATATGCCTACAAGAAGATGCCATTTGGCCTATCAAATGCTGGAGCCACTTTCCAAAGGGCAATGGATATGGCATTCAAGGGGTTGATCAATAAGATAGTGTTGGTATACCTAGATGATATCACTGTCTTCTCAAAGAATGCAGCAGACCATCTCTTTCACCTTAGGCAAGTGTTTCAGAGGTGTAGAAAGTTCAGAGTGTCTTTGAATCCCAAGAAGTGCATCTTTCTTGCACATGAAGGAAAGCTCCTAGGCCATATTGTCTCGAAAGAGGGACTGGCAATTGATCCAGAGAGGGTTGAAGCCATAAGAGCACTACCATTGCCAAGTCACAAGAAGGCTCTTCAAATCTTCTTAGGAAGGATCAATTTTGTCCACAGGTTTGTCCCAGATTTTGCAGCCCTTGTTAAGCCCATCACCAAAATGTTAAAGAAGGGCATGGCTTTTAAGTGGACAGTAGAAGGTAAGGAGAGTTTTGAAGCACCAACTCTCATCAACCCAGACTTCTCCAAGGATTTCATCATCTATGCATTTGGAGGTGATGACACTATTTTTGCCATTCTAGTGCAGCAGAACAAAGATAATGATGAGCAGTCGGTTGCCTTCTTTAGCTAGAGCCTAGATGACTATGAGGTGAGGTACTCTTTTATTGAGAAGCATGTGCTTATGTAATCAGAAGCTTGAAGAAATTCAAGCATTTAATCTCAAACAACAAGGTCCAGTTGCTGGTCTCACATGTTGGAGTTAAGGAATTCCTCCTCAACAAGGATTTGAATGAGAAAAGGGCAGGTTGGATCACCCGTGTCATGGAATATGACATTGAGATCAAGGTCACCAAGCTGGTAAGAGGGAAAGGACTGTGTGAGCAGCTGGTTTGGGGAACAAAAAGAAGTATGCAATGAAGAAGAGGCTATTTTGTGATCCAGGACAGCCATGAGCCAAGTGGCAATCAAGAAGAAGACAATGCTTCCCCCACTCCTTGCTGGACCCAAGGTATTATGCACTTCCTAGGTACAGGCCTGTGCCCCCCAGAGATGAACAAGACCCAAAGGAGACACTTGGAGTTACAGGCTGTTCCGTATGCCATTGTTGATGGAGTTTTGTTCAAAAAAAGATGTAAAGGAGTCTGCTTGAGATGCATTAGCACAAAGTCGATTCAAAGGGTATTAGAAGAGTTCCATGATGGACCAGCTGGTGGCCATTTTGCACCAAGAGTGACAGCTCTAAAAATCATGAAGGCTGGTTATTATTGGCCTAAAATCTTTAGTGATTGTTATGCATGGATCAAGAGGTGTAAGAATTGTGCATTCTTCACGGGAAAGAGAAGTTTGCTGCCCTTCCATTGCATCCAATCTCAGTTGACCAGCCATTCATGCAATGGGGTTTGGACTTCATTGGAGTCATTAATCCCAATTCAAGCCAAGGGCACAAATGGATTTTGACAGCCACAGACTACTTCACCAAATGGACATGACGTAGCACTCAAAGAGGCGAATGAGTCTAGCATCTTAGACTTTTATGAGGGGATAACAACTAGATTTGGTGTACCTGCTACAATAATCTCTGATAATGCATTGGCATTCATTGGATCTAAGGTGACTGAGTGGGCTGTCAAGAACGGTATTTACCTAAGCACTTCATCGAACTATTACCCTCAGGGTAATGGCCAGGCCGAGTCTACAAACAAGAACTTGTTGAAGATCATTAGGAGGACTCTTGATGAGAATCAGAGGTCTTGGCATACCAAACTGAAATCAGCCTTATGGGCTGATAGGATAACTCCCAAAAGATCCACAGGTAACTCTCCATTCAGGCTTGTCTATGGAAGAGAGGCAATCTTGCCCATGTCACTTGAGTTGCCAACGTTGGAACTCATGAAACAGCTAGAGTTGCTAGAGTTTGAGCCCATGGAGGTGAGGTATGCAGAGTTGATGGAGCTGCAAGAGATCAGAAATCAGGCATCCCAAGCAATGGAAAAGGATCAAGCTTTGATCAAGAAGACCTTTGATAGGAAGGCCAAAGATAGATCTTTTCAAGTTGGAGATCTAGTGTTGAAATGGGATGTGGATAGAGCAAAACCGGGAAGGCATTCAAAATTTGATGCCATTTGGAGTGGCCCATACATGGTCACAAAGTGCAAGAAAAGTAATGCTTTCAATTGGCCTCGTTGGATGGTGAAGAACTACTGATTCGATCAATGGAATCTATCTCAAGCATTGCTTTCTAGGGGAAGTTCACTACCTCTGTAAATATTAGATTAGATTTTCTTTCCTCCAAGTGCTTGTGCACATTGTTTTTTTGTAGGTTAGTTTTTTTCCCTAAGTGCTTTGGCACAGCTTGCTGTCCATAGAGATGTTTAGCAGTCCTTGCCTTCATCAGGTGACATTCCATCTTCCTCCTTACACATTCTGAGTCAGTTGGGATTCTAAACTGAATGTTTGATAACTCCATGCCCAATGGACTACTTCTAGCTACTGGTCTTTTCACCTAGCAGGTAGGTACCCCACTGAGTCACCAATTGTTATCCAAAATTCACCCCCCAGGGTTAATTTGATAACATGCATCAGAATTCTCAAGTCCCAGGAAAATGGATTGATTCAGGGCAAAAATCATGTTTCTAGGGTCCCCTCAGATTTTTTCTAACTCCCCTGGCTGAAGAAGGAAAGAGCAAGCTCTGAGAAAATGTGAAAAAGTTGTAGAAAACAAGCTTGGGCTAGGAAAAATTGTGAAAATTGGCTAAGTCCTAGTCCTCACAAGTAGTCGGGACATTTGGGACATCTGGGCGCGAATCGGCCGAAAGGCCGCCAGGCAGTCGGCAGGGCAAAGAAACATCGGGCCATCGGGATGCGAGGGACGTGGAAAGCCGGTTCGGCCGAAGGAGAAGAAAATCGACTAACTGCTCTGGGACATTTGGGACAAGAAGACGCGAAGGACATGAACCGCCTGGATTGGCCGAAAAGGAGAACTTTCACACTAAGCAATTCGGGACATTTGGGCCATGAGGACACGAACCGGCCGAATCGGGTGAATCAAAAGAATTTGTCCCAAATAGTCTGGGAAAAGTGGGACAAAGGGACACGGAAGACACGGATAGCTGAAAAAGTCGAGAGCCAATCAGATCACGACACGTGTCACCAGCAAAAAAGGGACAGGGAAGCCCATTTCGGGCGGATCGGAAGTTTTTGTCCCAGGCAAGACCTTGGGACATCTCGAGACAAATGGACGCGATGGATGTAAAAATCTGGTAGGCCCGAGAACCAATCAAATCACGACACGTGTCACAAGGAAAAAGTCCAAAAGTCAAAGGGCGAGTTTTGAGGGGTCAGCCCGAGCCAATCAAAAGAGGACACGTGTCCTATGGAGCAAGGAATGCGGAGCTCGGGAAGGAGTTAGAGAATTTGGCAAGAAGTTCACCCAAAAGCTAAAAGTAAAGGTCTGCCCCGTGCCCCTGATGACCAATCAATGCATGCCATGTGTCATCCAGGTGGCAGAGCGCGGGAAGAAATTTAAAAATCTGTTTCACCTGTTTTGTGCCCTAAATCTTCAGATCTCCATATCTTTTGATCCAGAGCTCAGATTCACACGTTCTTTATATCAACAGAAAGCTTATGAAATTATCTACATTATTCTAGGGTTAATCTTGAATTTTGGTGTAGTCTAGAGAGATAAAATTGAGAAACGGCTCTGATGCGTGTTCATGGCCAGAAGTGACATTTCAGCGACCAGTTTTAATGCAGAATGGGTCGCATTCTCCTATAATTCAGTCAAAATGATAGGGTATGGGTTTTTAAGGCCCCCCATGCTATTTTAATGCATCTGCGCATTGAGGAGGGATCGCTCTCATGTTTTTGTACATTTAAATCTCTGGGCTCGACCCATGCAATGTAAAAGCCAGATTTGGCTCATTTCTAAAGGGGGAACATTTTTGACATAGCAACTTCTTCTTTCACCTCCAGTAGGTGGTTGATGCAAGAACCAGACCTCTCCAAAAGATTGTAATAGTTTTTACCTCTCTGAGGTTGTAATGCAGTGATTTGGGTACTGGAAATGATAATGCAAGCTTTGTGAATGGTTTTCAGTCCTTTGTTTGTATTATTTGCTTCATTTCAGATCCTAAGTTATATCTTATCAGTCTGTGTATGTTTCATGTTGCAAATCTCTGGTTTGTGTCTATTTGCTTGACAGAAATGTTTCACCACTCCTTTTGGTGCATCACCATCTTTAGTTAGTTTCAATTTCTTGCACTTCTACCCCTGTCTCCTTGCAAGTTAGAGTAGGATTAGGATCTGAACCTCTGTAGTTGTGCAAGCATTAGATCTAAATCAGAGGAGTTTGAGGAACCAGCCTCTAATCTGGAGATTCCTCTCTCAGTTTCACAAGTCCCACACTTGGAGAGAGGTTTCCATGTTGTGCAATCACACTGGATGCTAGAGTGATCAACCTAGAAGCCCGATGCGCATCCCAGGGTGCTGCCGTGAGTCTGCAACAACAACTATTTTTCTAGAAGGACACAAGGGAAATGACTTGTCAATCCTTGCCATCACTGTAAGAATCCTACGAAGGTCTCATTAGATTTTTTTTTTGTGTTGTAAAGGTCGTTCATGGTGATATCACTCTCCATGTTGAAAGAGAAATGTCACAAAAATTTTTTAGCAAGGGTGGGCCATGTCGTGATCGATCCCTTAGGTATACTGAAGAACCATTCTAATGCCTCTGCTCCTAGGCTATGAGGAAATAGACGTATCAAGTAGTTATCACTATAAGTGACTTCCTGGAAAGCCATATAGAAGTCTTTGACATGATTACGTGGATCAATTTTACTTTTATACTTGTCAAATTTGGGGATATCAAAATGTTTTGGAAATGGTTTGTAACATATCTTTATCAAAGGGGTAAGGACATAGTTCTTCGTATAAGTATTTTCTATTGTGTCCTACATTGCTCTCTTATAGAGTAGTAAGTGTATTCTTCATTTATTGTAACTCTTGTTGAATGATTTGTTCCTTTGTGGGTGATAGTGGTCTATTAATTTTAACAACCTTGAAAATTACATCATCATATGGATCTATGTGAAACTTGCTTGATTTTGTCTAAAGTCTATCCTTATGCACATTCTTACTCAAAGAGCCTCAGTTTTCTAGTTATTTATTGAGTTTTAGTATCTATCATTGAATGATCTCTTCTTCGATTAAGGGATCATCTTCATCATTAAACCTAGGAGGCATTGAGTCTCTGCGCTCACGTTCAATTTTTACTCTGCGTGAAGCCTTAAAGTAAATTCTTCACAAATCCTCTATTTGTTTTGGTAAGTCATCTTCGACATTTTTGTTACGTTTTCCTAAAGTGGAAGCATACCCTATGTCAAAAGTGTTATCCATGTCTATGAGGGATGGCCGTGGTTTTTTTTTTTTTGTTTTATGGTTAATGGTTTTAATCACCACTTCACACTCTTATGGAAGCTTGGCTCCTAATTCAAGAACTCTTGCGAGTACTTGGTCTTTTTTATAATAAAGGAGCTTGTCAAAGTGAACTATGTCTAACTTGTGTTGGTCCTCTAATGTATCAGAATATTCTCCACTATGATCAACTAGTGGTTTAGTGTCTTTTACTTGTGAAAAGAGAGGTGTTAAGTTATTACCAATGAAGGGGTGCATTTGAAAAGGATTTTTGTTTAAATCATGCTTGTTTGGTTTAGATTCCATTTTTTGATTATAGGCATCACTAGTCAAAGTTGTGCTAGGTTTTTTCCAAGTGTATTCAAGTTTATATGAAACCTAGGTGTATGTGATATGAATCATTTAAAGTCCTATTATCTCAAAAGATGTCCTAAGTACACAAAATATGCAAATGCTATTATACTTTAGGAACAAATATGTAAATTATCTAGTAAATCCATCAAACACTCAACTATTTTTAAAACACTCTATACCTTAAGCTATGGTTTCAATGATAAGTGCACAAATCAGATAGTGACAACACCCTATCAATACCTAGGTTGAGTTTAAACATCAACAAGATATAAGTACCAAATTTGTATTAATGTGATCTCTCCACAAGGTATACTATGACTAGTTCAAATTGCAACAAAATATAATCCTTTTGATAATGGAAGTTGAAAATGCAAGTAATGTAACAACACTACCCCAACATGTTAACCAAGACTAGAATAAGCAAGGTGTTAATATCAAGATGATGCTTTCGTGATACAAATAATGCAGTATTGACACTTTCAAAACACCTTAGACATTGTTGGGATTGAAACTAAATATAAGTATAGCAAGAAGTTTCTAGTCGTGCAAGCATCGTAATGATGTAATAAGGAAACTTATATCAAGTTCTCAAAATATGAAAAAGATGTAAGTTTCACAATTGTATGGCTAAATGTAAGAGTAAAAATCGGAGGGGAAGCGATGATGAAATGAAATCCTAGCTATGAAGATAATCCTGAAATCAAGATCACGTGGTCATCAAATATATAAGGACATATCCACGAACTTTAGACATTTAACAACTCAGCCGCAAACATGGATGAGCATAAATAGATAAAAATGTGACGAATATTATCTATGAAAACACTCCCAAAAGATACCTTCCCTTGTCCCAAATGGGAAACAAGAATGCAAAGGTATAGATCAAAAGATGAAAATAAACTTAGTGGCACTTGGGAAGAGTTTCACCTCATCCGAAGGCAAGAAAGAAACCAAGCTAAGTGATACATCATTTAATTTTTGATGAGAGACACTTAGATCTAACTTAAGTGGATTTGTTACCATGTTTGAAAAAAATAATTTTGAATCCAAGCATTTTTTCACTTCGTGATGGTTTGACAAGACATGATAATGGACTAACATAGTGGGCTCCTTGAAAAAATGGCTTTCTTAAGTAGATCAATCAAATTCGGGTAAAAATTTTGTCTAATGTGAGCGCAATTTTCCAAGATTTCCCAAGGATTACATCAGATTTACTTTACTCCCTTACGATACTGATGAGTGACTAGTGTGTTCGGTTATATCATCACTGGGATCATGATTGAGATAACTTTGACTATAAACTCATAATGTATGACTAGTCAAATTGGTAAGTTCTTGTTTCATCCATGAGGTTTCTCATCATTAGATTACTTTAGGGTTCCTAGAACCACCCCCATTATTGTAGCTTAAGGTGTTATGCCAAAGGGGTTATGTTCTAGTTGAGCGGATAGGGACGTACCCTTTTCTAAAACTTACGATAAAATGTGATGTATGTGGTGTGTTTTTTTATCTTGTTTAACTTAATGTGGTTTTAAGTAGCACACCATTTGGCAACCTACAATCAAACACGTACTAGTGGGATTTTTGTTTCGAAACTCCTTTCTTCGACACATGAATTTGGTCCTACATCCGAGAAGTTATTGATTTTCAAAAATATGACAATATCATGAAAGAGATTTTACGTGTTGTTTTTTATTCCCAAGGTCACCAAAAGGTGCAAGGGAAGAGCATACACAACACGAAACTCAACTACAAATAAGTAATGGAAAATACTTGAAGTAATCTTGTGAAAAGGAATTTGTTTTAACCAACTTTTGAAGATTAATCCATTATGAAACATAAATAAAGTATTTTAAAAGTAATAAGAAGGTTTTGGAGGTGTTTTTGGTTCCCAAGATTGCTTATAAGGAGCGAGGGAAGAGCATACACACTTCAAAAACCTATATCAACTAAGAAATGAAACACTTAACTAAGTTAGTCAAAACAAAACCAAAAATACCCTACAAACAATTGTTAAGAACCTGCAAACAAGTTAGAAAAAACTAGAAACTTTAATCTTACAGCTCGTGAAAACTTTTAACTTTTAACACTAACAACTACGCACCCATTCCAACTCATACATGCCCCTGACCAATGGATATGATCCCTAACCAATAGGTATGCGTGTAGACAGAAAGTGGTTGTGGGGTTTAACAACTACACGTCTAGCAAGACACATACGCTAGGGTTTCAACTGATACATGCCCAAGAGAATGGATACACTACCAAAGTATAAATGTAAGGTCAACATAGTCTTTGAAAAATGCCTATGTGTCTAGAGAGAGGAGTACACTCATGGTTTGATGCATACGCATGGAACAGGATGGATACACGTCCCTTTGCAAAAATTCTAAAAGCTCAATGTAAAGCCTAATGGATACGTGGCCAACTCAATGCATACACATATTTTCCAATGAATATGCACCTCTCTAGGACACCTTCATGTACCCCCTATAAAAACATCAAAATTCATAAAAACAAAAAATTTAAAGGATCAAACAGGTTACTTTTTATCAATGAAATTCTTTTTCTAGCTTGGAACCATCAAATGCTTTAGCAAAAGGAAGAAAAATCCCTTTTAAAATGTGAAATTTGTTAAAAGACAAGCTTTTAAAACCTAGAAAGCATAAAATGGTTAGAAATGGACATGTAAAGCCTAGAAAAGACTTGAAAAAGGACTATGGAGTAAGTCCCACTGGTGTGCCAAATGTGAACAAGGAAACAATTTGTAAAAGCTATGAAATGGGGTAAGAAACACTCAAGAATCCCCAAAGATTCAAACAAATAGTTCAATGGACCATCAGATAAGAGATAAACAAGGATTTATTACTTTTGCATGCATTAATCTTGAAAGAAACAAGTAAATCTAACATATCTAGTTATCCTCTACTCTTGAAAACTTTACAAATGAACCTAGATATATTCTAATCAATCAGTTTATGATTGTGAGAATGGAATCTCTCCATTAATGGATAAAGAGCCACATGGTTTCTTCCATTTACTCAAACTTGAATGGAAATAGCAAAGCAAAGTAATATTAGCTCAATATGAAAAATGAAGAAAAGCTCTAATCCTAGCAATAATACTATAGTTTAGCCTAGAAAAGTGAAAGTGTTCTTAAGAAAGTGAGAGGGGTAATGGGGTATTTATAGGTTTTTATTTCCAAAAAGGGGAGACTTTGGGTGCATGTGGGACAAATGAATAAGCCAAAAAGTATTTTAGTGAGTCAAAGTAAGATTTGACTAGGCTTAGGAGAGGTTAATCATGGTTTAGGCTAATTAATCACAATTAGTTAGAAATTAGGGTTTTGAAAGGTCTAATCAATCCCATGAAATGAATTGATTGCCTAAGAAGCTAGTATAAGTGGTCTATAATAAGACTAGAAGAGGGTTTAGTCAATATGAGGCTATAATAGATTGCTTAGTCGATTCAAGAGGAATACAATCAAAAGTATGTTGTAAAATAGGAGTTAGATGGATCTAATTTTCAAGGACTAGAATATTTAGTGTAATATTAAGAATAATATTACTTGGATCAAACTACATGTGTATATACTAACAAAGGATGGAATAAAACATATTTTAGTGCCTTTAATGGACCAGCATGCAGGTATGGAAAGGAGAAGTATGGTGTTTGGAATTAAATAATTTTTGAGAATAGAAAGAATTAGGTCTTAGCCTTCATGAAGGAGGAAGGAAGAGTGAATGAATCCTTGGAAGAAGGATGTGAAAAAAATGTTGTCAAGAAGAAGAAATAGTCAAGATCCACAAACATGGATCATGAAGATCAAATAAAAGAGAAGACGCAAGGACAAGTGAGGTTGAGAGAGAACATGGGGTTCTTAAGAAGAGAGATAGGTAAATAAGAAGGTGAAATGAGTCATATAAATGAGTGTAAAAAAACAAACTACAACAAGGTAATGATGAAGAAGAGAGAACATGGAGTTTGGTTCTTAAATATTTTATGAAAGATTATGAAGAACAGTGCAAGAGAGGACACAAGAAAGTTTCATGAGAATGAAGTAAGAAAGCATGTCTCTTAAAGACCAAGGAAAAGAGAGTGAAGGAAAATTAGTCCTTATAAGAAAACTAAACCAAGATGAGGAGCAAAAGAGGAAGGTAGAGGTACAACCAAGCCTAGAAGGGAATGTAAATGACAAGCAAGTTGGGCCTTACGAATGGAATAGCCAAAGAGGAAAATGAAATTCATATTTCTAGATCTAATTGTGTGTTAGCATGTGCGAATGCAGGTTGTAGTAGTCATTTGTCAAGAATGGGCATAAATGGACTAAGCACAAGTAAGTCTAGTGAAAGGTGGAACAACGAAATTCCCTTAGAGACCTTAGAAGTTCTAAAGAAATCTTCTCAAGAGGTTGAGTTATGTAGGTTGAACACTAAGAACAGTCCAAGAATTATAGCATTCAAGGAGGAAGACTTGAGTAGGAGGAATTTGCAGGTTATATGGTTGAATGAGGATCAAGACAAGTTGTCCAAGAAGGTGGAGTTGCACATGGAAACAAGGAAGAGCCAAATCAGACCTCAACTACAAAAAGAAGGTATATATGACATTTTTTATAAGCATTTTTTCAAGTGGCAAGAAGAGAATAGGTTGAGCACACAAAGAATGAGGACTAAGGGACAAGAATGCATTGCAAATATGCATGGCAATAAGGTAGGAAAAAAGGTTGTATGTAAGAAGAACATTGAGACACCAGTCATGAGGTATAAATACTTGCATGGAGAGCATATGAAGAATTATATGAAACAAGTTAATCATGAGATAGAAGTTGACAAGAAACAACATCTTGAAGAAGACACCATAAAGAAAATTGGTAAAACTTGTGCAAGAGGATAAAATGATTTTAAAAGTACTTATATATAGTCAAGGAAGACTGGTAATCTTGATACAAAGGGAAATTAAGATGGAATACAACTCAGAACAAGACCAAGAAGCACTGACAAGTCTAGCACAAGGAGGAAGCAAGCATGTTGAGATGCTAGAGGAACTAGTAACCACAAAAATAAAAGAAGATTATGCAAGGAAGCATTATGCAATAAATCATACAACCAGCTACAATGGTATGGAATAAATTTTGAGGAGACAAGTAAACCCACAAAGGATACAAGGGTGTTTGATTTCAATATTGGAGACTTCTACTTCATCAACAAAGTGAAACAAGCCTTTGAAGGAGATGAATGTGAAGATGAGAAGAAATGGGTGATAAAACAAGCTGAGAAGGCACTTAAGCCTTATGATTGGATGACTAATATTTCTCTAGATGTTGTGATTGTAGGTGAACATGAAGAATGGAAGGTAGAGTTAGGATGCATGATGAATAAGGTTGAAGTAGAACAAGATACAAACAAGAAAGAAAATAATATGATGAAGAAGAAGGAGAATACAAGGTTTAGAGTGGTGGTTGGGAGGAAGAGCACAACAACAATCTAAGGAAAACAAGCAAGAAGAATAACAAGAAACTGGAAGAAAAGAAAGAAGGAAGACCTCTACAATGTATTTGAGCATGAGCTCAAATTTTCCCTCAAGGGCACTCCGATGGAGGAGCATCAAGTGTTAAAGTGTAATAAGGTCATATGATACCAATAAGACATGTTAGTTTAGGTGTGAGTGGATGATTGCTGGAGTAAAATATGTTATAAAAGTGTGAATAAGTTCTTATAAGAGGTTGTAGGAGTGAATTTGACTTAGTAAAAGAGTAATATAGGAAAATAGAGTCATGTCATCTTATTCTAGTTGTCATGTATAGACTATATGAGTGTATTAGGGTGATATACATCTGATTTCTATGATAAGAAGGTTGTTGAGTCTTCTTAGGAGATGTTGAGTTAGTTTAGGAGTCTATAATTAGTCAATATACACCTACTCCTAGGTGATTCGAATGAAATGGAGTTAGATAGTGGTTCTTGAGGTTGAATAATGAAGAATGTTGCATCTATGACGATGGAAAAGATGTAATAAACCTTTGTTTGAAGGATTTTTGTATGTTTCTTATGGAATGTGTTGCAAAGCAGACAAGGTAGTAGATCTAAAACCCTCCATGGTACTTATAAGCCTAAACTCTCTTATTTGTTAACATGAGAAGATTCTACGGGTGACCTACATTGTAAATATAATTTTTGTAAGTCTTAAAGATACTTGATAAATTTTATATGGTAATTTCCCCTCTCTCGGGATTGATATAGGGCTTACATGATGTTTTGATTAGACCAGGAATTTAGCTCATATTTTCAAATTATCTCTATCTCCATGTGAACATTTGACATTGATTGGGAAATTACAGTTAGAGATATCAAGAACATTACTTTTGACCTAAACAAGTAAACACACAACACACGAGTTAGTAAAGTAAATGATTGATTTTGTCATTTATATTGATAGTCATGACTCTAGGAAGAAGAATGAGATCTAAATGATCATTTCAAATGAGCTTAGGTGTATAGAAGTGAATAAAATGTCTTAATTTAAGTAAAATATTGATTGTAGACCCGTGAGATTGTAACAAGTCGGTGAGAAAGACTATAGAAAATGTTGAGCTAGACATGCCGGTGAAGAACCAATGCATGAAAGTTGAAAGAAACCTATCCAGGTTTAATTGATGTGTTTGAGTGATTATAGGAGGACTCTATAATGCAATTTCTTTCATTTTGAGTATATAATGATATTACAGTTGGTAAGACTGTACTAAATAACATAGAAAGGTTACAAGAAAGGTGAAGTGGAAAATTTATCAAGTAGAAACAATATATGAAGGATCATAGACACCTTAACCATGGTGAGAGAGGTATAGAGAACCTATTATAAAGTTAATCATAGTATGAAACCCATACATTTGCATGGTAGGTCTTTAACTAGGCATTTAAGAATTGTAAGAAACATAGGGAAGATTATGCAAAGTATAACATTAAAGACCATTACTTGAGTATTACAAGGGAGCCTAAACCTTTAGATTGATGCCTTTAACATGTTCAACCAAGTATGAATGATCTTGTAACTCCATTTTAAGGAGGAATCCATTGTGAGGTAAGGTATAGCTAAGAGAGCTCAAGAGGTATGTATGCTAGGGAGCTCATAAGTGGATTTTGTAGCATGAAACAATCTTGCATGTAAATATAGGAGACTTGCACATTTGTTAGGCATTGGTTCAGTGATCACAAAGTGATCACATCTGATTAGTGGTTATAAAGTGAACCTCTCTAGTTTGTCTTTCATATATGAGTATGCATTAGGTCTCAATGGACCTCAAGGTGGTTGGTGATCCTCGGTCGCTGGGATGAATGAGTTAGTATGAGTAAGCTTAGAGCTCACAAGTGAAGTTGAGAGCATTAAAAAAGGTTATTTGTCGAGATAAGAAGAAATAAAGAAATAATTTCAAGTATAACCCCTGCATCAAATTATAAAACTAGAAATAAGAATGCTATAAATCTAGATTCTTATTAAAATGTCCATATTTGATGAAATTATGGTTTTTCTTGTTATCATTCAATTTGACTAGCCAAAAATTCAAAACTTAAGCCATGACAACCAAGCCACAATGTGAAGTCTTGCTTTTGTATCTTCTTGAATCCTTCTCTTGGTCGATCTGCCTCATGTATCATGGTCAAATTTTCCTTGAAAGTGGTACTAATACATTGGGTAAGCATGTATAAGTTTGAAAAAAGTATTAATAATTCCCATTGTTATATTTAGTGAAGTGTAGTGAAAGACTGGTTCTCTGGGAAGCCTAGAAAGGTGAATTTGGGCCATTTTGGACAATGTGTACAATCCATTGTAGTTTTTTGAAAAGGTATAAAGTATTCAAAGGTGGTATTGGATATAAATAAAGGTTTTGGAAGTAATTTAGGAAGATTTAGGGAAGGCTTGATCATTCAGGAAAGTTTTCTCAAAAGAGTGTTTTTCAAGTGTAAGGAATGAGTAGTTTAATGGCGAGCCTGAACTTTTTTAGATCATTTCAAGAGATTTGTAAGGAGTTAGAAGGAAATAAATTAGGAATTATAAGGGTATGAAATTAGATACATGGTGGGGAAATTTATTTTTATATGACATTTGGTGGATTCATGAAACATTCCAAACATTATAGTTGTTTACCTTCGTTCCAAACAAAAGGGGATAATATTTTGAGTTTCATAAAGATTCAAGTTCTTAAACCACCTCCATTGGTATTATAATGTGTTTTTGAGTAAAATTATTATAAAATATGACCCCAAAACATAATCCTAATCCTTTGAGGTGAAAGAAGAAAGTTTTCAAGCATTTTTAGATAACTAGTGTAAAATCAAGTTTTTCATTGAGGAAACGTGCACTTTTGTAACCCTATTATCCATATTGTACCCTTATACACTTCATATAGATGCACTTTGAAGACCTTATTATCCATGTTTTCCTTGTTCATGTTGTCCCTTGTGTCCACATTGTTTCCATTTCCCAAGGGGACAAGAATGACAAGAAAGTGTGCCCCATGACATTTTTTAACTCTCAAACCATCCATACATAGTTAAGCTAACCTAGGTTTAGTATAAGCCAAGTCAAGGAGAGTGTGAATGAAGGAAAAGTTGTAAATCCAAACTTATGAGTTTTCCACTATGCCACATGTCACCACCTTGCTTCAAGGCACACTTTTGTGTCCCTTATGTGCCTCATGTCCCCAAGGGGATAGAGGGGATATAAAAGTGCACCCATGATCAAACCTATCCCTGGAATTCCATATAACCTTCTTCAAGCTCAGCGGGTGATTTTTAGTCCCTTCATCTCATCCTAACTTGTTCTTGTGATGTCACTTGTATGAATATTTCTCCAAGGCACACTTTTTTTCCTTGATATCCCTTGTGTCCCCATTGTCCCCATTACACCATTAAACCTGATTTTATAAGCTCACATTAACTCTTATTTGACCCAGGGTTAAACCATAGTTTGCAAGTCATCATAAAACTGAAATATAACTCATTTTTAAACCATTTCTTCACCACATGTAAATCATTTGCCATTCATACTATTGTAATACCTTGAAAAATAATGATTTTTACTAGAAATGGTGGCCAAAATTTTCAAGAAAACCCATAGCCTTGAAAAAAAGATTTCTTCATATCTCATTCACTAGAAAACTGATTCCAATGAAAATTTTCTAGATTGTTATGTTGTCAAATAATCACTTATGTTTATTTAGACAACTTGTAAAAATGAAGGATTTATCATCTTCCTCTTTGTTGTACTGCTGACAAGAATGGCCTAAGTGTTGGGCATGCGAATGAAGGGTGTTCGAAGAGCATGTGGTGCTACTGATATATCTTAAGCACCCAAGATCGGGGCTTAATTGTTTCTTTTTAAAGGCTATTCTTGGAGTTAGCGTGCTAAGAAAATAAAAAAATGAATACTTGCGGTCCATGCAATGGTATTTTGGGAATAAATACAGCTGAGCACCATGTATAGTTTAGGCTAATAATAATATTTCTACTCAGAGTTAACTATAGGAAGTCTATTGTTAGAGAACTTGCATATTGTGCATCCTATTGTAAAGGTGCATGACTATTATTAGCATGTGACCTATTTTGAGAAGTGCATGGGTGTTGAAGGGAAATTCCCCACCCCTTTATATATGTATTGATTTGCAAGGTTATGGTGTGTGTGTGTCAAATTATAGAGTTATGCTACTAGTTTTGTCGTGTGCATTACTCATGGAGATATTTATGTAATGTAAGAAGGCTTTTGTGTTTACTGAGTATTTAATACAATAGTTCATATTAAATGGATAATGGTGTTGAACATGAGTGAATCTCATTTTTGTATGGTAAATCTTGTTATAGTCATTGTTTAGTTCATCTTACATATAATCTAAGATCTAGATCTGGTTTATGCAATGTGTGTTGTTTACTATTGGTAATGAATCTAAAAATACATGTGCACCATCATGCTAACATTTTATACAAGAAACTCTAAAGAGGGACCTAGTGCCTTTGCATGCTTTGGGTGAGTGCTCAGCTCAAGCTGAGTGATGTGCTAATGCACTTGGGTTATTCATGATAAAATTTAGGTTACATCATTGATTCCATTACCGGGACCTCTTTTTCATCTGTTTTAAAGATGTTAATAATGAAGATGTACGGTTGACCTTGGAAAGTGTTGAGGAGTGGATAGTATATCAAAAAGAGGAGTACACTCAGAGATTAAACATTGGATCTAAGTTTGATGCATGTGTGTGGGTGCTGTGAGAATCATGTATTGATTTATATGAAAGCTTCTTTGTTATCTTTCCAATAGAGTTATATGAGTGGTTGGTTTATTATGAATATAAAAGTAATTGGAGGGTTCTCACACTTGTCTAGATGCAAGAATAATTTTAGACTCTCTATGATGCTAATCTAATTTGGACATGCAATGTGGATACTTGGTTATGTCTGTTCTTACGAATAGCTCTATTTTGGAGTACTCAATTTCCACTTACTCTTGTTTGGAGGTAGCTGAGTTTCAATTTTTACATTATCCCAAGGGATAATATCTGCATGGAATTCCACTGGCAATTAAGATCTTGATGGTAACCTTGAATTTGGAAGAGAATTCAATGGCTAGCTAAACCCCACCACGCATGGGGGTAGGATAAAGTGTGGTGGAAGATGGTGGACTTAGCGGCAGAAAGGAAAATAGAAGAAAGGGGGATTAAGTTCAATGAGGCACATGAGATGGATTTACTGAAGCAACACAAGATTTCAGAACAAATGGCGTTGAGGAGAGGTATGGCTTGTGAAGGATTGTAGTCTCCATTATCACTACTTGTTTTAGCAACCAATCCCAAGCATGCTGGCATATCATCTAGATTAGTCTGGAGCTCACCCGAGGTGCACGTAGGCACTGAGTATCTCCTTTATGTGAGCTTCATGAGAAAACTCCTTCTTTACATGAGGATGTAATATAACCAGAGAATAAGTGCATTCATTCATGGAATTTAAGATATAAGCATTAACTCCTAACCTAATGCATTCCAAGCATAGATTAACATGATCAACTAAATTTAAGTAGAATCAACCCATGAATATCATCAAGAAAACTTGTAAAACACACATGAACATAAGGGAAAAAATAGATCAAGATCCATCACATGAGTGTTTCAGAATCCCTTCATTATATTTATATTCCAAAATATGGTAGCCAAGATTACATCAAGAGAGTTCCATTTTTTTGAACTGTTCACACTAGCAGAGCTTACTCTACATCACAGAGATCATCATTACACATTCTTCTCCCCTCTCATACTCCATATCTATCCTTACTTATCTATCCCTTGTTCTTTGAAAACCATCATACTCATAGAATAATCATCCTCCTTCCATCTTAACTACTCATCATTCTCTCCTACAAAATCCTGAGGGAATCCGATCATGATTGCTCTACCACTACCGAGAATGCCAAATTTCACCGTGTGTTTTCCTCAATTGACTACCTTAAGAAATAATGTGCTATCTAATCTTAACAACCTCGACTCCTTATCCTTTTGTTTCATCATTTTCTTTATGTTTTTGAATGACAAAAATAGATAGGGTTATGGGCTAGGAGGAATACTTGTTAAATGGGTTGGTTGGAGGTTGATGTGTGTGTTCTGACTTCTTGACCCAATGCCAATTGTTAGAGTTTCCTTTTGGCTAGGAGGAACTACCTATAATAGAAAATAATACCACAAAAGAGAAGTTAAATGATATATGACAGTGGACTACCTAGCATATACTAGTTCCGGGAAGTGTGATACTTCCTAGATGGATGTCAATCCATTGTTTAAAAAAATTAATGTGAGAAATAAGTAAATTCCTACTGTAGTTGATATGATTTAGGTATCTCATTCAAGTGTAATAAGAAAATCTAATCACAATAGGCTAGGATATCGTTGGATCTAAAGGATGAGGTGACTCTTAAGGTCTTGGGACTAGTCGGGGTATGATTCGAGTTGTTTAGGTCGATTGGTAGGATGTTTTTGGCTCTATTCTTGGGCAGGGTATAAAACACAAAGACCGATGTCAGTCTGGTATGACTAGTGATGGTTTATGTAGAACTGATGATGGTTATGGGTAAGCGCATCGATAAGGTTGGGGTGTATGAAACTCAAAGAGATCTGATTGTAAGGTTTGATCTAGGATTTGATAGAGATGGTAGGGTGGATAAGGAGGTTTATAGAAGTCCCATGTGTATTCAGGGATGAACAACAGGTGAGGATGGATGATTTGGTGGTGTGGGTAAGGAAATGGTTAGGTTACATGTTGGTAAGGGATAGGAGAATGAGCACGCAAAGTGTAGATTCATAACAGGAGTAACAAAAGCTACTAACTAAAATAACAATACTAGTTAGGGATACACTTACTATGATGTAGACTAGATGGCTTAATGGTAATGATAGTTGATCATAAGGATGGTATTTGGGACCATAGCAATGAATCCCGAGAATGCTTATGTGAGTGCAATACTACGGATTTGTCTTGGTGTTGGCTATGAATGTCTAGATGCATGAAATAATGTTGGTTCTTCTTACATACAGATCTTATCTCTCTACCGTGGTCAGAATGTGTTTACCTCTCAAATAGGGTTGCTAAGGTGAATAAATGGTAATCGATGATGGTTCCGTCTTGACTGGAATCAATTTAGGTATGAATGGTGTCGGTTAAGGCAAGATTCCCTAGGTTTACTAAAATGGGTAGATCTTTCTAATTTCTTGGGCTAAGTTGGTTTTTTGTCATGGATCAGAACAAAATCTTTCCTTCTAATGAGCGGGAATGTGGTTAGAGAAATCTTAGGCATGTGCTTTTAGGGTTAGACCAAATCTTAGCTCATTAAGGCAAGTAAGACTTAGTTGTAGTTAGTTATGGGAACATGCCAAGAATAGGTCTAGGGTGAGATGGCTAGGTGAGGTGGGAACTAGGTCAATTAAGACAATTAAATAATGAAAGTTGTGAGGATGAGGATTAATTTAATTAAAATAATTAAATTAATATTAATGTGGGGTGAAAGGGGCCATGGTTAGGTGCCCATGTTTGAGCTGGTTGGTTATTTGACGAGGACGAGGGGAGTGTGACCCAATTTTGATGTCTACATTTTTCCCTTTTTGTTGCATAGCTTGTATTGGTAAGTGATGTTGACAAAAATAAGATGTGGTTGCCCCATGTGTGGGTGAAGGTAATGTTTCCCTAAGCATGGGTGGAGGTAACCCCCCTCAAACTAGGAACTGATGAGGTGAGAGAAGGAAGCAGTGAGTGGTTTGATAAAATGAGGAGGTTGGTAGTTTGAGAAAATAAGCCTAGGGGTGAAGAAGGTGATGGTCAGGGTATGGTGATTGTAAGAGGTATTGTGGGTGATTAGGTAGAGAATTCAGACATACACACACGTTGTGAAATTCCATGAGATACCAGGGTTTCTTAACATAACAAATGTACGTTATCTAGGGTCGTAAAGGTCATCCAAACAAGGGTTGTTGAGGTCCGATATCTAGGGTAAAGGATATGGGCTGACCACTCAATGAGGTAAGATGCAGGAACATTTAGGTGTGGTTCTAGTACATCTAAAAGGTCAAGGTTTGTTTAGATAAGGGTCACAACCATAGGAAAGGTAAGGCTATTAGGATGAGAAAAATAGGTACCATCATCACAAGATACAACGGGTGAAGACATGGGAATATCCACTTAATCAACGGTGAGGTAGGTAGGTGTGGGTTGGGTAGGTGGAGGTAAAAATGGGGAAATGGGGTAAAGGTCAAATCAGGCAAAAAGGGAAATGGGCCAGGGTCAAAGGTAGTGATAGTTGAACGTACGCACATGTATAAACTGTGGCACAGTACTAGGTTGAAGAGCATGCAAACTCTACATCGTCCAAGGTTGATAGGTTTATCCAAATAAGGTTGAAGTGATTTTGGTATCCAAGGTATAGGATATGGTGTGGAAGCACATCACAGGTCAGGTGCAGGAATGTGTAGGTATGTTTTGGTACACCAAAGGTTGGGTCAGGATAAATGGCATGGTAATAAGCAAGGTAAGGTCATTAGGTCAAACAACACGGGTAACAATGTCGCAAGGTATAGCAAGCACATGGGTTCACAAGTCATTAACAATGTTCTGGGTCTAGGTAGTGAGGTCACGACACGGGTAGGGCTGAGGTACAAGTAAAATAACAAGTCCCTAAATGCAATTAAGGATAGGTATAGGTAATGTAGGCTTAGAGGTAGGTTGCGATAAGGGTGAGTAAGGTCAACAAGGTGGTGGGAAGGGTAAATTTTGGGCGAGAGATGGGGAAAGGGTGTTGATAGGGGTATAACAGGTAACCAATGCCAGTCATGTTTAACTGATGTGATCTAGGTGAACTGACAATGGTTTTCTAGGGCACAAGACCAATGTCTATGTAAGTACAACCAACCATGGTTTTCTAGGGCACAAGACCGATGTTGATCTAGGTATAACCAACGCTGGTCAGGTTGGGGTGGGGGTTTTAAAAGGAAAAATCCATATTAGATGGATTCATTTGCACATGTTGTCTTTGAGAAAATGATAGAGAAATTTTTGACTTTTACACCTATCATGGAGAAAAGGGAACATTAGCAAACCTGTCAGAGGTGGAGAGTACCGATTGGTGAGAGGATGGTAGAGATGAGGTTCCATAGCACGAGTTTGAGCTATGGGGAGATGTATGCAGCCCATCCTAAGGAGATGAGGCTAGTTGTTCTTATTATGGAGGAAGTGTGTTGTTTTGCACTTCCAGATGCAGAGGGTGGGAGATTCCCAGGGGCACTGATGAGGGTCCTCCATGACATGATAAAGGAGAGGACCCGCTTTACTTGGGCATTAGCATACTTGGTGCAGTTGTATAGGGAGTGTTGGGAATATAGGAGATTGTGGTGGTTCAGCCTATGTTGCACCTTTCTTCTCCATTATTGGGAATATGAGCACATTGTATGTGTGAGGCCACTAGGTATGCCCCAACCTGATGCATTTGACACCAGATTAGTTTGAGTGGGTTACATGCACTAGGTACCCGATTCTTAGAGCGGCAGAGATGTTAGGGCTACACATGATATAACCTATTACAGGTGCATATTGGAGGGCTTATCTAGAGTAGACATTATTTGGAGGCCATATGTGGGCTTCCCCTCATACAGGCACATGGCCGCAGAGTTAGATGAGTTGCATCTAGTTGATGGATAGAGGGGCATCACACGGGAGAGCATGAGCTAATACCCATAGACAGGGTCAGATGGTAGTTTGGGCTGCTACAGGATGTACCACCTCCTTTCCCACATTATAGGAGGGATGACATGGAGAGACCTATGTCTCCACCATGACCTACCATGCCAACTAGGTAGGAGGAGCCACCAGTGGACCGATAGATTGATGATGTCGGTTACACATACAAATACAAATAGTGGTGGGCAGCGCAGCTACGAGCAACACCACCAAGGCTAGGGAAACTAGATGTGGTGACCCTCATAGTCTAGAGGGACACTTTATAGGGACAAGTGGTTGCATTACAGGCCTAGGTTATAGGTCTATAGGGAAAGATGACTCGGTCATAGGTAGAGGTGGCCATGTTATAGGTGCAGGCTATGGCCCTTCAGGCCTAGATCATAGGTTTACAGGGGCAGGAACCCGCACAGGGTGGAGCTAGAGATGGGGGGCAGGTAGTCACCCTACAAGCATAGGTAACAAGGTTGTAAGGTTAGTTGGCCACTACTTAGGCATAGATTATGGCCTTACAGGATCAGATTGTAGCATAGGCAATGGTGTAGGCACCGGTCTGGGTTAGGCACTTTGGATCCCATGGTATAGGCACATGAACATAGGCTACTATTAGCGAGGGCCAAGCACACAAGTCATGGTGAGACCCATGGCACCTCCTCAAACAGTTCCTATGGTGAGATTCAGGGACACCCTAGGTGAGGCGAGGTATTATCAGGATCATTTGGTAGCAGCAGGGATAGATGTCCCTTCATATGTAGAGTACTAAGCATAGTAGGCCTTAAGTGAGAGGACATGATCCCGCAATCACAATGTGGAGAGAATACGGGGCCAAAAATCCCATAGATAGAAGCAGAGTGAGGCTACCGGTATACGAGAGACCAGCTCTAGGTGAGAAAACATCGATGGTTAGACTGAGGCCCATAATAGGAGGAGGTGGTTGGTGGGCACCACATAGGAGTGGCAGAGGAGTCGGGAGAGACCGACTCAGATATCCGAGGGGTAGATGAGGGATATCGTCATTTTGGATAGTATTGTGATTGTTTTTATACATACCGGCTTGTGCATCATTGATAGTGAGGTTTTTATGAGAGAGTTTTGATTTTTGTATACATGATACCGGCCTATGTGCGAAGATTTTGAGACCTTTATATTTGTTATATGGTAGATGAGAGATATTTGTATAGATTTTGCAGTCGAGTATATATGTATGGACACTCAGATTTTGATGATATATATAGAGATGATGATGTTTTATGGTATGATGTGTATGAGTATATGTAACTTTGATGATGATTTTTTGCATGTGATGGAAACTAGGTAAGTTAGGCATGATAGAGTCAAGTCGGTGTAGGCATGATTAAGGCAGGTTGATTTAGGCATGGTGGATTCAAGTTGATTTAGGCATGGTTGAGTCAGGTTGATTTAGGCATGGTTGAGTCAGGTTAATTTAGGCATGGTTGATTCAGGTTGATTTAGGCATGGTGGAGTTAGGTCGGTTAGGCATGGTTGAGTTAGGTTGATTTAGGCATGGTGGAGTCAGGTTGATTTAGGCATGGTTGAGTTAGGTTTTATGGTTGATTGAATTTCTAATTCATTAATGTGTGTAATTTGTGATGGTATGGATCATGTTAAGATGATTTGTAGGAAAATGTATGATTATGGTAGAGAAATGGTAGATGTGATGAAATGAATGTGTAAATTATGATGGTAAAGATGTTTAGAAATTGTTTCTTGTGTGGTTTGATTTCCAGTTGTTGATATAGGAAGGAAACTAATTAGGGTAGAATTTGAATAGGAAAAGGAAAGGGAAAGGGGAATTGGTTAGGGTATAGATTGGTGAGCTAGCCTCCAAGGGCCACATGCACTTGAAATGCTGCCTACATAGTCCCCGGAAAAAAAGGACCTCGGGCCGATGTAGTTTTCCACAAGCTAGGGAAGATTAGAATTAAGTAGAAGAATGGGTTGCTAAGTGTTAGGAATTGTTGAATGTAGGTCACGAGGCATGGTTGAGTGGTTTTTAAATATAATTGTCGATAATCTGGTCCTATATAGGATAATCAATAAGTAATGAGGAAGGAAAATGGTAAGAGGTGGTAAAAGAGATACTTAATTGATAAGAACCCTAAGGATTCAACCATACCTAAGAGGGGCTTATGAACATAAGACCCTAAAGGAATTGCGTAAAGGACCATTCTAAGAGTGAAGAAAGTTTCATAATCACAAAATGTCACATTTGCGGCAAGTCCCTTAAGTAATGAGGGAATTAGGCTAAAAAATCAAGGAGATGACAATAGGTAGTTTAGCATAAATTAGTTTACGAAAATGTGTGTTTCAGACTAAGAAAGCCAAAATCAAGAATAGGCAAGTCCATGACAAAAATTTAATCTTTTTCTTCATTTGTTTGTTTTTAATAGAATAATCGATGCGGGAAGTCTATATGGGATGATTATATTATCTCCTTGAGGTCTTTGTGAAGCTGATCGATGTTAGAATCTTCTAGATATTTTTATTGAATTTGTGAAATAATTGTGATATAACTATCCTTCAAGGAAGCGAGTCTATTTATAGGATTGGAATTAGAATGAAGAGATGTCCCTTTTGAGGGGTTCATCTTTTCTGGAATTTTAACTCAAGGATTTGTATCCCTTTTTGTTTTGGATGTTTAAGTCATGGACAAGACTATAGAGGAAGAGTAGGCTTTTATTCGAATGAAAAAACCATAGTACACGGGAGTTAATTATGAAAGGGGGTGGTTTTGAGTGATGAAGCGACCATGGGATTCCATCTAAAAGAAGATGAAAAGTATCCATGAGAATCATGCTATAAGTAGAGTCGTGTTACCCATATTGAAGACAAGGCTAAAATGGTGACGGTTAATCACATGATTATTGTTTAGTCATGGATCCTCAAAATGGGTAATATGGAAGGTTAACAACACTCAAGGGATGGGTGATCAAGCTGAAAAAAGTGATATAGGACTTGATATCAACAATAGAATGGTTGAAGATGCAAGGCATTAAGGGGCTCAAGTTCAGGTTTACCTTTGAGTGAAGACAAATGATAAGCACCTGATCCATAGGCATGGGTAACAATATAGGGTCCAAGTCAATTAGGAGAAAATTTTCCCCATTTACTTTTCTCCTCTTTGGTTACATGTTGATTTTCCTTTAGGATGAGGTCACTGACTTGAAAAGTTCATTCATGAACACGTTTTTCATAGGCACATTTTATATGTTTTTGGTAAATTTGGAGATGGTCAAGAGCATTGAGATGACATTCATCTAATAAGTCAAGTTGTTCTAAATGATCTTGGTGAAATTTATTATCGTTGAGTATGTTTTTAGTGAGATGGAATCTAGAATTCGAGAGGTAAGATAGCCTCGATCTAGTAGACTAGAGAAAAGGGTGTGGTAGAAATCGAAGTGTGAATACTAGTGTGATAAGCCCATAAGGAGAATGAAAAACCAATAATGCTCCATATAAATTCATATCACAGGATTGCATATATATGGGAATATGCATTCCTAAAAACAAGGAGGTTGTTCAACAACACTCCCACATATCTCTCTTCTCAACACCTAAATACGTGAGCTATTGAAACTCACCAAAACTAATATTGTTATATGAGTTGTTTAATAAACAACTCATATTAACATTTACATTACACACATATATTTACCTCTAAGTAAATATTAAATCATAAATATTAATGGAGCACTAAATGATAGATTTCCTAACATTCCCCCCCTTAGTGTGAACATGGGGAAGAGTAATTGCACTTCCTTCTGCAGCGTGCCCCGTGCGTGCTCATGATCTGGATGGTTTTACAGGATAGCCAACAACCTCAATATGGATGGTTTTATAGGACAACCAATAACCTCAACATGGATGGTTTTACAGGACAGCCAACAACCTCAACAGGGATGGTTTTACAGGACAACCAACAACCTCAATATCATGATGCTTCTTTTCTTTTGTGCTTTCATCTATCCACTATGCTTTTCCATTAGGGAATTATGTAGGAAATCTTTGCTCGCGATTACAAATATGAAAAGAGAAAATGGAACATTAAGACCATGTTCCCCCCCTCAATGTGAACATTTCACTTATTCAAGCCATAACAGGAACACTGAGAAAAAATTACGCTGCACACAACTGAAATCAACTGCAACTTTGAAAAGAAAGCAAACTCACACACACACTATCACCACAGCCTTCGTGCGGCCCCATCGTTGGTGACTGACGAGAGGTTGCTGAATGACCTCCAGCCTCCTGTGCCTCCGTCCTCCAGTGGATGCATTATTTTTAGAAGAGAAAGTCTTCTTCACTATCTTGAGCAGTAACTTCTCTATCATGTGAATGGTTGGATCCTGCTTCCCAATCACTTTCTTCTTCTCTATTTTCAGAAATAAAAGCTTTATTATTCAATTTACCATCCAACAGATCCCTAGCTCGTTGTTTACAAAACATTATTCCATGTCCAGACACATTACAATAGTGACAAATAAGCCTTTTCTTTGGATCCTGGGAGGTTGAACCTTGCTTGAAAGAATGATTGTATCTCTTTTTACCATGTGTTCCATATAATGCTTTTTCTTCTGTTTCAATTTTATTTGTTCTATTTTCGTCCTCTATCAAAGAAGAAATCAAGTCTTCCAGACTTGGATTGATTTTGCTCAAAGTGAAGACCATATTAGAATAGCTAGGAGGCATGCTATTAAGTAAAACTACTTTTGCATCATCGTCGGGAACATCTACTTTGATTCCAGCTAATTGATTCAATACAGAACGAAACTTACTTATGTGTTCCACCATGTTGTCACCTTCCTCCATTTTGAGTCCGAACAACTTTTGTTTTAGTGATACTGCTGCGCTTCCTGCTTGCGATCCAAATAGTTTGTTTAGTGTAGTCCAAATTGTATTTGAGGATTTTGACAAATCTATATGATGCAAATATGCATCAGATAATCCCAATCCAATGATTGCTATGGCTTTTCGATCTTTGATGTCCCATATTGCCGCTTCATCTGCATCTCTTGGTTTCTTTGCTTTGCCATCCACAATCTCCCACAAATCTTTGTTGATTAATAACAACTGAGTTTTCACCTGCCATGTGTAAAAATCTTTGCCTTCGAATTTTTCCATTCGATTCAACTTAGCCATGTTAAAAAAATGGACGTCGGTTTCAACCGAAAATGCGTCCGAAGACAATATGACAACTGGACTAAAAATTTAAAAAGTAATAAACTGAGATTAATTTTTAAATGAAAACGACTATAACAATGACAATAACAAAAAATGTTTCGACTCTTTTTTTTTTTAATTTTAAAATGGAGACAGACTCAATACTATATGGACATGTTGACATTGACCAAGTGACGACTTGACAAAAAATATATACACTTTATCTTTTGTTTAACTTTGAGTGGGAACTACCACTTTACCATTAACATAGACCAAAATACTAAAAACTTGAACACGGATTAAGTTATAAAAACTTATAACCATGAGGACTATATAATGAATAAAGACAAACGATACACCTTTGACTGCTTACTATACTAAAAACAATACTAAAAATAGTGTGCTTACTATTGACTGCAACATCGATCTTGATGTGATGTGAAGCATCCAATGTAGAATTCTTGAACAGTTGTCCAGTGCAATTCAATATATGGATGTACATGCAACGAACGGTTTGAGTTCACTATAGAATGTAAATTATGCTGGTGGAGCCAGAGAGGACTGTTTTTCTGAGTGTAGATCAGTCTCACAAGAGGAGATCACATCTAATGCAAGTGTCCAATATTTATCATCCCTTGGAGGATGGAAATGAGTATCTCCGACATGATTATGCATATACATGGAGCACTTCCATGGTTGCGAAGATGTAGTGATCACCGAGACAGTGTCCGCAGAATGTCAAGATGCGTACATGAGAGGTTGACACTTTGTTGAGTCCGAGCAATTTGGAAATCAATGCAAAGTGTACAGATCCAAATGGATGTAGGGAGAATGCGGATACAATATAGAATGTTAGCAGATCTTTGACCACCGAATCCCACTTACACAGCTGCATGCGCGATTATGAATAGATCTAATAATGAATTGTTGGTAGCTCACTGGATATATGGATTGTTGATAGCAGAATTATAGATTCTTGATTACTGGTGTAGGCTTGAATGCCAAGAGGTGCGGTAGGGAGACACCATGAAATGCTAAGACCAAAACAAAACTTGGAATAATACGTGGAAGGCTACAATTCTTGATGCAAGTGTAATGAAGGAAATCTGACACATTTCCTCCTTGACAGCTTTATTGAAATGTGGGGTTTGAGGGTCGATAGGATCTGACCAGTAGTGGAGCAGACGCAAAGAGAGTGGGAGCGTGGCCTTAGAAACACAAGCCTCAAAATCCAATAAATTACAGAATATGCACAGTCCTGCAATTTTCTCCCAAGCCGATCAGGGTGCTTCTTAGATGCCAGGCACAGTCAGTTTATTCGAGCTTCGTATGACTTTGCAAGCTTTCCCACTGAAAGAATCTCTTATAATATCTCATATCCTGGGGTAAAAAATGAATGATCTCCCCTACTAATCCTCACGATTACATCGCTCTGATACCAAATGAAAAACCAATAATGCTCCATATAAATTCATATCACAGGATTGCATATATATAGGAATATGCATTCCTAAAAACAAGGAGGTTGTTCAACAACACTCCCACAAATCTCTCTCTCAACACCTAAATACGTGAGCTATTGAAACTCACCAAAACTAATATTGTTATATGAGTTGTTTAATAAACAACTCATATTAACATTTACATTACACACATATATTTACCTCTAAGTAAATATTAAATCATAAATATTAATGGAGCACTAAATGATAGATTTCCTAATGAGAGAAAGGAATGCACATCTTCCAGTCTTTCCCAAGTATCGTTGACTACCTTCATAATAATTTTTTTAAAGGTTTTATTGGTTGATTCGGCTTGACCATTGGTTTGCGGGTAATAAGGTGATGAGAAACTGAGTTGGATGCCAAAAGTGTCACATAGTTTTTGTAGGGTTTTGTTTTTGAATTGTTTTCCGTTATTAGTGATGAGGCGGTGAGGAACACCAAAATGACAAATGATGTGATGGTTGATGAACTTACAAATTTTGTCAGCTTTATTAGAAATGAGGGGAATGACCTCTACCCATTTAGTGTAATATTTAGTAGTGGTTATGATCCATTGGTGGTGTTGTGAAGAATGGGGGTTAATCTCACCAACAAGATCCAAACCCTATTGAGAGAAAGGCCAAAGGTCTCATGTGACATGTAAGACATGACTAGGTGTGTGGTGGAGATTAGCATGTTGTTGGCATTTTACACAATGTTTGACATAATAACAACAGTCATAGTTTAGGGTTGGCCAATAATAGCTTAGGTGAAGAATAAATTTTCTCGATAACCTAAAGCACTAAAGTGACCTCCACAAATTATATCTTGAACTTCCTTAATGGTGTAAATAATTTCATAACTTGTAAGGCATCGTAAGAGAATGTCATCGAAGCCACACTTGTAGAGGAGACCACCCATGAGGACATAATGGGAGACACTTTTAAGAAAGGCCCATTGTCCATTACGAGTGAGATCGGCGGGTAGAATGGAAAGGGAAAGATAGTCTACGTATATTTCTTATAACAAAGGTCACGTGGGTCAAGGGAAGCGGTTTCGAGAGTAATCTTCACGAGGTAAATAAGAGGGTGATTATAGCCTTTTTATGGTGAAAAATATTTTAGAGTCAGTTGGTAAAGAAGGTATCTGAGAAGCCAAGCAAGCCATGGTATCTGTAAATTTATTGGTAGAACGTGGGGTGGTTTGAAGTGTATAACGATCAAAGGTGGTCAAAAGTATGTCTACATGTCTGCTTATACTTTTGAAGGATCTCATTACGACACTAGTATATACCATTGACTTGGTTTATGACCAACTGAGAATCACCAAAGATATTGATTGTTGTAACATCTAAGGCATAAGAAGCCTAAAGACCCAATACGATTGCCTCATATTCATAAATATTGTCTATACAATAAAAATTGAGTTTAAAAGACAAAGGCATAGGTTCACCATCGAGAGGAATGAGAATAACACCAGCCCCACCCCCACACTAACACTTGGAACCATTGAAGAAGAGTGTCATTTGGTAAGTGGGTTCATCTAGGGAAAGGTTAGCTACGAGAATCATCGGGAAATCAAAGTTAGATGGATGATTCCCAAAAATGTGTGCATTTGATTGGTCAGCAATAGCTTGGCCCTTGATGGAATTTTGATGAATGAATTCGAAGTCGAGGTCGGTAATAAGCATAATCCAAAGTGTGGCATGTTGATGTTGATAGGGTTTGGTATACATATAGTGTAATGGGTCGAGTATTAGTGATGAAGAAGGTTTTGTGATTGACTAGGTAATGTTGGATTTTTGTGGGAAAAAACTTAAGGCTAAGAAGAGTTTTTGGCATGGGTATATCTAGTTTTGTAGTCAAGAAGGGTATGGCTTATGTAATAAACCACTTGCTCTCTATGTTGCTCATCATAATGAGTGAGCATGGCACCTAAAGAATGGTCTAGTGGCGGAAATATATAGGTAAAAGGGTTAGTCATCCTTAGGAGGAATGAACACTGGTGGTTAAAGGAGGTATTGTTTTAATGCCTCAAAGGATTTATGGCATTCATCATCCCATTTGAATGAAACGTCTTTCTTGAGAAGATGATGAAATGGTTGACAATGGTTAGAAAGCTGCGAGATAAAACGACAATAGATTGCAACTTTCCTTGTAGGCTTCAAAGTTGATAGAGATTAGTGGGTGGAGGCATTTCCAAAATAGCCTTGAATTTAGTAGGATCAACTTCTATGCCACGTAAAGAAATGATGAAACCTAGGAGTTTTCCAAAAAGTACTACAAAGACACACTTCTTTGGTTAAAGATGCACACAATACTTGATGAGATAGTCAAAGATGACTTTAAGGATGGACAAGTGTTCAATTCAATGTTTAGATTTGGCCAGAAGATCATCTACGTAATCTTCTAGTATACGATGCATGATGTCATGGAAGATGTAAGTCATGGCTCACTGATATGTAGCACCAACATTTTTAGGCCAAAGGCATGACTCGATAGCAAAAGGTCCCAAGGGGTGATGAAGGTAGTCTTGTGTTGATCCTCTGGAGCTAGTAATATTTGATTGTAGCCTAAGAAACCATCCATGAGTGATAACATTTCATGGCTAGCGGTGAGATCAACCTAGTTGGTTAATGCCTGGTAGGTGGAAATCATCTTTGTAACAAGCGAGGTTGAGGTCACGGAATTCTGTGCAAATGTGGAGTCCCCTATCACCTTTGTGATAGGAATGATGTTAGAAATCCATTGGGGATAATCAATGGGTAGAATGAAGGAAACTAAGAGAAGGTGCTAAAGCTCTTCTTTGACTAGAAGAGTAATGCGAGGATGCATTTTCCACAGCTTTTGTTTGATGGGTTTGGCATCAGGAATGGCTACGATATTGTGGACCGCAATTTTTGGGTCAATACTAGGAATATCATCATAGGACCAGCAAATGCATTACTATGGTCTCAAAGGAAAGAGGTGAAGGATTCCTATTCAATAGCATCTAAGGATTGGCTGATATTTAGAATGTGCGGGTCATCCTGAGTGTTAATGTTGATTTCAATGGTTGATTCATTCAACATGGTTTGTGTCTCAGAGGGTAACGACCAATGAATATAATATACTTCCACACCAAGGTAGGTGAGGATGGACTCATCATCCTAACATTAAACACCATTAATAGAAGGTGTATCATCATTGATCTTGTCATGATACAGGAATGGGAGAGAAGAGGGAGCTTTGTCATTGCATTGATAGGTCAGCGGTCCCAAGGAAATGGTGTTTAAAAAAAAGTTAGGAAGAATAGATTCGAGATCCATGGACTCGATGGGTGAAGATGGTAATGTGGGTGAATGAGATGAGGAATATTTTCATCTTGAATGATGTCAACATGAACCTTCTTGGAAGGTAGAGCATCAAAACCAATTCCAATATGGTCATTGTTTTTACGAGAGGTACAAGAAATGACAATATGATAGCCCTATTCATAAAATCCAAAGCCAAATCCTTTCCACGTGCATCGGTGGAGGAAAGTGAAAGTGTAATGAAGCGCGTAGGTTAGTGAGGGAGTGTAGGTCGGATGAAAATGGTTGGGTTTGGGATGGAGGTTTGGGTTTATAGGTGGCCATATCAAGTCCCCCATATGTTAGATTAGTGTGAAGGTGGGGAGGACCATAAGGAAAACCTCACTATGTAGATGTCATAACTAGGGTGTTAGCGCAAGTTCCCATACTCTTGTGGGGTGAGGAAGGTGTCAATATTGTATAGGTAGTATTCTCCCAGAGTGGGGTGAGGAAGGTGTCAATATTGTATAGGTAGTATTCTCCCAGTGAGGTGTTGAAAAAACCTTCTAAGGGATCAATAGTTGGTATGTGGGTAGTGGGGATCGATGGGGTCTTGCTAGATGATGGGGAAACATCTATAGTGGGGATAGCAAGGTTAGATGTAGAAGAGGTGGTGGCGGTCTTGGTGGATGGGCTTCTAGTTGAAGGTGAATTAGGGATACAAGTGGATGATGATTTGACTGGCACAAACATGTCATTGGGCCAATATAGCATATTACAAGTCTTAAAAGGTGATGGGTCAACGGGGATCATGTAATTATGTCCCTCGTGTTCAAATTTGAGGCAACAGTGTAAATTCAAAGGGACACAACCCATGGCATAGATCCAAGGTCATCTGAGTAACAAGTTATATTGGAACTCCCCTTTAGGACATAGAAAAGTTCCAAGATAGTGCGGGGACCCATGCGAGACATGGAGAACAATGGTACCTAGGGTAGAGGTCATGGCGTCATTGAAGGACCACAACATAACTAGGTTATCATGCATGTAATTGGTAGGTATTCACATTTGGTCATATGCATGGGAGGAGATGATGTTAATACTAGCACCACCATTGATCATAACACATCGTATGCATATATTATTGATAAAGACTGAGATGAAAAGAGTGGGGTCGGGGTCGTCGGACTGGAAGGGAGCGATCTCTTCATCTGAAAAGATGAGGGTGACTACTTGGCGAGTAGGTGGAGGCATAGAGGAAGGCGATGACTTAGTGAGAGAGGAAACATGGTGAGGGGTAATGATGGAGGCTATAGGTGTGGGGTCATTTGGTAAAAATTAATAGATTGAAGGACCTCCATGAGGGCTTGATGATGTGACTTAGAGGTTTGGACAAGGTCATATAAAGACATTTTGAGAGGGGATTGATGCAGTTGTTTAAGCATTGTGTGATGTGTGACCCCATTGGAAATAGGATATGTAGGACCTCAAATGGTGAGTTTGGGTATGGGTGTAGATGGTATGTTGGGTACAAGGTTGGTTGATGGGCAGTTGCCTTTTCTTTTCCCTTATCTTTTTGAGCATGGGTGGTAACGTGAACCATGTTAATTTGAGGGGAGGTGGAGGAAGAGGGTGTGTCATGGAAGGTATAACAACATGAGGGAAAAAACCCTAGTGGGGGATACGATCCTTGTGAAATGAGTAGGGTGCATTGGAATTTGGGTGGTGGTTTGGCCAACTCTCTTATATGGACCATATTAATTTTGAATCTTGGGGGTGGATCAAAACATTGTGGTGGTGGAGATATTGGTCGCTGAGTAGGTAATGGAAGAGGCTCGGGAAATTGGTGAAGGAAATGGGGTCCTCATCAAGAAGATCATCATCATCGTCAAAATTTTCTTTGGAAGGACACAATTAGACAAGAGTGGTTTTTAAATCCTTAAAGTTCTCTACATCGTGTCATAAAACATGATGGTAGGCACATATTTTAGTTTCAGTCAAACCTTTTGGTTTGGGTTTGAATGGGTCATAAGGTCTAAGAGGTGGTAATGTGATGAAAGAAGTTTCGAGGAGATTGGTTAATATTTTGGTGGACCCTGCTAGTGGATCACTATGGGAGGTGAATGTGGGTTTGGGTATAGGTATGGCTGATTGTGGAGGAAGAGGATTTACAGGAGGGGGAATAGTTTGTTTACTAGTTTGGTGTGTGGAGTGGTCTTAGGTCTTGGTTGCATCTGCTTGGGTATGGGCATGGTAGAAGAGCTAGTGGCAATGGAAGGTTTGTTGGTTTAACTATCTTATTAGAGGGTAGTGGATTTTTATCTTTAGGTTACCCCTTTTTGGGCAAAGGTGACACGGGTGTATGAGATGTGGAGGGAAAATCAGATGGTGGAAGAGGATGGGTTACCCATGGGGGTAAACCGAGGTGTTGCGGAGGTGGTCGATAGAGGTTGGGTAGAAGGTGTGAGTGAAAGAGAAGAAAGTGTCATGGGTAGTGAAGAATTTATGGACGGTAGTGGAGGTATGGGTGGTAAGAAGGCTATGGGTGAGGGTGGAAGTTGTGTGGATCACTTGGGTATATTAGAGGTTTGTGATGTAGAGATGGGTTGTTGCACTCTTGGTTTTTTAGTGGAAGGAGGTTTGCTTGGCCAGGGTCGAGGGGTGAGGTCCTAGGATGGACGGAAGAGGTGAAGGTGATAATGGTGTGGTAGGAAAGGTTGGTGTATGAGGCCTAGGAGGTTGGGTCTTCTTTTTGGGTCGGGGTAAGTTTAGTGTTAGTTTTGGAAGATGTGGCTAAATCTAATTTGATGGGTGGGTGAGTAAGGCTAGCTGTCAGTATGACCCCTAAGGTAGTAATAGGTTTAGGTAAGGGAGATGATATAGGTGTGGGTAGGTGTTTGGGTGTAGATGTATGTTGGGTTATGGACAGAGGTGTGATTTAGGCCATGGGTGGTGATATGGAAGGTGTTGCAATAGTCATGGTTGTGTTTTTTTGTTGCTTAAAACACTTTTGGGTAGATAGTGGAGGTGTCGGTGAGTGACAACTACATTTGTGTTGATACAGGAAGTAGAAGGCATCCCCAAAGTAAGGCTCTATCAACATAGTCAGGCGATCAGCCAAGCATGAAAATGGTATTGTTGTAAGCGGGGATGATGTGGATTGAGTAACAATTCCCATAAAATGTGTTTGAGGCACAGGGACATGGCTAGCCTCGTACTCTATGGTAAGAGAGCCAAAATCAGATCAAGTGGGATCTTGAAGGTCCGATGGTGAATGGTCATCTAAAGGCAATGGTATTTCTATAGGATCCTCTATGGGTAGAGGAGAGGATGGGCTAGACAAGGTTGAATCTCCTTGTGATGGTGTAGGTTGTGGACATGTATCTCCTATGAGTAGGAGAGGTGCCATTGACGACTGCTCAAAAATTTGAGGGGTCAAAGGTAGCATGTTAATTATGGGATCTTCCACGAGTGAAGGAGAAAATGAAGGGGGTTCCTCTGTGGGTGGAGGAGTAGATGAAATAGGTTCTTGTGTAGGTAGGGGAGCTCGGGATAAGAAATTTGTCTATGGAAGGAACATGAGGCAATTGGGAAGCAACTGGTATGTCATCAAAAATAGCATGGACCTCGGACATTGCTATCATTGTTTGAAGTGTCACCAGCTTGGTTGGAAGAAGGGGCATGATTAGGAAATGGCTTCTTGAAGATATGTAGGTTTTGGTTAGTGGGTGCATTTGGGCTATTTGAGACTAGATCTCATTGTCTAACATTTCTTGGATGATATTCTTGAAGGTGATGTAGTTATTGTTTCTATGACCTTTGACACGATGATAGTTGCAAAATTCATGTTCCTTATACCATGTGGGCATGGGTCACTCAAGTTCAAAACCAATATGTGGTTTTATAGGTGGAAGGGTAATGACACCAGCCTTAACAAGATTTTCCAAAATAGAAGAATAAGATTCTCCTATCAAAGTGTACTTTTGTTGTTCTCATCTGAACTGGAAAGCTTAGATGGGAGAGAGAGATTAGAGGAGGTTTGGCTGGGTTTGATTGATGAGGGGGGACAACCTTGAGAACTACGGCATTGGAAGATCCTTTGGATTTTGAATAGTTGTTTTGGGGTTTTGAAGATGAAGAAGCATCATTTGATTTGAATGTGATGTTCTTGTTACAAAGTTGAATTTTATTTTCTTTGATAGCATGAATTTCCAATTTTTGTGCCATGGTGAATGCCTCGTCAAAAGTGTGAAAGGTCTACACCTACAGGGTTGGTGAGATGTGTCTTGCACAAGCTCAAGTAAATAACTCTATGAGTTCAGTTTGAGGTAATTGAAATGTGAGTTAGTTAATTAGGTTGCTAGCAAGTGACAAAGTCATCGATAGAGACATCATCATATTGTCATGTGGAATAAAGATCAGTCATGGTAACCTTCTTAACAATGTTGATGGAGAAGTGATCTAAGAAGGCTTGGGATACTTGATTAAATGAGTAGATGGAGTGTCTTGGTAGCCCACCTTTATACTGTCAATGCAGAGTCCATCGGGGACATCGGGAAGGTTCATAGGAGTAAAGTATCATCATGGGTGATCAGGTAACACCCATGTTTGAAAGACCGTAAATGTTGTTGTGGGTCTTCTTTACTATTGAAATAGTTGAATTTTGGCATTTCCTAATGTACAAGGTGTATGGGAAAATAGGGATGGATGGATGAATGGGATCATTAGATTTCATCATAGGTGAGAGAATTACGTGAGCCCGAAACCGATGCTTCCAGTGTTTGCATCCTTTCCATCATCAATTTGATGAGGTCATTGGTAGGTTGTGATGGAAGGGAACCTCCTGTGGCATAAGGGGGTTGGTATTGAACTGTGATGTGGGTGGCATTCCATTGTATGGTGATGCCAAATAGGGAGGTTGAGAATAGGGGACCGACATAGAGGGCATGTATCCAGAATGGGTGATAGATGAGATAGGGGTTGTTGATAGTATGTGTATGTAGGTGGGACGATCGTAGTGACTCTAATAGTGATTAGGGGAAAGTGTTTGTGGGATGGAGAGGACAAGATTCTGGAATGGAGTAGGGGTCACCGACACCACGGGTGGTTGTGTTACAATGGGTATTTGTGAGATAATGGGTGCGGATGGGGTTATGGTCTGGTTGGTCAATGAGGGGACAACAGATACTACAGTGTGAATGATACTATAGATGCAACAGTCATAGTCATACGGGTATGGGTCCTAGCTGTGAAACCACTGGGGGTGAAGTAGGTGAAGGTAATGTTGCATTATTAGGGGCTGATGCAGAAGCAAGAATAAGGGCAGGAGAGATGGATACATGCATGCCATATATCAACTGACCCGAGGAGTCCCGGGTGGAAGAGTGGGAAAGGTAGAATTGTAAGGCACATGATTCTGATCAAGGAGTCATGCAAATTCCCTATCTCTTGGAAAAATGGTGGTAGGTAGGGTTAGATCCATGGGTGACAAGGTAGAGGGTGGTGAAGGACTAGGTTGGAGTGGTTGATGACTTGTGTGAAATGTAAGAGCGTTAGCTTGATTGCAAGTCAACACCATGTGAATGAATGTATATCAGGTGATGTTGTATCCTGCAGATGACATAAGGAGCAAGTGAGAATGAAGAAAATAGGTGTCTATAGGTGGATTTGGGTAATATATCAGTTGATATTCAGTACAGGGTAACCGACACCGGTTAAGGATGACCGATGCTGGTTTAGGGGTAACCGAGGTCGGTTAGTTATGAGACAAGAATAGTTTTACCGAATGAGGTAAATACTAGTGATGGTCAGATGAACAAGTTGTATGATGATGGTTTATCAAATCCTAGAGAGTATAGAGACTCACAGGAACTCTGATAGTAAAGAAAATGAAATAAGGGTTCTTTAGGAAATTTAACCCAAAAGAACATAAAACCGATGTGATGAGTTAAGAAAACTGATGCGGTTAGGGGTAACTAATGTCAGTTATTGTGAAAATTGGAAAATGTAAAAAAATGGATTGTTGTGAATTTTAGTGAGATAAATAACCAACCCAGAGGTCTGGAGATGATGCAATGAAGTCCTGACACACTCAGAAGAAGTCAGAATACTCCAACTATGATTGTGGAGTGTGTAAGGCAACAAAATGGAAAAATGGAGAAGCGTATCCTCACACCTCAAAATGCACATCAATCAAACACTAAAAACATGTACCTAATAAGTGATTTTTAATGTGTTGAGCTTATGCTATTTAGAATACTAACTCATGAATTTAGAATAGAGTTTTTGGTGAGGAAGGCTTCCTACAAAGAAGGATATCTAAAAGGAGAGGTTTTAGGTATGTTATGGTAGGGGCGGGCCATCCTCTAAGATAATGACTCGACAAAGGTAATGAGCTAGGGAGTACCTACCAATCTGATCATGTGATCATGGAAAGTGTTCCCAAGTAAGATGTTGTTTAAGAAAGATGTGTATATTTCAATTTTGTGTAGTTTGGTAAGACACAGAGAGAGAGAGAGAATGTGCTTTCTATGATTCTTTGTGTCAACCATTAGTTGGGCATGACTTCCAGCATATAGGTTTCCCTCATTTTAATGTGAGCTAAATGCAGCAAATCAGAATGTAATGCAACCAATTTTAAGCCCAAATTGAAAATATTATGTTCGATGAAGAAAATGATGAATAGGAGAGGGTATGCTCTTTCACTAAATGCAGAAAGCAAGAAAGAAGAATGATTCCTTTTAAATGCACCAATAGAAATGTTTATTTTAGAGAAATTAGAAAGAAGAGAGGATTACTAGGGAAGAAAATTAATGTGTAAGCCTTTTAAAGGAAACAAACACACAACTTTCACCTAGAAATGAAGAAAATGCAATAGAACCCCTGATGGGTCCCACTGGGCGTGCCAAAATGTTTCACCATTTTCTTTACGTTTTTGAATGACGAAATAGATAGGGTTATGGGCTAGGAGGAATACTTGTTAAATGGGTTGGTTGGAGGTTGATGTGTGTGTTCTAAATTCTTGACCCAATGCCAATTGTGAGATATTCCTTTTGGCTAGGAGGAACTACCTGTAATAGAAAACAAGACCACAAAAGAGAAGTTAAATGATATATGACAGTGGACTACCTAGTGTATGCTAGTTCTAGGAAGTGTGATACTTCCTAGATGGTTGTCAATCCACTGTTTAAAACAAATTAATGTGAGAAATAAGTAAATTCCTATTGTATTTGATATGATTTAGGTATCTCATTCAAGTACAATAAGCAAATCCAATCACAACAGGCTAGGCTATAGTTGGATCTAAAGGATGAGGTGACTATCAAGGTACTGGGACTAGTCAAGGTCTGATTCTGGGTTGTTTAGGTCAATTGGTAGGAGGTTGTTTGGCTCTATTCTTAGGCAAGGTATAAAACATAGAGACCAATGTCGGTCTGGTATGACCTGGTGACGGTTTATGTAGAACTAACGATGGTTATGGGTAACCGGCATCGGTAAGGTCGGGGTGTATGAAACTCAAAGAGATCTGATTACAAGGTTTGATCTAGGATTTGATAGAGATGGTAGGGTGGATAAGGAGGTTTATAGAAGTCTCAGGTGTATTCAGGGATGAATAGTAGGTGAGGATGGGTGATTTGGTGGTGTGGGTAAGGAAATGGTTGGGTTACATGTTGGTAAGGGATAGAAGAATGAGCACGTAAAGTGTAGATTAATAATAGAGTAACAAAAGCTACTAACTGAAATAACAATGCTGGTTAGGGATACACTTACTGTGATGTAGACTGGATGGCTGAATGGTAATGATAGTTGATTAGAAGGATGGTATTTGGGACCATAGCAGTGAATCCCGAGAATGCTTCCATGAGTGCAATGCTTTTGGATTTGTCCTGGTGTTGGCTATGAATGTCTGGATGCATGAAAGGATGTTGGTTCTACTTGCATGCTAGCTTTGATCTCTCTCCTCTAGTCCAAAATGTGCCAACCTCTCAAACAAGGTTGTTAAGGTGAATAAATGGTAACCGATGATGGTTCCATCTTGACTAGTGTCAATTTAGGTCTGATTGGTGTCGGTTAAGGTGAGATTCCCTAGGTTTACTAAAATGGGAAGATCTTTCTAATTTCTTGGGCCAAGTTGGTTTGTTGTCGCAGATCAAAATGAAAGCTTTCCTTCTAATGAATAGGAATGTGGTTAGAGAAATATTAGGCATATGATTTTAGGGTTAGACCAAATATTAGCTCATTAAGGAAAGTAAGACTTAGTTGTAGTTTGTTATGAGAAAATGCCAAGAATAGGTCTAGGGTGGGTGAGATGGCTAGGTGAGGTGGTAACTAGGTTAATTAAGACAATTAAATAATGAAATTTGTGAGGATGAGTATTAATTTAATTAAAATCATTAAATTAATATTAATGTGGAGTGAAAGGGGCCATGGTTAGGTGCCCATGTTTGAACTAGTTATTTTACGAGGGACCAAGGGGAGTGTGACCCATTTTGATGTCTACACCTTCCATGATAACCGTATTGATTCCTGAAATATCCTTTTCTTGAGTTGCAAGTCTCCATAGCTTATTCAAATTTGTATTTGGTCACTTTTCCATTCACTCCCTATGCGCATCTTTTCTTGTTATCCAAAACTTACTAAGTCTTGGCTCCATTCTTCCATGGTGCGTGCCTTCATGCCTCTCTAATAATTACTTCTTCGCATGTGCCTTTGCACCCTAATTCTACACACCACAAGGCTTCATGCCTTAAGTACTTAGTTACTTTTAGGGTCTAACATCACCCCACGCTAAACTAGTTGTCATCCCGATAAACCTCCACACTTCCGAACAAAAAAATTCAACCATGATATTGCTGAAAAGAATAAATAATAGAGGTTGGTAGAGAATATAAATAAAGAATTAAGGAATGGGGGATGCTTATGCGTTCAATTGGAGGAGTTCGGGAACTCCACATCTATCTCTTCCTTCAATTTTTCCCAAGCCTTCAACTCTAATAAGGCCTTTCCTGGTGCTTCACCTATGATACTTGACACCTATTCTATGGTAATATCTTCCACCCTCTCCTTCAACATGTTGATAGTCATCACCAATTCCACACAGACACCCTCGAACTCATCCATCCATTCAAAGTGACGGAGTCCTTAAGCTCGTCAATTCTTAAATCCATATTTTCACACTTTGTCTTGATTTTCTCCTTCTGGATCATGGTGTTAATGACCAGCTATGCGCATTATGCCTTGTTAGTGGGGATGGTCTCCTGTAACACTTTAAGGGATACCTCTTCCTCTGTCACCCGCATGTCGATAATTGGATCACATTTTCTATAGCTATTGAAGCCCCTATCCACTAGTATATTCACCTCCTTGAGTTGGGAGAGAAAATCTTCCAACTTTGTGATCTAGGCTTCAATTGTGACCTTTTTTATTCTTTCTTCTTTGCAAGCTCTGTAGCTATGATTCCCACACCATACTTTATGTTAACAAGTAACATCCCCATAAGGTTCTCAAGATACTCCATCTCATCCTTATAATCAGTCCTTGTTTGGCTCACCAATGCTAAACATTTTCCTGCATGTTTCTCATGAGGGCATTATCTTTGTCATACATCTACTTCATCTATGCCTACTCTCCCCTTAACCCCGATGCAACCTATCTATTTCCTTCTCCTTTATCTTCCTCTCTATGATCAAGGTCTGAATAGTGGCCCCTATATCTAGACTATGTAATATTACCTCTGAAGACATCTTTTGTAATGTATTACATGCCTTCTCATCTGTTAGGTGGTTAGGATCCACCACTTTGTATGTATCTCCTCCCTTATTCTTCAAGTGAATGGTCTTGATTGCATTATCATTGACCTCAAACTTAGGTTCCTCGACATGGCGGTGCGGCACTAACTAATAATTTTCTGGTCTTGGGCACACCCCTGTCTTGATCCATCAAATCCCAATCATGTAACATTTTTGGTGGGAGGGTGGACTAGAATCTTGCATGAAAGACCTGTAGTCATTTTTACACCCACCAAAGGAAAAGGGAATCCCATGATGCCAGACCTATCACCCATCAGTGCTAGGCACTCACTCGAGGAACAAATGGGTGCCGAGTCTCTCTTTTAGGTGAATTAAGTGGGAAATATCATCTATGATAGGAGCTTTAAAAAGAGTGAGTCGGGACGAGACATGCATTTATCATAGAAATCAGAATGAACTCTAGAAAAATTTAATCATCCTAGACCGAATGGTACTCAATAAATTATAGAGAGGAACCAAAACAGTAAAAAAAATATTTAAGGATTTATATTCATTCCATAAACATTCATGAATCATAACTATAAGTTATAAACATGGATCATAAACATTAATAACCATATTCATTGGATTCTTTACAAGCTACCACAACTATGCAGATCAAGTCATACATCATAGCTGGATTTATACCCATCAGTTCTCAAGAGGAAATTTACAATCCCAACCCCTTATTACATCCTTTTCCTATATATCCCTACCAACTTATGGAGCTCTCATAGTATTCCTGCATGGCTTCACCTTCTTCTACTTCTCTCTTCCCTCTCTCTCCCCTTTTCCTCTAGTGGGTGCTTGTATTTATAGCCCTTCTCAACATCATCAAGCCTTCGTGGGAGTTGTAGATCCATTGCCAAGTGTCCAAGGTGGTCCTTCATGGGAGCATGATTCTTTAGGCCCGAGCTCTCCACTCTTTGCAATGATGGTCTTCTAGAAACTTCCATCACAGGGTATATTCCTTCTTAGGCCAACTGTCTCAGTGTTACCTTATCCATTCCACATGTGTAATCGGTTCATGCTTTTCTCGTGTTATTCCTCATGTCAAATATGTTTAAGTCTTGAAGCCTTTGTTATGTCTTGTGCATGTTCCACTTGCTCTGCTAACCCTCCTGCATCCATTTCATGCGCGCTTTCTTCTTGTGTGCCCTTCCTTAACTAGGCCTTACGTGCCCACACACCTTCTTGCACTTAGACAATATTTTAGGGGCCCAACATCACCCCACACTACGCATGTTCTCTACCTGCACAAAAATGCCCTCAAAGAATAAAGAAAGAGAGAAAAGAATGACAGAATTGAAGAATATGGGAAGAATGAAAGAATAGGGGAAACTCTAGCTACCACTGCAAGAGGAGAGGGAAGTTCTTCCTTAAGTCTGCTTCTAATTTATCCCAAGTATCCACTTCATTCTATGCTTATTGATAAAAGTTGCCAACCCTGTGGAAATCAATTCATCAAAACCTAGCTCCTCTCCTTGGTACTCGTAGTTTTGACAACCTCATCTAACTATCTTCCCATATCCTCAAGTGCGTCCATCCAACGAGTGATGTGTGGATATAATTATTTAATACAATTTTTAATTGAGCATCGCAAGGTCTCAATAGCCTCTAATTTCTTCTCCACTTCGGCCAAAATTTTATCCCTCTTAGCCCTATTCCCTTGTTCTTTTCTTGAAATTATTTTAGCTCTACCTCATAAGTGACAACCAGGATACTTGCCACCCTATCTCTATCTACACATTTTTCATAGGCAACCTCTCGCTACCAACGCAGTTGACCTTTACATTAGCGAGGATTTTTTTGTATTGAGAAACAATTTCCACCACCTTTATTTTATCCTTCTTTTTCTAGCACGCTAATGTCTCTTCGCATAATCCAAAGGCTGCCATAGTTTTCCTCTCCATGGTGAGGATGCAAGTTATATCTTCTAATCACTACAGGCTTGATTCATATTTCTAGTTGGGTGGAGTCAAGTCGGGATGCTTCAAGATAATAGCACTTATGATCATCTCCACCTTCTTAGATAACTTATGTATCCTTACCTTTTCTTCCTTTAAATCCCACCTTAGATGAGCACTGACTAATTCTTCATGTTTTAATTCCTTAGTTATTTCTAGGATCTCTTCATCCTTCTTCTCCAGCTCTACCTCTAGAACCTTTACTTTTTCGTTCCTCCTAAATATTCTAGCTTCAATTTTGACCGAGATTTTGTTCGGCGTGTTGTAGACTTTCTCATTAGATAGCTACGAGTGTTCACCAGGGTTGGCCCCTTTAGACTCCAAGACTTCCATCAAAGCCCTTGGCTCACTTCAAACTTTGGCTCATCAATGTGGGACTCAAATTCCTATGAAAGCATTTTCCTTATCCGCGGGTATATACCTTCCACATCAAATGATGTCATGGATAGGATTTTCTCTATGGAATGGTACTTTGGAAATACACACCCAATACCTTGTTTGGATCATCAACGTAGTCTATTCTTGGTCTCTAAATCTTTTTGTGCCTTCCTCTTGTGCATGTTCCCTTAGGAATACATATCATCAAACCTGGGGCCTCCTCCCGTGTTTCCATGATCTTTTTCCACTCTTTCTTCCTTATCTTAATTCATTAACAATTCCGCATTGTGCTCCAACTCTTGCTCTACCAAGGCTTCAATGATTTTTTCCGCTTCTTTTTCTACTACCTTGTTTATCTTCTCTTGAGTGAGGCTTGGAGTCTGATTTTTCATACTCACTTCTTCGCTTCCTCCCTTATCTTGGGCACCTTCCTCCTCCTGGCTACCCTTCCTCCACATGAAGAGAAACTCATTTTCCTCTTCTTTTCCCTCTTCCTCTAAATCATGCACATCAAACATTGGTGGTTCTTAGGCTCCTTCAGGTTCATCTTCTTCGTCATCATCCCTCTCACCTCTATAGGCCTCCAAGATCTTCGTGTCTTCTGAATCAACCTCCTCCATCACCTTTTGTTTCTTCCTAACTAGGGATTCCAATATAGGAGATTTGGATCTTTCTTCTTCCTCCTCTGGTGACTTCTCCTTTGTGATAGGCTTTTCTTTTTCTGGTGCCTCCTCTTTGACTAGAAACCTCTTCCCGCATACATGTAAGTACTAAAACTAGCAATTGTCCCCAGGGTGTCCACTTGTGGTGCACTTTGGACACTTGGGGCCTTCTTTTCCTTTCTTTGATGGCACAGGATTCTTTCTCCACATGGGGTCTTTGGGGATATAGACATCATATTCCAGTATGCACCCTTCTCAAAATTTGGTCTTATGTGCTGAGATATACCCTTGCGCGGTCTCTCCCGCTATAAGAAAAGTCGGGGCCTTTGTCATCTAAACTTCATGGGAGACACACCTCTCCATGTATACACACTTCTTGGGGTAAACAAGATTTCGAGCAACTCCTTGTGGTATTGATCTACCTCACGAAGGTCAAACCTTAGTATTTTGGCTTATTTAAACCTATTTACCCCCACTTGGAAATATTGAGTGGTAGACCACAAATTTAAATATACCAATGCGAAATGATGGTACACCACAAATTTGGCTTCTCTATGAACAAGTGCTCATAGCTACTATAGGATCCTCTACTCCACCCTGAACACATCCCTTAAGTGCTTATACCATTTTTCCAAGCGTGCCTTGTGAGCATCCATCATGCTATCGCAAGTGTACTTTGTGAATCTTTTCACGGGTGAGGGGTCTTCCTCTGGATATTCCCAAACAAACTTATCTATTGCATTTAGCACTCTGATCTCTGAAAACACAATTGTTAAGAGGACATTACCAAAGAGTATCTTGTCTCCTTCTTATGTGCTACTGATAATTTCATCTACAATGAAGGCAGACAAATTGTAGATGGTGCCTTCTGATATTTTCCTGCACACATTTAACCAGGCCTTATTTACCTATGTCCACCTTTCTTGGTCATTTATCTTTGTCACCAGGTGCGCAACCATTCTCATGATAGGGTCTTTGATCTCCATGATATCAAATTACCATGACCCCTTCTTATAATCATATGCAGCTGATGCAGTTTCTTTGATGGCTTCTATTGGTGCCATTTTTGAGCTTGTACCATTTTGCCCTAATTTTTCCTTCATTCTGCATGCTCTAAAATGTTTTTCTCTCAAATTAGTGGTCTTGCAACTTTTCCCTCCATTCGAATTCCTTGAAATTCTCACAAACTTGTTGTTTTTCCCCAATTTGAAAGAAATTTGCATGTGTGCCCTGTTTTGTGCCCTAATTTTTCCAAAATCTGTGGACTCTGTCATTTTTCCTTTTACTTGATCGTGGAAGTTTAAAATTGATGAATTTGCACTTCGCATGCCATTGAAAATCCAATTCCATGATTAAAAATGCTTCAAAACACGTTTCAGCTTGGTTTAATTTTGAGAAATTTGTCATCCTTACCGAAAAAATTGAATTCTAAGGCATCCCTGGCATTTTCTATGTTTTGACGGTCAGACGGGCATCATTTGCTCATCAATTTCTTCTTCATAATTCATTAGCAACGTGGCTTGTTCTAATTGGTTGAGGGACGATGGAAAATTGTTTTAACTTATCACTTTTTGCTTTTTTGGCAAAAGGGTGAATTTGGTCCCATGGCTTTGCTTTACTCTGATTGGTTCTAATGTTGCTTACATGGCATGTTTTGATTGGAGGAGGAGCGGTGGGTCATTTTGAGAACTTGTTCTTTTTAGCTACTTTGGCTAAAAGTTTCAAATTTCCCCATGGCCCCGCCAAGTGCTAATTTGCCTGAATTCAAGCGGTGGAGAAAATTTCTAAATTTTTCCCAAAAATGATGATGTGTCCTCTTTTGATTGGATGAGAAGTAGTAGGTCTTTTTGTGCCTTAAGGAATTTTGGAAAAAGAGTTAAAGTGCAAAGAAAATTCCTAGGGCCCACAACGAATCAACAATCGCCATGTGTCAGGGACAGAATCGGAGGTGTGGGTCCACAGGATAATTTGGAAAATTTTCCTTTTTCCAAAAAAGGTGGAAATGTGTAGAATCAGTCTGTGATTCCAATGGGGCCCACTTTGGGACATGTGTCAGGCCCATTTTCATGAGGTGGAGGTGTGGGGAAAATATCAAAATTTTCCAATTTTTCCCAAAAATTTTAAAAGGTAAAATGAAGCTCCTAGGTCCGCATCCAATGGAATGGTGCCACGTGGCCGCTCAGAATAAAAAGGTCAAAAGGGTAAAAATGTGAAACCCGTGCCCGTGCCAAATCAAATCTCACCATGTGGTTATTTCTTTTTAAAAATGCAAAATGGAAAAAGGTGCCTCCAAAGCCCGTCTCCAATGGTTTTTCTCCACATGGAGGGCGTAGATTAAAAGTTGAATGTCAAATCAACGGTAGTTGTGCATCATTTTTTGCTCTGCCACCATTTTTTCCCTAGAATGCTCCAGGAAGTTTGGAGATGCGGTTTTTGCATCAATTTCCATCAATTTTTTGACAAATTCATGTCATTTATGCTTGTAAGGACCAATGCAATTGGTTTTGAGGATCAATTTGAAGATCAAAGATGTTTTTGAAATGAATTTTTTCCCTAACCCGTCCAAAACGTGAAATATCAGATCCAAAAGTTGTAGAGTCAAATTTTGGAGGGATAAGGATGAAATAATGAAAGGAAGGGGGTCTGCATGCTTTGAAGATGAAAAACGTGCCTCCACAATGGATAATGATGCAAATTTTGCAATGATTCATCTCTTTTTGAGACAATTGGCAACTTTTTGGACATGTTCTATTAAACGTCCTTGTCTATGAATCATGAGAAATTTTTGTAACAAATTTGATCCTTTGGCATATTCTTTTCTTGGGAAAGAAGGATCGAAGGAGATTGAAAGCTATATATTGCATGAATTTATCATGCAAAGGGTTGGAAGAGTTTAAAAATCTTGGAAAACTAAAAATTTCACAGAAAATCTGGGAAGAAGCCCATTCTCTGAGTGACCACTTGAGAAACTCATGTAACTCTCTCGAATCAGATTTTAAATCATGTTAAGTTAGTTACACATGTATAGCCATTAACAAGATCTGATATTGTTTTTAAAAACATTCCCCTGCTGATAAATCGATCATTTTTGAGTTATTTTATGTTATCTTTGAGAAAAATCATAATGCTTACATTTAGTAATGCATTTCAAATTTGTGTTTCTTGTTTCTGTTGCAATATTGTGTTTAAAATCTCTCTTGATCATACATGGTCTCATTTCTTGTGATAGTTTAGTGGCATTTGTAATCTCACATTCGAAGATCTTTCATCCGATAAAGAGTTAAACAAATTTAAAAATAATTTACCTTCCTTGACTTCAGAGATTGTTTGTAAACCTTTGGGTGCACCTTAGGTCATGATTAAATAGAGACCGCTAAATGCTTCATTGGTTCATTCTAACTCAAGCTTTTTTATAGATGATCAAATATTGTGTACAAAAGTGTAGATCTAGGCCTCCATTTGATGTACATATCCTAGTTGAAGGGATGATTAACCATTTTGATACTTTCTATTGTTAAGTTTCTCCATATTTTACTGAAATCCTCAAAGAGTCTGGTGGATCTTGGTTTGTCTTGTCTAAACTCCCTCCCAAAAATCTTTCGAACAACTAATCCTACCTTGTTTTACTCTGTTTTGACTTGTATACCCATAGAAGATCAAAATCCATTTTCTAAAGTATGTAGAACAGATCAGGATTTCAAAATGTCTTTAGTAACCCTTTCCTTGCATTGAAAGTATCTCCATAATATGGAAGTGACAACTTGTGAAAGTCAGATTTGGAGTGTTGATCATATTTTCCCAAGGCCCCTTCATACTATTTGTACAAATTGAGGGATATCTTCATCTCCTTCACCATTTGAGGGTTACAAAATAGGTCCTCTTACCTTGGTTGAAAGGCACAACCTAAAACAATTAGGACAAGATCAAGTCCTATTTGAGTGCTATCCATCTCTCCACAAAACGAGTGTCGGGATCATATCCCCACTACAAAATGACACACACCATGATCCATTTGTATTCAAGATTCATGTCATATCTTTGATGCTGCTCAAATTGAAAAGGATAACAAATTTGGGTACTAACAACTTCCTTGTCGCTCTGTGTCATCATCTATACTTTCTCCTTAATGAGATGAGGCCTATAAATTTTGAAATTAGCCGAGGATTTATACGCATCTTACACCCTACGAAGTAAAAGTGGTCCTTGTGCACACGCGACATTAATCATTGATAGAGGAACTAAATTTTTCCAAAATAAGGCAAGTCATACAATTTGCAATAATCTCACCTTCTCCAATTTTACTTTTACCTTGTCGCTATAGATAGGTAAACCCTCTGGTGTCCTCTTGTTTTTCGGGTACACCAACTCTAGTGCCAATTCCTTTTCTATCATGTTTGTGTGATGGTTGTAATCACTCACCGTCATGTTTCTTAAGTGGGACTCCCATTCTTTCCCAAGAAAAACCCCATCCGGGTATTGCATCTTTGTGTACCATTCTTCATTCATGCTTACGGGGTTTCTAGTTGTTTTCCCTTGCCCTTTCCCTTCGCATTCTTAGGTGATATAGTTGTTTTCTTAGGTGCCATGGTTTAGGTTATCTTTGCAATTAAAATTCTCTTACTTTCTCTACTTTTCTACCTTCTCCAAGCTCAAACCTCAAACTTGTGAAAAAACCCTTTTCAGCTCGTGCTCTAGTTGCCAAACCCTAACTGGAATAACCTTGTTCACAAGATGATGATTCTCCATAAAAATTTATGCTCGTGAAATTATTTCCTTCTAGTTTGTAGATCAAATCTAGTCACTCACACCTTAATTCCTCAAACTTTTCTTCACATAGATCAACTCTGGAAACCCTAGTCCACAAGAGCTTTCTTTTTCGTATTCGCAATGTCCATAATGAAATGCCCAACCTTCTATTTATAATTTTTCATTATTTTTAACATTAAATGCTACTTCACCTACCATCGTAATTCAACACTTATTGCAGCTTTTTCCACTAAGCCACACTCTAGTGCCCCCACTCACGTGCCCAACCTTGCGTAGACAATCCTACAACCTTCTAAAGCACACAAACAATCTATCTGACAGAAGACTCTTACATGCACGTTACCAGCACCGAAGGTACTTCTTCCTCCCTTGTACATGGAACCAAGATGTAGTCTTATCCTGACACCAACCATCCTCATTCACCCTTTTTTATTTTTTCAAGGTGTCATCCATGCACTTCCTTTCACAGGCCATTCAATCTAGGATTTCCAACGCAATCCTTCCTGGTACTTTGCACCTTGCAATTTCTTTCACATCATTCCACCCCACATGAAAATGGTGCATGGTCCTCTGCACATCCACAAACTTTAAAAATTATTGAGGTTACCAAAGGCCCAATGTGCAACACAAAACAACAACGAGAAAGGGAAGCACAAGAAAAGAAAAATGCATTAAAGGAATTTCTAACCTATTTGGAAATAATACCTTATTACAAACACTAATAAGGTAGTATTTCTAGATAGGTTAGGAATTCCTTTAATGCATTTTTTTTATAAGTAGGGCTTCAACCTACTCCCATTGAAGTGTCCTGGTAATCTCGTCCCATCCGGTGCTTAGTGGCGGCATGTGCCTGAATCAAGGATGTAAGAGATGATGTGGGGACCCAACCAATGGAATTTTAACTTCCCAGGATGGCACAAAAACTTGGAATCATAGAGTAGTACAATCTACCCAACCTCAAACTTTTTATTCTTAATGTGACAATCATGTCATGTCTTTTGTTTTCCTTTTTCAGTCTTCTAGCTCCACTTTGCGAGTGATCATTTTTCTTCCAATCACATTAACTTGTCAATTCTTTCTTCAAAGACACTTGTTCATGGGTCCATCCTCCCGTGCGTGCTATACACAAAGAAGGTAATATGAATTCAACTGCTAGGACATCCTCCACACCAAAACACTAATTGAAATAGTGTAACCTTATTTAACCACTTATAGGTTGTCCTATATGCCCAAAGAATGACTGATACCTTGTCATCCCAATCTTGTCTACCAACATCTTAGTATTTTGTTAAATGCCTCTGTGGTTCCATTTACTTATGGATGGTAAGGGGTAGTCTTGTGATGAGGCACCATGAACTCTACTAACATAATCCTTACTGTCTCATTTAAGAAATGCATACCCCTATCACTAGTCAAACTCAAAGGGCACCCATACCTTGTAATAATGTTTTCCCACAGAAACCTTACTGCAGTAACTACTATATAATACTTGGTAGGTGATGCTTCTACCCGCCTTGTCAAGTAATATGTGCAAGTGATTATATAACATGACCCAGTCCTATGTGCAATCAGTGCAATAGGGCCTACAAATTCTATAGCCAACTTTTTTGAATGGCTCTGGTGCTATGAATAGGGCGTAAAGGCATTTCATCTCTTCACCCTAGTTTTATAATGCACTGAAAAATGGTCACACGCCTTGCAATATTCCTTACAGTCTTGATGTAGGGTCTCCCACCATAATCCAGCCATCAATATCTTACGTGCAGTGGTGTTTCCTGCATAGTGTCCACCTACACTACCTCCATGTGCCTCTTCTATTATGGCTAAGTGCTCATGTTCTAGCACACACCAATGTAAAATATCATCATGTCCTAATTTGTATAAATCCCCACTAATCAACATGTAGGGCATGAAGTGTATAGCCAACTACTTTTTATCTAATGCCTTCATTCCTTTCAGTACTACACCTATCTTGAGAAATACTGCAATATCTTCTAAGTCGAAGGGCACTCTTTGTAACCTAAATAGTTGTGCATATGGCATGGTATTCTCAATGCTTTGCAAATCCTCCCCTGAATCGATTCTAGACAAATAATTAGGTCCAGAATTATGTTTTCCTAGTTTGACAACCACCGTGAACTCAAATTCTTGGAACAACAGTACCCACTGACATATGCACCATTGTAGAATGGGCTTGTTAACTTTAATGTCACATGCTCAATGTAAAATATAAAAGGGGTTACCAGAAGATACTTTATGAACTTATAATTGCATAGATCATTGACAATTCCTCGCTCGGTTTGAGTATAATTCTACTCCGTTGGTGTCAACTTATTTCTTGCAAAGCATAAAGGATGATCAACAATCCCTTCACTAGGTTGTGCAAGTACTACTCTAATGGCAGTTCCTGAGGCATCAACATGAACATGGAAGGGCTTATCCCAAGAGAGGAATCATAGTATGGGCGCGGTGATAAGCCTATCCTTTAAAGTGTCAAATACCTTCTATTGCGCCTCTCCCCAAAGGAAGGCACTTTTGTGTCTAAGTAACTCTTTTAAAGGCGTGGTGATTTTGGCGTATTCCTTAATGAACTTCTTGTAATAACCCATGTTTCCAAGGAATCCAGACACTGCACTTTGACTAGTAGGATCCCCCAATCCCACAATTACTGCAACCTTGGCAGGGTCTACTAATAAACTTTATTTACATATGATATGTCCCAACAAGGTTCCAAATGGGGTAGCAAATACACACTTCTTAATATTGAGGGATATCCTCAACTGCGAAACCTTTCAAACATTAACCTTAAGTTGTCACAATGGTCCTTCACTAACCCATATACTATCCAATCATCTAGGTAAACTTGAAGAAATTTATGAAGTCCTGGAAATCTTGCACCACAATACTCAAGAACACAACAGCGCATTGTTCAACCCAAAAGGCATGACCATGTAGGTAAAACTTCCCACTCATTGGTGAAATTCATCTTTCTCTGGTCCTCCTTTGTGATCCTTACCTGGTGATATCCCGAGAATCCATCTGTGAAAGAGTAGACCTCCCATCCTACCACTCCTCTAAGATTTCTTCAAGAAATGGGGTTAGAAAAGGATAAATTACACATCTATGCATTCAGACCCTATAATCAACATAGATCCTTATCCTCCCATCCTTCTTGATACTAATTACCATTGGAATTATCCATTCCAACTCTTCCACAACCTCAATGATACCGATGTTATCATTTTTTCTATCTCCTCCTTGACCTTTACGCGTAAATTAGGATTCATCTGGTATGGCCTCTTCTTGATTGGGCGCACACCTTCCTTCAACTTTATCCTCATCTCCCCCAAGGAATGGTGGATGCCTTTAAGCTCATGGTACCCATGTGGGAACAAATCTTGGAATTTTCATAATAGATCAATGATTTTAGAGACTTCTTTCTCCAACCAATAGTCTCCAATGATAGCCTCCTTGGTTTTTTCTTTTGATCCGATGTTAACCTTTTTCATCTTTAAAGGTTCATGGTAGGCATGCGCTTGTTCATCAGCACTATCTATGACCTCACATGTCCTTATAGAATGGTTTACATCCAAGGTTTCCACTTCTTCCCCATCAATAACATACATCATCTTCCCTTTTTATTTTTCTATACAGGCACAATCAAGTTGCATATCTTCTGTTTCTTCTTCCTCAAAGTGTGCCTCCATGCCAAGCTCATCTAGAAACTCTTGTACTATATCCTCCGCCATAGCACTATCCCCTATTGTAAGGTGCTTGACAACCTACAACACCTTATGTACTGATGGCTTTGTACTCTGATACTTGAATGTTTGAATGATATCAGTTGTCAATTCTTTCCAATTACCAATTTGATGATGCATCATTGAGTGGATATACCATGTGCATGCACAACCTTGCGGTGGAGTATAACTTGTGAACCCATAATAAAGGTGGTAATTCTTCGCGCTTCCAATCCGGGTTGTTTCACATGCTTGGATATGGAAGGAAGCGAACTCTTTACCATCGTAGTATTTTATAGCCGTGGGAGCATTGCTCTTGTAAAACCTTATGGAGAAGGCACCTTACACCATTCCAATAGGTTCTCCCGATGTGTCACGCACCATTGCATAGTAGTTCCAAGTATGTTGTAGTTAAAAATTTTCCTCCTTTCCTTCTCACTTATCTAATGGGCATCCATTTTCGGCAAGCAATATTCCATATTAGCCCCTCCTGAGTAACTTGGTAGTTTTCTTCCTCCTGAGCACCTGGAATATACATGCCTTTCACACCCCACAGTTACCAATCCTCTTAAATGTCATCCGATTAACTCATAGGTCCCATGTGCCCAATTATCACACACAATGCTTATGGTATCACTCACAGATTGGGCATCCTCAAATTGGATAACTCCTTCTGCAGGGTGAAGTATCTCAGATCCTTGATTGAGCACACATATATTCTATCAAGGACTTCTTCTCCCAATGGCTCTATGTAGGGCACCAACTTCCCATCTGTCAAAGGGATGATTACCCATTCTTCCTTATTTTCAAAACTGATATATCCTTTGTTAAACCTTATGTCAAGTATTATTCTTGTAACACCATGGGTGCCCAAGCAATTTTGGAAAATTGTGTGCCTTGGTGAGTGCTAGGACTTTGAAGTCTCCAGTAAACTTGGCCCACTTAATGGTTATCATTGCATCCTTTAATATTCTAATGGCCATTGCCTTAGTTTTGTTTGCCATATACAACACATTTGAAGATGGTTACAATGCGGGTCTTCCCATCTGATGCCAAGCATCTAAGGTAAGAACATTCACTTATGCTCTTGTGTCGATGAGGATATTTCTTAGAATCCACCCATAAATAACTAAATTTAGAGTAATCTATTTATCATATTCAAGGATGTGTGGAGAAAGGTTTACATGTAAAACCTGTCTATCATGCTCTGCTCTGGTGCATGGTACCTTCTCCCTTAGCCATTCTCCCAGCAAGGGAATAATATTCTCTTGCCTTAACATTTTACATACTTCTTTGACCTCATCTAGGTCACTTCTTAGAACCTCATTATCCTTCTACTACCCCACCTACCTTGATTGCTCCTTGAGACACTATATCTCCCCTTGTAAACTATGAATTACGTCCATAGTATCATGGTATACTTATTTCTAATGGGTAGGATCCAAGTAATTTCCATGTGGTACCTCCTCTTTGGAAACTAATGTCCTTAGTCTAGGCATCTCCTTGGTGCATGTGGCCTCTGCATGTGTTGTCACTAATACAAATTCTAGCTTTGATTCATGTGCCAATGTTGACATCCATTGTGAATTAGCCCTTTTACACTCACACCATAGCAATGCCCTTATCCTTCCGGTGTTCTTGGTTCATAAACTCATAGAGTTCTAAACACTCTTCATACATGTGCTTCTTCTCACACCACGAGAATTGTATTAGATCACGAAACTCTCATTTATAATGTTCTTTGGATCCAAAATTATAACATGTTCCATGAAAGAACTCATTCCTTCCTCCTCTGCATGGTTACCATGATGACCGGAATGCCCCGTGAAATTTTTTTTTCCACATGCGTTTCCATCTCGCACGCTCATCATAACGATGTCCATCACCCTTATAACTACTAGCAAGGCTAGTCTCTGGCACACATCATGATCAATGGCCTCATGGATCTAGTTAATAATCCTACATTTCTTAGTATCATGGGTTATGGAGGTGTAGATATTACAAAGTAGCAAGATACATTCTTCCAAATTGTGTGCTACAACAAGGGACATCTATTCACATCATTTTCCTCATGACAAATCTCATAATCTACCTCTACAAATAGCGCATACTATCTTCTAGGGCCAACTATCCTTGGCATGCTCCTCTACTTCACAATCTATACACCACATTCCACCGCATGTATCATGAGTTGAGTTCATAGATAAATTTTCTAGTTTCTTAGGCATAGTAGTGATTTGATTGTCCGAGAAGCAAAGTGCTAGCACCAGTATCGATGCTTCCAACAACTTTGGCACGTAGAGAGCGATTCTAGTGACTCATGTGGGTCTGTGAAAGTATTATGAGATAATGCTCTTCTAAATGGTGTTATCAACCCTCCAACAAACCATTGAGCATGTTCCGAATGGTGAATGTCATATGATAGTTTTGATAGGAGAGTTTTAAATTGCATGTCATACTCCCGCACACTCTCTACCATTCTATGTTCAATCTCCTTGAGGAACCGATGCTCTCTTGTTGACTGTGGATGTGGAATTCGCTAGGAAGGTGTTTTTTAACAAGGTGTAATCTATCACCGTCGATGGGGGTCATACTTCCTATACTAGCAATGCGCGCGCCTTGCAACATCATTGCAAATTGATCGGCCTTCTATTCTAGGGTCGTGATCCCCTTCACACAAAGATAAAAATCACACTTTCGAACATGTTCCGTAGCATCCTCTATGTCATGGTAGTCGACAAGTGTAAAGACTACTTGAGGAGGTGGGTGAGGCCCTTGTACTCCTAGTCCAGATGCTTGGTTTCCTCCGTTGTTTCCTCCATCAAATCCACTGGATCCACCAGGTCCTGTGCCTCCCGATCCACCAGTTCCACCTCCATACCATCCTGGGGCCAATAATGGGCTTGAAGCAATTATGCCTAGCATCCCCAATGTCCCACTAAACTATGCACCAATGGTCTGTGAGATCATTTCACTACCAGATGTATGCCCCACGCCACTTCCAGATGCATTTCCTAAGCCTTGTGTATTTGCACCTTGTCCAAAAATTCCTCCAAACACTAGAATAGAGTGTGCAGCCATAGAAGTTACAAATGAGAAATTGTATCTCATGAGTGTTGATCGGTCACTTCCATCGATACCAACTAGGTTAACAATACTTCTCCCATGATCCAGAAAATCAAGCGCCAAGGTTTGGTTGCTAGGTGGGTTCAGATGTGTGCCAATGACTCTTCTTTCTCCATCCGACAAACTTTCATCGGAAGCTGAATGGGTCTCTCTCTTGTGCTTGCTAAGATGGGGTAGCACAAACTACTCAGTTACACATCCTTTATGTGAACCTCAACTCCTTCCCATAATGTCTACCTCCATAGATCCATCGCACTTGCAACTTCACGTTGCCTACCAATCTCCCTTTCACGTGCTTCACTATACTTGAGTCATCTCTCCTCCCTTTCTTTCTTAGTTATAATATCTTCCATCTTCCTCCACCATATCTTCCTCACCTAGCACTCAAATAATTTTATTCGGCCATCGAAGTGTCTCTAAACTCAACGTAATTATCAAGATCTTCATAACTAGAGGAATAACATGCAAAAATGATCCCTAGACTCCCTTAGAAAATTAAACTCAACGACTTCCATAATTTTTTTGTAGAAATAGCATATTCCAAAATGTAGCTAGCCAACACTCCTTTCCACCAATGATCCACAACATGAGTCCACATCTAATCTACATCTTGTAGCCTCTAGTAATCTTCTTACGTCCACGTGCACAATTTATAACACTAGCTTGATCTAGACACATATGCTAAGAGCCATTCATACAACTCTACTAGAAAGCAACAGAATTTTTTTAATATAACTCATGGTAGAGGTTCTCTTCTACCCATCTACATGCACCAAACTCAGGCCCAATGTTGAATCTCTAAGAAAATTATTCCTCTGTGCTCTTGAACCATGATTCAATACTTTCCAAAGTTAGGTGTTCTGTCATCACTCATTACACAAATCATGATGTATATTATTTCCCACTACAACCTTGAAAAGAGGTCCCAAGAATTGGAACCAAGATGTAGTCATTTTTACACCCACCAAAGGACAAGGGAATCCCATGCGCGTCAACCTATCACCCAGCCCGAGGCACCGGGTGCTCACCGAGGAACACATGGGCAACGAGTCTCTATTTTATGTGAGTTAAGTGGGAAACATCATCCATGATAGGAGTTTTAAAAAGAGTGAGTGGGGATAAGACATGCATTTATCATAGAACTTAGAACGAATTCTAGACAAATGCAATCATCCTAGACTAAATGGTACTTAACAGATTATAGAGAGGAACCAAAACAGAAAGGAAATGCATAAGGATTTATATTCATTCCATAAACATTCATGAATCAGAATTGTAAGCTATAAACATGGATCAAAAACATTAATAACCATATTCATCAAGTCTTGGTAACCTCATTATATTCATTGGATTCATTACAAACTACCACAACTATGCAGACCGAAGTCATACATCATAGCTGGATTTATACCCATCAGTTCTCAAGAGGAAATTTACAATCCCAACCCCTTATTACATCCTTTTCCTATAGATCCCTACCCAACTTATGGAGCTCTCACAATATTCCTGCATGGCTTCACCTTCTTCTACTTCTCTCTTCCCTCTCTCCCCTTTTCCTTTGGTGGGTGCTTGTATTTATATCCCTTCTCAATATCATCAAGCCTTCATGGGAGTTATAGATCCATTGCCAAGTGTCCAAGGTGGTCCTTCATGGAAGCATGCTTCTTCAGCCCGATCTCTCCACTCTTTACAATGATGGTCTTCTAGAAACTTCCATCGTAGGGTATATTCCTTCTTAGGCCAACCTATCGCAAGGTTGGTAACTTATCCATTCCACATGCATAGTCGGGTCATGCTTTTCTCATGTTCTTCCTAGTGTCAAATATGGCTAAGTCTTGAATCCTTTATTATGTCTTGCGCATGCACCACTTGCTCTACTAACCCTCCTAAATCCTTGTCCCGCATGTTTTCTTCTTGTGTTCCCTTCCTTAACTAGGCCTTGCACACCCACATGCCTTCTTGCACTTAGCTAATATTTTAGGGGCCCAAAAATACCTTCATGGGGTCATCCATGAAGTCCATGTGTGGGGACATGGGTTTCCACTTCTTCCTTGTTGTTTTGTGCTTGGTTCTTTGCTTCTTCGCCATAGGGTGAATCCCTTATCCTCCTTTATAGTAAAGGAGTCCCCTTTATCTCCCTTTGGGTTGGCATTATGTTGTGTAGTATCCCTACACACTGGACTCTTCTCAGCCCCTACATATTGTTCTTCTCCTTCACCCCGTGCCTCACTGCATCCATGGTTTCCACCTCATCCTCCTCACCCTATAGTTTTTATTTTAATTTTTCTTTGAAAGTGGTGGGGTCTATTTCCTCTCCTTCTTCTAAGCCTACTATGGGGCTTGATGTGTTGGGAGTATTTTTTCATTTTTCTTCAAGATCTTCCTTTCCTTCCTTCTCCACCTTGAGCCCTAGAAATGAAGCCTCAGTGCCACCCCTCTTGATCAAGTGTTGATAACCTTGATACCATTCTATTGCATGTAGTAATTCCTCTTTCTGGAGGTATCCAACCTTCCTTCATCTTGTTCTTCTTCCTCTTCCTCTTCCTCCTACACTACTTTCATGGGTGGGATTGGCATCTCCCATGGCTTTGGAAAGGGATATTTTGTAACCTCCACCTCAATCCCTCCTTGTGTTTTGGGGCGCAACTACATGAACACCCGATAGAAATACCCCTTTATTGTAATGATAACTTGTGGGTATAAGTCCAAAAAATATGGTTCGTAAAATTTGATGTAGGTAGGTTGAGTGTCATACTTGTATGTAGCAAACTATATGTGGACATTAGCATTCACCTTGTCCACATCAAAATAAACTTTTATGTATCCTTGATCTGGTTGATGGTGCACTTCATATATTTGGTTGTGAATGCAAAGGGGAGTTTGCACCATGGACCCATTTCTCCCTTAGCCATCATAAACTTTTCTAGATAGAAATGTTGGGTAACGGAAATTTTACCGTGTCTCTAACAAATTTTGGTAACTCGTGGGGAATGTGTCACTCATTCTCAAATGCTACATGAAAATTCTCAAACCATTTATTCATCTAAGACTTGTAAGCGCTTGAGATGGTCCCATCATAGGTGAATTTTGTGAATTGGACTATAGGGGATACATGCATGGGCGGGTGGACCCAAATGTTCTCATATGGTCTATCTAGGACACCAAACTCCTAGAAAACACTCAATAATGAGATGAATCCCCAAGTGATCTTCGCTCCTACCTCATTCTGTACCCATGCCTCTTCGATAATGTCATTCACAATGAATTGGGAAAATATGTAGTGTTCCCTCTTGGATACCCTATAGGCCATGTACAGAACCTTTGGTTAATTTCTGTCCACCTTTCCGATGTGCCCAATTTATAGCTAATGATCTGGGAGGTGACTCTCAATGTTGGGTCTAGGAGATCTGCAATTACCTATGCCCTACCCCCCTTCTCGTAGTTCAAATTTTTCTCCAGCTCCTCAATCTTGGTAGTGGCACATAAATCAAGTGCCATATCCTCTCTAGTGTTTCACAAGCCCATAACTATCTCGAATCAAATGGCCTATGATCCTCATTCTTCTTCCTGCAAAGTAGAAGAAATCTTCGTGCACCCGTGACATTAACCACCTGAAAAGTGGGGTGGGTTTGACAAAGAAAGGTAGCTCCCATAGCTACAAAACTCCAGTCTTTTGCAATTTTTCGCACTAAGTCATCAACCTTAGGGTTTCCAAGATCATCCATCATCAAAGTATTTGACACTAGGTCCGCCCACATCAACTTTTCATTTTGGATGTTCTATGGTTGTATTTTCTGATCTTACATTTTTATAGCTTTGAGCTCTAATTTTTGGCCTTAATAATTCTAGGAGGGTATTACATCTCTCGACTAGATCTCCATGGGATCCTCCTTTTCCACTGTTGGTTTCTTTGTTTGAGCCTTCTTTGTGCCATCTTTCTCTCCTTTTTCATTCATGCCCTAGGTTTTATGTCCCTTTCTTTCAACTTCCCTAACTTGACAAATTCCCTCTTCTCTTTCATGTCACCTCCTTCCTGCTCTATTGTCTTCTTCCCTTTGTGCTATGTCACAAGATTTTACTACACCTTTTCACCAGTTCACTGGTTTGTGATAGTACTTCACATCGCTCTTCTTCAAAAATCCTCATCTCACTTCAAGCTTGTGAGAACCAAATAAATTTGCTAAGGAAAAGTAGTCGAAATGACTATAATTATCTCTTATTTATACTTTATCAATGCCTTAGAGTTCCTCCAACCACGTGTCCTAGAGTTGATTTGTAATAAAACACTTTATTTCACTTAATTCAACTTACATGACTTCCCCTTGTGATTTGTAGCTATAGCCTTTAGGTGCTCCAATACCACTAAAGTGCCACAAACCTCCTTCACACATGTTTTCATGTTGAAGTAAATAACCTATGTGTCATCTACTAAGTAGTTCCCATGGTTTTTCCTACCTTATGTCATACCATGCAATCCTTCCCTTCTTGTGGTCTTTAGATTCTTTCAACCCACCTTCATAACTACACAAATTTACGCACCTTACCAATTACACTGTTCATTCTCCCCGTCTTCACGTTAATTTTTCCAATGGTCCACTTTGTTGAACTTATTTTCAACCATGTTCAATATATCTACTACTTCACCCACAAAAATGTATGTTCAGGTCCTTGTACATAGAACCTTTTACAATGCAATTAGCCAACAAAGATTGCACCAATGCGCAACACAAATCCATAAACGTGGAAAAAGGAAATAACCAAAAGGATTAAAGAAATATAAACTCATTGGTAAAAGCGCCTTATTTATAGTAGGTCTTCATCCTACTCCCACTGAAGTAACCTAGTAATGTTGTCCCATCTAGTGATCAGAATCGGCACATTCTTGAATTGAGGATGTACAAGATGATGTAAATTCCTAACCAATGGAATTTCAGTTTCCCAGGATGGCACATAAATTTAGAGTCATAAAGCAAGACCATCTGCCTAACCTCAATTTGTTTTTTTTTAATATGATGATCATGCCATGATTTTTTTGTGCCTTCTTAGTCTTCGACTCTACCTAACAAGTGATCTTTTTTTGTCTAACTAGATTAACTTTTCCATGCGCTCCGTAGTGCTTGCTCATCGATAATCCTCTTGTGCACACAATACGCAAATATGGTAGCATAAAATCTACTCGTAAAATAGCTTCCATGCCAAACACCAATTGAAATGGTGAGGCCTTTTTCAATCTATTATAGGTTGTCATATATGCCCATAGTATGGATGAGACTTTATCATCCCAATCTTGTCTTCCCACATCAAAATTTTTAGTCAACATGTGACTCAGTATTTTTTAAATGCCTCAGTGGTTTCATTAGCTTGGGGGTGATAAGGGGTGGTCTTGTGCTAGGCCACCATGAATTAAGCTAGCAAAATCGACTATCTCATTTAAAAAGTGTGTGCCTCTATCACTAGTTAAACTTAGAGGACACCCAAATTTATTGATTATGTTTTCCCACATGTATCTTTCCATTATGTTCACTTTTCGGTCCTTCGTAGGCATTGTCTCGCCCACCTTGTTAAGTAATCATTATAGGTAATGATATAACATGACTTAGTCCTTCATGTGGCAGGTGAAATCAGTCCTACAAAATCAATTTCCCACTTCTCAAATGGTTCTACACTAGCTATTGGTCTCAAGGGAATCTCATCTATTCTTCCTTATTTTCCAAGGCGGTGACAATGGTCACAGGATTTGCAAACCTCAATACACTCCTAGTAGATGTTTTCCCACCAAATCCTTGCCAATAGAATCTTCCGCTTGGTGGAATTCCTTACATAGTGTCCTCCTTTAATCCCAATAGGTGTTTCCTCCATGATTGCAATGTGCTCACGTTTCTAACACACACTTTGGCACAAAAGCTCATCATAGCCTAGTTTGTATAAGTCTCCACTAATTAACATGTAGGGTGCAGTGTGTATGGCTAACTGTTTCTTTTCCAAAGTCTTCATTCCCTCCGATGCCACACCCATTTTGAGAAACACAACAATATCTTCCAAGTTAGAGGGTGCGCACCACAATATAAACGATTACGCATCCGACATTGTATCCTCAATTCTCTATGCATCCTCCTCAATAAATGGTCAAGTCCCAAATTACTCTTACCTAGTTTCACAACAACCATAAACTCAAATTCTTGAAACAACAAGACCCACCAGCATATGCACCCTTGTAAAAAGAGATTGTTTACCAAGTAATTCAATGTCATGTGGTCCATGTAGAATATAAAGGGTGTTCAGTAGATATTTCCTAAATTTGTGTAGTGCGTAGATCATTGACAATGCTTCATGCTTAGTAGTAGTATAGTTATATTGTTGGTGTCAACTTCCTACTATAAAAGATAAGGGGTGGTCAATAATTCCTTCTCTAGGTTGTGCTAAGATTTCTCCAATCGCCATACCGAAGCATCAACATGTACATGGAATGGCTTATCCCACTAAGGAAAGTGTAATATGGGTGTAGTTATAAGCTTATTCATCAATATGTCAAATGTCGTCTATCGCGCTCTCCCCAATGGAATGTACATCCGTGCTTTAACAATCCTTCAAGTAGCACAGTGATTTTGGCATACCCCTTATAAACTTTCAGTAATACCCCATATTCCCAAGTAATCCACGCATTGCGCTCTAAGGTAGTAGGATCCCCCAATCAAACAATAATGACAACTTTAGGAAGATCAACTAGCAAACCTTCCCTACATATGATATGGCCCAAAAAGGTTCCAAATGGAGTAGTGAAGAGACATTTCTTGATGTTGAGGGATATGCACAATTGTCAAGCATCTCTTGAACATTAACCACAAATTGTCACAATGGTCTTTCACTAGTCCATACACTATCTAGTCATCAAGGTAGACCTGAAGGAACTTAAGGATAAAATCCTAAAATGTCTAGAATACAATGTGTGAAAACACAATAGGCACATTCTTCAGTCCAAAAGGCATGAATGTGTAGGAAAATCTTCCCCATTCAGTGGCAAACGTTGTCTTTTCTTGGTCCTCCTTTGTAATTCTAACTTGATGATATCCTGAGAAGCCATCCGTGAAGGAATAGATCTCACGCCCAACTACTCCCTCTAGGATCTCCTTGGTAAAAGGGGTTGGAAAGGGATCAATGACACATACCACATTCAAATCCATGTAATCAACATAGATCCTTATCCTCCCATCCTTTTTAATGCTTATGACCATTGGGCTTATCCATTTTGATTCCTCAATAGCTTCAATGATGCTTGATGCGATCATTTTTTCTATCTCCTCCTTGACTGGATGTGCAAATTTGGATTCATTCGGTAAGGTCTCTTCCAAATTGGGCACACTCCCTCCTTTAGTTTGATCTACATCTCTCCTAAAGAGTGGTGAACTCCCTTAAGCTCATGGTACCCATGCAGAAATAAATCCTGAAACTCGTGCAATAGATCAATGATCTTTGAAACCTCCTTTTCTGACCAATAGTCCCCAATAGTAGCCTCCTTAGATTCCATTTCTGAGCTAATGTTAACATTCTTTATTTTGAGAGGTTCATGATAGGCACACATTTTTTCATCGGCACTATCTGTTACCTTGCGCATACCCATAGTATGATTAACATCCAAGTTCACCACTTCCTCACCATCTATCACATAGACAAACTTTCCCTTCTCTTTTTCCATGCAAGAGTTCTCAAGCTATAGTTCCTCCGGTTCCTCTCGCATCAAAACGCACCTCCAAATCAAGTTCTCTAAATAATTCAAAAATCCTATCCTCGGCCATGACATTGTCTCTCATAGTTAGGTGCTTAACAACCTATAACGCCTCATTCACTAGTGGCTTAACACTTTGATATTCAAATTTTGAATCACATCATCTGTTAACTCCTACAAGTTTCCGTCTGACGGTGTAATTCCAAATGAACATACCATGCACATGCAGATCCTTGTAGTGTGGAATAGAACTTGTACACCTAGAGGGAAGGAGGTAAAGCCTTTGTACCTCACATCCAAATCCTCTCACATTGCTAGTGTTTCACTATTTTCTTTACATTTTTGTTGAATTACGAAACATATAGGGTTATGAGCTAGGAGGAATACCTATTAAATGGGTTGATTGATGGTTGTTACGTGGATTATGACTTCTTGATCTAGTGTCGATTGTGAAAGATTCCTTTTAGTGGGAGGAACTACCTAAAATAGAAAACAAGACCACAAAAGAATATTTAAATAATATATGATAGTGGACTACCTAGCATATGCTAGATCTGGAAAGTGTGATACTCCCTAGATGGCTGTCAATCCATTGTTTAAAACATATTAATGTGAGAAATAAACAAATTCCTATTGTAGTTGATATTACATAAGTATCTTATTCAATCACAATAAGCAAATATAATATAATGGGCTAGGCTATAGTCAGATCTGAAGGGTTGATAGGTGTTATTCAAATTACCGGGACTATTCGGTGGTCTTATTATGGGTTGTTAAGGTCAATTGGTAGGAGGTTGTTTGGCCATGTTCTTGGGCGAGTACAGAACACGAGGCGGTGTCGGTTTGGTATGACCGATGACAGTTACTACATGTTTTCAATAACTCACTAGTTCATGTTTTAGGGATTTTTCTGAGACTGACCCGGAGATGGTGAGGAGTGGGTGTAGGTATGGAGAGGTGTTAGAAATACTTAGAGATGTCCAACAGTTAGGTATGGGTGATTATATGGTGTGGGTGAAGGAATGATCAAACTTGTATGGAGATAAATGTGAGGAAGTGAGAGTTCAAGTAGAAGCTAATAACAAAAATAACAAAGCCTACTAGAATGAAAATAGAAGAATATTGGTTAACAAGATACTATGATGCAGGTTTGATGACTAGATGGAGGTGATGGTTGATCGGAGGAATGGTGTTTGGTGTCATGGCAAGTGCTTCCTGGAATGCTACCGTGGGTGCAATGCTCCTAGATCTATTTGGATGATGGTTCTAGATGCCTGGATGCACAAAAAGATGTTGGTTTTATTTTCATGCAGCGATGATCTTGTTCTCCTTTGGTCTCTAAATGTTCCAACCCCTCAAAAAAGGTTACTAAGGTGAATAAATGCTAACCAACGATGGTTCCATCTTGACCAATGTTAGTTTAGCTCGACCGGCGTTGATTAAGGCGGGATTCCCTAGGTTTACTAAAATGGTAAGATCTTTCTAATTTCTTGGGACAAGTTGGTTTGTTGTTGCAGATTAGGATGGAAGCTTCCCTTCTAATGAGTAGGAATGTGGTTAGAGAGATATTAGGCATTGATTTTAGGGTTAGACCAAATCTTAGTTCATTAAGGCAGTAAGACTTAGTTATTGTTAGTTATGGAAACATGCCAAGAATAGGTCTAGGGTGAGGTGGGTGGATGAGGTGTCTAGGTGAGGTGGAAATTATGTCAATTAAGGTAGTAAAATGATGGATATTGTGAGGATGGATATTTAATTTAATTAAAGTAATTAAATTAATTATTAATATGGGGTGAAAGGGGGCCATGGTTAGGTGCCCATGTTTAAGTTGGTTATCCGATCAGAGGCTAAGGGGAATGTAACCAAATTTAGGTGTCTACATTTTTCCCTTTTTTCATGTAGCTTGTATTGGTAAGTGATGCTGAAAAAAATAAGAAGTGGGTGCCCCATGTGTGGGTGAAGGTGATCCCCTCAAACCAGGAACTAGTGAGGTGGAAATTAGGTCTATTAAGGTAATAAAATAATGGATATTGTGAGGATGAATATTTAATTTAATTAAAATAATTAAATTAATTATTAATGTGGGGTGAAAGGGGCCATGGTTAGGTGCCCCATGTTTAAGTTGGTTATCCGATCAGGGGCTAAGGGGAGTATGACCCAATTTTGGTGTCTACATTTTTCCCCTTTTAGTTATGTAGCTTGTATTGGTAAGTGAAGCTGATAAAAATAAGATGTGGTTGCCCCATGTGTGGGTGAAGGTAATGTTTCCCTAAGTGTGGGTGGAGGTAATGTTTCCCTAAGCATGGGTGGAGGTAACCCCCCTCAAACTAGGAACCGATGAGGTGAGAGAAGGAAGCGGTGAGTGGTTTGAAAAAATGAGGAGGTGGGTGGTTTGAGAATAGTGTGAGGTGTGAAGGAGGTGATGGTCGAGGGTATGGTGATTGTAAGAGGTATGGTGGGTGATTAGGTAGAGCATTTAGATGTATGCACATGTTGTGAAATGCCATGAGATACTAGGGTTTTGTCAACATAACAAATGTATGTTAGCTAGGGTTGTAAAGTTCATCCAAACAAGGGTTGTTGAGTTCTAGTATCCAAGGTAAAGGATACGGTCCGGGTACTCAATGAGGTAAGATGTAAGAGCATTTAGGTGTGGTTCTGGTACATCTAAAAGGTCAAAATTTCAAGGGTTGTTTGGAAAAGGGTCACGACCATAGGCAAGGTAAGGCTATTAGGCCGAGAAAATAATTACCATCATTGCAAGATGCAATGGGTGAAGACATGGGAATATCCACTTAATCAACACCGAGGTAGGTAGGTGTGGGTTAGGTATGTGGAGGTAAAAATGGGGAAATGGGGTAAAGATTAAAGCGGGTAAAAGGGAAATGGGCAGGGTCAAAGGTAGTGACAGGTTGAACGTACTCACATGTATAAATTATGGCACAATACAAGTGAAGAGCATGTAAGCTCTACATCGTCCAAGGTCGATAGGTTTATCCAAAGAAGGTTGAAGTTATTATGATATCAAGGCATAGGATATGGTGCAAAAACACAACATAGGTCAAGTGCATGAATGTTTAGGTATGTTCCAAAGTACACCAAAGGCTAGGTCAGCATAAATATCACGACAATAGGCAAAGTAAGGTTATTAGGTCAAACAACACAGTAACGAGTGTTGCAAGGTATATGAGCACATGAGTTTTGAGGTCACTAAACATGTTCAAGGTCTAGGTAGCTAGGTCACATCATGGGTAGGGCTGAAGTATGGTTAAAATAACAAGTCCCTAAATGCAATTAAGGACATGGATAGGTAATTTAGGATTGGAGGTAGGTTAGAAAGGTGGGTAAGGTCAAATGGTGGTAGGGAAGGGTAAATTTTGGTCGAAATGGGGAGAGGGTATTGTGGGAGTATGACGGGTAACCAATGCTGGTTATCTTGAACCAATGATGGTCTAGGTAAACTAACCATGGTTTCTTTAGCGCATACATGAACGATGTCGGTTTAGGTACAACTGATCATGGTGTGCTAGGGTACAAGATCGATGTTGGTCTAGGTAAAACCGATCTTTGGTCAAGTTGATGTGAGTATATAAAAGGAAAAATCAGTATAATCTGATTCATTTGTATGTTTTGGATTTTGTGAAAGCGCGAGAGCACAAGATGTTTGTGTATTATTGAGAGAAAAGTACGTGGGGTTGTCAGGGTGAGGTGGAGAGATCCGGCTAGAGAGGAGAGCCAGGTAGACGGGTCCATGAGATTAGGCGAGAGGGATGTGATTGGTAGAGAGGTTGGAGGTAGAGATTTGACATGGCAGAGGTAGGAGAAGGTTCGGGTGGACCACCAACACAATGACGAGACGTGCCACCATGGAGGTGACGTCAAGACAAGGTAAGATCTAATCCTTTCATTGTTATTTGATATAGGAAGAAGGAAATGTAGAGAGGTAGAGGTAGGGAGGTTAAAATAATTGAAATTTGTGGTTAAATGAATGAAAGAGGGGGTGGGAAAGGTCAGAGGTAGGGGAAGAGGGTTAGGGAGGGACTTAGGTGAGGTGTGGGTAGGTTTATAGGGAAAATGGGAAAGAAATTAGGTAAAGGAAATTGGGGTTTTGGGTTTGGGCATGGTAACAGTGACCGATGCCGGTCAAGGTGTGGTTGATGTCGGTCTTCTTACACTGACATCGGTCAGGTATAAGGGAAACTGATGCCAGTTATAATGGACCGGTGATGGTCAGGAGTAACCGGTGTCGGTTAGGGTGAAAAGGCTAGAGGTCTAGGAAGGGTAAGGGGAAAGGTTAGGTAAAGTGGGTAAAATAGATAGTAAGTGATCAAAAGGGAAGAAGGGAGGGGTTGAAGGTCAATGTTGGGTAAAATCAAGTTTTAATAATGTGTGTGATTGGTTGAATGCAGGTGAGGGACCAACTACAAATGAGAGATAAGGTACCTCCCTTGCTCATGGAGGTATGAGGGGTGTGAAAGCCGATGATTGGTGCCATGTTGCAAAGGTTATCCTAATTGGGGTCAGATGCTATCGGCACATAGTCTGGGAGCCAAGTTTGATGGTCACTCTCATCGACAGATGGGACTTAGTGACCAATACCTTCCATCTTCGATGGGTGAGATCACAGTCACCCTGGAGGATGTGTACAGGATCGACGGCTACCGATAGTGGGGATGCAGGTGTATGCTATCTCCTTAGAGGCATCTAAGGAGTTGATGATGACCATGTTTGGTGAGGGACTAGTAGATTTGAGGTTCTATAGTGCCAGTATGAGCTACGGGGATATGTACTAGGCCCATGTAATGGAGATAAGGATGGTATTTTTGTTGATGGAGGTATCTGTTGCTTTGCACTTCCGGATACAAAGTGTGGGATATTCCCATGATCATTGATGGGGATTTTGCATGACATGGTGGAGGATAGGACCTATTTTACATGGGCGTCCACATTTGCGGGACGATTGTAAAAAGAGCTATGGGATTATGGGCAACTATGGAAATTTAGCTTGTGTTGTATTTTCCTACTTCATTGTTGGGCATATGAGCACATTGTGTGTGTGCATCTAGTTAGTATGCCCTAGGATGATGCATTCAAGTCGGGTTTTGTTCGAGGTGGGCTTTGGGCGATGGGTGCCTGTGGTGGGAGTGTTGAGCTGTTAGAGCTACACATGATGTAGCCTATTACAAGTGATTTCTAGAGGGGTTGTCAGCGCGGACATTGTTTAGAGGCCCTATGTGGGTTTTCCATCATATGGGCAGATGGAAGAGGAGCTACAGGAGTTACTGACTACTTCAATACATAGATGGGCAATGTGCAGGAGAGCACGAGATGATACCCATAGAGAGGGTTAAATGATAGTTTGGGTTGTTGCAAGAGATATCGCCACCCTTCTCATAGTATAGGAGGGGTGACATGGAGAGGCCTCTACTGTTACCACAGCCGATAGTGCCAACAGGGTAGGAGGAATAGGTGATAGACTGGTGGATTGATGATGTCGGGGTGAATGATAGATACAGGTAGTGGTGGGCTACAAATTTACAAGTAATACTACTGAGGTTGAGTTAGCTAGATTTATCCACCATCATAGTGCAGAGGGATACCCTACAGGGGTAGGTGCCTACCTTAATTACATAGTTGAGGATAGTGTAGGGGCAGCTAATAGGCTCGAGAGGCATTGGTTGCTATTTTGCAGGAACATGTGGCCACTCTACAGGCCCAGATGGTGTAGGGACATATACCCACACATGGTGGATGATACTGACCTAGAATTTACCGAGATAACACCCTAGATGCACCTTTGGCACATCACTCGAGCCTAGACCGAGCACTCACTTGAAGCACACAAAGGTACTGGTCCTTGTTTAGGGTTGTTGTAGTAGGATGTTAGCATGATGAAGGTAGAAACATATAGATCCATAACTAATCCCTCATTCTACAAGGCATGTAATATTCAGATCTAAGAAAGAACAAGCTTAAACGATAGTCATGATTGAATCAAGAACATGCACTACTCAATTACATACAATAATGACACTTCGATTTAGCCAATAACTTCTATCTATTAATAACCACAGAATATCCTTACAATAATGGCATTCTATACCAATGCGCACATGGATCTGATACAATAATCCAGTCATATACACATATCTCTCTATGCTTACCTCTTACACTCTACATATACCTATATATCTCTCTTCTCTATCTCTGTATATCTATATATCTTACTAAGTGCTTCACATCATTTATAGGGGTGGGAATTTCCCTTCACCACTTATCTATTCCAAAAATAGGTTATATTCTATTAATAGACATGTGTCATTTATAGGCATAGCCACACATGCAAGTGTGCTATCTATAGACCTCTTACAATTAAGCTGAAGTGACAATCTTAATCTTAGCTCGTCTCCATGAAAAATGCTTGATCGATTCTCTAAAGATAGACAATGCATGGTGCACATGTCTCTACATTTTGGTGTGTTCGCATGCCATATTCTAAAAAAGGTCTTCATGCTCAAAATTGAATAAGTCGTGAATGTTGAACTTGCCCTCACACACAGGTTCTTCCTATCCATTTCACACCTAAACCTGGCCTATTTTCCCACACAAACTTCTTGTGTGAGTTTTGTCAAGTGTTCTTTGATCAACATTACCCCACACTAATCTCATTGTCACCCCGACAATGGGTATCTCCAAAAATGAAGTAAAGAATGTTGAATGGAAAGAATAAGAAAGAATGTAGATGAATAAAGAATGTTTTATGAGGCAGCCTCCATTGTATCAGTTTGAAGGATCAACTCTAGATACTCTTCCTTTATTACGGCCTCCAAATCTTATCACTTGGTGAATTCTTTCTCTACCTACTCTAGTACATCCACAATAATAGACTCCAGTTCATCTTGGGTAACTTCACCTTTTTCATTCTGCAATACCAACATAATGTTGGACATTGTAGTATGTTGTCCTTCTAGTGCATCCATCTTTTGTGTGATGAGTTTCCCAAGCTCATCTAATCATTCCTTGTGTGGCTCTTGTGCTTATTGCTAGGGCCTCGCACTTTTTCTTTATGAGTGTTAACCACTCTCTGCTCAAGCCAAGGTATCATCCTTCATAGCCTTATGGATTGCATCATCTTCTTCAGAGTCTTTACCTTGATCAACACCTCTAGAGATGTGCATATATTTAAGGCATGATCCACCTTCTTCAATTCTTCTTAGAGTGCTTGCAGTAAGCCTTCATACGATGCAATCTTTCTAGATACTACAACCTTATCCCTTTCTACCTCTTTTCGGAGTTCCTTTGCTTTGGCATGCATGCACAAAGGTTCATCTTTAAGCATTAGGTCCACAATATTTCCTACATAATGTATCGTTGAGGGAAACGTTTATGGTACCTTGGGCTCCAAGTGTGGCCTAGATCTTATGACATTGTCTCAATCTCCTCTGTGATGCTAATAAATACTTCATTCTTATTCTATGCTAAGTCCCTCTCTTGGATTAGGTGCATTATCATCTTTGCATCCTTTGTCTTTAACTCCTCACGCAATGATGCTCTCGATTATTCTGGCCTTGTCCACATTTCTTCTTGCAACTTTAGTAGAAACCTTCACCAATGCGTTGCTGACCTACTCATCTGACATGACAGTAGGCTTTACCATCATATGTCTAGCTTGGGGTGCCTTCTTCAGCCATCTCAAAATGCATGACTCTTCACATACATCAAAGTTAGGCTCATCCATGTGGGTATGCATTGACCATGAGAGTTTCTTTCAAGTGCACATAATCACCATATCCCCATCCATTAGTTCCCAACCAAATAAATCCTTTTGTTCTATAGTGCTTTGGAACCGTGTGCGGATGATTTTTGATGTCCTCTACATAGCCCATGATTGGTGCACTGTGTTCCCCACTCATCCTCTTTGATCTAGGTCCCTTAGGAATTGTAGCTTCAAGGTTAGGAGTCTGTCCCATTACACCTTGAGTAGTCGCATGCATGGATCAGAGGTTTCCTTCTCTCTTTCTTCTCCATCCTTCATCTCTTCATCTTTCTACTCTTCCTCATTCTGTGGCTCATCTTCTTGCTCAAATGGGGTAGGAGATGCATGCTCTCTCTCTCCCTTGATTCCTCTACTTCTTCATCTAACTTCAACTTTCTTCTCCTTTTTGGCTCAGTAGTCTCCTTGTGTGGAGAGAGATGAGGTGATTTCCTTACCATATGTGGGGTTCCACCTTGAGTCCTTGTGCATCTAAATACTCTCTTAAATCTATGCTCCCCTGCTCAACCTTCGTATCTTCCTTTTTGTCTTGTTCCCTGAGGTGGAGTGGTCACACATTGTGACTCTTCTCTATCATATGGTTGCTTTCTTCTACACTCCAAGCCTCCACTATCTTCACGCTCCTCTTCTTCATCCTCTACCTCAATAGTTTCTATTGGCCTTTGCATGGGTATGTTTTCCATTGTGTGCTTACCCTTTGGTGGCCCTGGGAGTGCGAATTCATTCTCCACATACTTATTGTTCTCCATCTTGGGCTTTAGCTGAAGATATACTAATGTTGCCCCTACATCTACTACAGCTAGACTTATTGGCTTAGTATTCAACACCTCTCGAAAAGAGATTCTCGTCATAGGCACTTCTTCCTAGATACACATACTTCTTCCTCAATGTGTGGTAGTCACATTCTACCTTATCTGCATTGAATACTATTCGGTGCGTGTCTGTGAATCTATGAATAGATGCTTGGAAATACCTTGTAGTGAATGCGTAAGGAAATTTACACCAAGGGATCCAGACTCCATCTCTCATTGGGAAGTGTGTGATGCAGAAATGCTGATATAAAGCAAACTGGACTTGTTTCCCCACTACCAATGATAGGTCATTTAGGATGCACCACTCTTCTCCAAATTCCATGCAGAGCCTTGTCATACCATTTCTCTACCCTATGCTTGACATCATCTGTTATGGACCCTTTACATAAGTACTTGTTGAACCTTTCAGCTGGCGACTTATTCTCCATGGGGTATTCCCATACCTTTTCCTTTGATCCATCTAGTACTCCAATTTCCATGAATACTAGTGATAATAGAACATCCCCAAAGCTAATCTTCCCTCCTGTGCATGCTTCCTCGACTATCTACTCTGTAATGTAGCCTATAATATTGTAGACTACTCCTTCTGACATTTTGCATGCAATGTGTAACCACATAGTATTTACCTATGACCACCACTCTTGATCATTCAAATTTGTAATAAGGTGTGCTACTACTTGCACAACTAGACAGTTCTTCAATTTTTCTATATCCATACCACGTGGACCCTTCAGATACCCCAACTCTTGTCTAGTCTTTAAGATTATGGCTTTATCTGTGAGATCATTCTTTATATCCTCCCATGTGGCCTTCAAACCTATCACTAATGAGATGAGCATGGATGAGATTCTAACTCTGCGTCCTACAAAGTAGAAGAATTCCTCATGAATTTTTCTCATGAGCCACTGGTACAAGGGATCATACTTCCTAAAATATGGAAGCTCATATAATTGATAGACCCTAATTTTATTTAGAAGATTCTCGCATGCATCTTCATAAAACCGACATGTCATCCTCCGTACATTTTTTCATCCTCGTAGTGAGCAAGGAATTGATCTCCTTCTTGTTCTTTGAAGTCTTGTTATTGCATTCACTTACTTTTCTCTTTTTGATGTGTGAATCCCATTCCTGAATGATGATGAATCCTTCTAGATATTGTATTTTGTAAAATTGCTTTTGGGTGCCATCTCTTCCTCCTCAACAACCACCTTCTTCTTTCCTTTTTCTCCTGCTGTAGCTGCCTTCTTGGGTGCCATTTTTACGTTGTAATCATCTCCTCTTTAACTCTATAATTTACAAATCAATCCCTAGCTCAATTGAATCGTACCCTAGGTGGAAACTTCATGCCCTAGGTGGAAAATTCATGCCCTAACTCCTCTCTATCACCTTGCTTCGCTCAAACCCTTCACCATCGGGGACGTAAGATTTCTTTTCACATAGATATATTTGTCATGCTTGGTTTCACACCCTTCGCACTTTAACCTAATCACTTGGCTCTTCGCACTTAGCTCTTTCCTCAAATAATCCTAGTCACAATGGTAAAAATGAATTCACATCCCATCCCTATATAATTTTAAAATTTTGATGCATTTATTGCTCCTTCACCTACCAAATATCCTCTCATTCATTGACCAAATTTGTTTCATTCCACACGTACATCTTCGCACCCCAGCTATAACCTTCTAGCACACCTTCCTACCCTTTGGTCACAGACTTCTCTTCAGCACACACCCTTGCACTTGAGTACCTCATCATTGTACCTTCTCTTGGTAGTTATCATGGCCTCTACTTACCTCACATTATACTATCCTTTCATTCATCTCCATCCTTGGTCACTTTTGAGAAGAAATCTTCTTTTGACTTAAAGCACACTCGTAATAGCTTATTCCTTTCACCTTTCAATTCCCATAGTCTTGTTCTTGGATAACTATAGCCACCCCACACTAAAAGTATGTGCAGTCCTCTACATGCATAAACATTCTTCACATAGTAATCAGCTTCATGCACATAAACACACTTATTACACAATAACAACAACTAAATTGACAAAGCATAGTGACAATGAAGGAAAAATGAAGGAAATACATAATGGAAACCTAATCTAAATGGCAATGTTGCCTTATTACAAACACCAAGAAGACTTATTTATAGTAGGGCTTCACCTACTCCCATTAAAGTAACTAGGTAGTCATGTTCCATCAAGTGCTTCTAACTAACAAACACCTAATTCAAGTATGTAAGTGATGACATACGGCCCCAACTAATGTACTTTAAGTTTTCCTGGATGGTGCAAGAACTTAGAGTCATAGAGAAGTACCATTTGTCCAATCTCAAACTTCTTATCCCTTATGTTTTTGTCATGCCATGCTTTCTGCCTTGGCCTTTTCCTACTTCTGGCTCCATTGTACTATTGCTCATCGCTCATCCAGTTGAATCATCTTCTCAATATGCTTTTCTAAATCCTACTCATCATCTAGACCTCCAGCATGCACAATGCACAAAGAAGGTAACATAAATTCTATAGGGAGAATGGCTTCGGCGTAAAATACCAACTGAAACGGTGTGCCTTTATTCAATATCTTATAAGTTGTTCTATATGCCCAAAGAACAACTAACACTTTATCATCCCAATCCTTTCTTCCAACATCAAATTTTTTGTCAATGTCTGGCTCAAAATCTTATTGAAAGCCTCAGCAGTTCCATTTTCCTGAGGGTGGTAAGGTGTAGTCTTATGGTGGGAAACCATAAACTCATCTAATAGGATCTTGATGGTTTCATTTAAAAAGTGTGTACCCCTATCACTTGTCAAACTTAAAGGACATCCATATCTTGTAAGAACATTCTCCCATAGAAACCTAGCTTTTGTAGCTATTTATACTGAGTCCTTCATAAGTGTTGCTTCATCCCACCGTGTGAGATAATCTATGTAAGTAATGATATAGCACGATCCATCTACTGTGTGCAGATGGAGAAATAGGTCCTATAAAGATGATATCCCATTTCTCAAATGGTTTGGGCTACGATAATAGGTCTTAGTGGCATTTAATCTCTTTGTCCTTGTTTTCCTAGGTGTTGACAATGGTCACACACCTTACAATATTATTTATAGTCTTTATACAATGTCTCCCACCATAATCCAATGAGAAAGATCTTCTGGAAGTTTGCATCACCTGCATAATGGCCTCCTGTAATACCACCATGGGATTCTTCCATAATATCCTTGCACTTATGCTCTAATACACAACAACGTAATACTTCATCTCTGCCTAACTTGTATAGGTCACCAATAATAAACATAAATAAAGTGCAACGCGTATAGATAGTTTTTTCTTTTCTAATGCCTTCATTCCTTACATTTGCCACACTAGTCCGTAGAATGACAACAATGTCTTATAATTATGATGACATGTGTTGTAACTATATATAGCTATGCATCTGGCATGGTTTCTTCAATTTTCTATGCTTCCTCCCTGAAGTTAATTCTAGATAAGTGGTCTAGTCCTAAGTTACTCTTCCTTGGCTTCACCACACTGTGAAATCAAAATCTTGAAATAGGAGTACCCATCTATAGATGTGCCCTTGTAAGATAGGTTTGTTCACTAAATAATTCAATGCCATGTGATCCATATAGAATACAAATGGTGTAGCTAGCAAATACTATCGAAACTTGTGCAATGCATAGATCATGGAAAAGCTTCGCACTCTATAGTTGTATAATTCTGTTCAGCATGAGTTAGCTTCCTACTAGCAAAGTAGATAGGATGATCAACAATACCTTCTCTAGGTTGAGCTAACACAATGCCAATGGCCATGCCAGAGGCATCCACATGTACATGAAATGGTTTGTCCCATGAAGGAAAACGTAGGATAGGTGAAGTAGGAAGTTTCTCTTTCAATGTTTTGAACACGCACTTTGCTACTGATTCTCCCCAATAGAATGTACCTCTTCCTTTCAGTAACTCCTCTAGAGGTGTGACAATTTTTGCATATCCCTTGATGAATTTTCTATAATATCCTATGTGAGCTAAACCTCAACACACCTCACTCTAACCAGTAGGTGCTTCCAACCCTAAAATGACTATAACCTTAGTTGGATCAACAAGCAATCCCTCCTTGTAGATTATGTGTTCTAAAAGTATTCCAAAATTTGTAGAAAATATGCACATCTTGATGTTCAAAGAGATAATCAATTATCTACACCGGTCGACATTAAGTATAGATTGTCACAATGATCCTAAAAAGCCCATATACTATCCAATCATGAGGTAGACTGTAAGAAGTTGTGAATAAAATATTTGAATGCCTCCACAACTATATCATGAGAATACGAGGCAGGCGTGTTTTTCAATCCAAAAGGCATCATAGTATAGGAAAAATACCCCATTCAGTAGTAAAAGTTGTCTTTTCTTGATCCTCCTGAGAAATCCTAACCTGATGATACCCGAGAAAACCCATCTGTAAAGGAATAGATTTTGCACCCTACAACTCCCTCTAGTATTTCCTCAGTAAATGGCGTAGGGAATGGGTCTATTACACATGTGGCATTTAGCTCCCTGTATTCACACATATTTGAATTCTACCATCCTTCTTGATACTAATCACCATTGGACTAACCCATTCTAACTCATCCAAAGGTCGAATGATTCCAGACTTCAACATTTTATCAATTTCTTCTTTTACCTTTTCGCACAAATTAGGATTCATTCTGTAAGGTCTCTTTCTCACTGGATGTGCACCTTCCTTAAGTTTTATCTTCATTTCCCCAAGTGATTCATGCACACCTTTAAGTTCATGATACCCTCGAGGGAATAATTCTAGTAATCCTATAGTAACTCAATAATCTTTGCCACCTCCAAGTCTGACCAATAGTCTCCAATTATGGCCTCCTTAGGCTCAGCCTCTAATCCTATATTGACCTTCTTTTTCTTCATGGGTTCATGATAGGCGTGTGTATCCTTTCTGTGCTATCCAAGACCTCACGTACCCCTTGTGAATGTTCAATATCCAGGTTCTCAACTTCCTCATCATCCATGATGTAAACCATATTTCCTTTTTCTTTCTCAAGATAGGATCGTTTAAGCAATATGAAGTCTTCTCCTTCTTCTTCAAAATGTTCACCTGATTTTGTCTCACCAAATAATTCCTGTATGATTTCCTCCACCTTTGCACTATCTCCCATGGTTAACCTTAATAAATTTTAATGCCTATTCTATTAGAGGTTGGGAAGAAAAGAAGTCAAAGGTCTTGATCATTCTTACAGTCAAATTTTTCCAATTCCTAGTCTCTTAGTGTAGTTCATATATATATACAGGTGCACATGCGCATCCTTGTAGAGTAGAGTACAATCTATGCACCTAGAGTGATGGTGGTAATGCTTTTGTCCATGCTATCTAGAGTCTCTCACACTATTGAATGTGACACTGAGTAGGTTGATCACCATTATAAGTGTAGATCTACATAGGTGCATTGCTCCTTACAAACCTAGTAGATAGGGTGACTCTGATCTCATTCCATTCTCAGTAAGATTATCTTTATGAACTACCCACTAGTGCTGTTATTATCCCGTGTAAGACATATGCTAACATGTCTCTTCTCCTAACTGGTCTATCCACTGTGCCTCCATGGCTTGTAAGAATACAGGAAGATCTTTTTCTCTTGTATACCAAGGTACTGCGCTACCTATCCATTGAACAGAACAAAGTCCATTCTTGTGAGAAACCACACTTTTTACCTCGCATCCTACTAGTTCATATGTACCATGAGCCCAATTATCACAAGCAATACTCGTAGTATCACTAATAGAGTGAGAATCCTCCCACTGTAGGATGCCTTCCTTTGATGGTTCATTGACCTCTGGATCCTGAATAACACATACATAGATTTTGTTTAAGTCCTCCTCACTTAGAGGATCAACATATGGTGTAGACTTCTCATTTGTCAAAGGTATCAAACCCTTTCCTCCTTTTCTCAAAGCTGATATACCCCTTATTGAATCTCAAGTTAGCATTATTTGCATAATACTAAGGGAATCCAAGAAGGGCTGGAAAACTATCTACTACGCAAGTGCTAATACCTCAAAATCTCCAAGTGAATTTGGCCCCTTGTATGGTTAGAGATGCATCCTTCAAAAATCCTGGGAGTGGCCTTAGTTCAGTTTTCTATAAATAACACATTAGATGATGGCTGCAATGGAGGCCTCCCCATTTTACCCTTGCATCTAATCTAAGCACATTCACTTTTGCACTGTGTCAATCAAAATATTGCTCAACAACCATCCATCTACAACAACATTCAGAGTGATCTCTTTATCATAGTTAATATTATCAGGGGGAAGATTCACATGCAAGATATGTCTTCTGGTCTTAATACTTACGCACAAAGTGTTCACTTTTAACCAACTTCCTAATAGTGGAATGATGTTCTCCTAGTGCAACATTTTGCACATTTCTCTCAGCTCATCGATATTAGTTTGGACTATCTCTGATGCTTTCTTCTACTCTTTTAAGTATTGTATCTCACCCTGAAGATTCCTTAGCACTTCCATGGTATCTTGTTAAACTTCCTTTTGATGAGTAGGATCTGGGTACCTTTCATGCAAAACCTCCTCCTTAGTGATCATAGGCTTATGGTGTAATGCCTCTCTTGTGCTCACCACTTCAGCTTCATGTAGTAATCTTCACTATTGATTCCTCAAGTCCTTCTGTTATCTTAGGCATCCACTGATATTCTACCACATGTTGGATTCTAACCATCCCGACACCTTTGTTTTCTTGCTTATGTTGCTTACTTAGATGCTCATATAAGTCCAGGCACTCTTCATAGCTATGGTTCTTTCCGCAGAAAGAACATGCAATATTCTAAGGACATTCATGCCTATAGTGGTCAAGAGATCTGCACGTATAACATGTTCCATGAGGGAACTCACCTCTTCCTCCACCATGGCCTCATCCTCCATATCCACCATGATATCCACGTCCTCTTCCACGACCTCCTTCAAAATGCCCCTCATTCTTGTCATAGCGCGTTTGATTATGATCCCGATCCTAGTGCTCATTCTTGTTCTTAGAGTTATCTATTACACTTGTCTATCATACCCCAATGTCTATAGCATCCTGGATCTAACCAATTAACCAACAATCTTTAGTATCATGGGTCGTGGACGAAAATTTTACTGATAACAAGATACATTCTTCCTTATCACACGCTGTAACAAAGGATAGTGACTAGCATCATGATTCAAATGACATATCTCATAGTCCAATAGTAATGAGCATATTGTTTTGTGAGGACAACTATCCTTGGTGTGACCTTCCACTTCACAATTTATACACCAAATCCCTGAGCGTGTTTCATGAGCTGAATTTGCCGATAATTTTTCTAGTTATTTTGCCATAACTACAATTTGTGCCTCTAAAAATGGACTAACACTAGTGTTAATGCTCCTAACTACCTCGGGACGTAAAGCTACTTCCAGTGATTCGTGTCGATCAAAGTGTATGAATTATGTGATAGTGCTCTTCGAATGGTGTAATCAATCCTCCAACAAACCATTCTGCGTGTGCTAGCTGGTGTGAATATCATAAGACATCTTAGATAGAAGTGTCTTAAAATGGGCATCATACTCACGTACACTCTTAGTAGTGCCTTGCTTAATATCCTTGAGTGCACTTATCATCTCGAAGATATGGAACTCTTTCAAGAAAGCATCCTTCAATGTTGCGTAATCCACACAAGTTTTATCAGGGGTCAAACTTCCTATACCGTTGTGTGCAAGTCCATGTAATGTAGTAACAAATTGAATTTCCTTAAGCTTATAAGTTGTGATCCCTTTCACACGCCATAAGATTTCACACATGCACATGTTTGGTAGCATCCTCTATACCTCTATATTTCGGGAGATGAAGAGACATCTCCATATGGATATTTTGTGGTTGTTACGGGCCTTGACCACCTAATCCAGAACCTCTTATGTTTCCTCTACCTCTAGAACCACCAGATCTAGTGGAACTAGAAATGCCTATACCTCCTGATCCTCCGCATGTAGCTAGATTAGGACCTGTAGATGTACTCCCCTGTGCTCGACAAAGTAGTACTATATTGAACCCCTACAGTCTGTGAGGTAGTTCCACTTCCAGAGGTGAATCCAACATTCTACGTGCTCACATTCTATGTGGATGATGTGCCTAAAAATGTTCCTCCAAATAACATTGAAGCCGTTTGTCCTGCCATTGATGTACTTGCTCTCGACTTACTCCTGCTCTCCTACTTCCTAAGTTAGCTTGTTGGTTACTTGTCATACTAGATATGGGAAAACCAAGCATAAGGGCTAGGTCACTAGGTGGATTAAGATGCACGCCCATGGCCCAGGTATTCTTTGCTAGCACACTTCTGTGTGAAGCCAAGGGGGGATCTCTATCATGATTTCCAAGATGGGGAGTTCCTGATGCTCGAGCTCCACATCTTCTATATGAGCTTCAAATCCTTCACGAGCCATCTCTCTCCTCAATGCCATACTTTCTACAATAGTACACTACTTCTCTATCTCCCTCTCATGTGCCTCATTATACTTAAGCTGCCTTTCCTCTCTCTACCTTTCTACCACTAGGTCTACCATCTTTCACCAAACCTATTCCTGCCCTCACACAAGGTGAGGTTTAGTTAGCCATTAGTTTACTCTCCAGGTTCAAAGTTACCATCAAGATCTTGATCGCGGTGGAGTACCTTACAAATATTCTCCACTAGGATACCTCAAAAAATGGAATTCAGCTACCTCACGGGAAATAATACATTGAAATTGAATATTCCATAATATAATTGTTTAGAACACCATGAAACCACATATCACATGTGAGTCCTAAGTCCATATCAAATCAACATCATAAATGGCCTGAAATTCTTCTTGTGTCAAGAAGAATTCATGATATCTCAATCCCTCTTAGATGCATACAAAATCAGCCACTCATATAATTCTACTGGAAAGATGGTGAAAAAACTCTCATATAAGTTATCATATAGATTCTATTCTACCCAACTATGTGCGTTAAAATTAGATCCAATGCTAAACCATCATGCATATTCTTCCTCTAGATCATGTATCCACTCCTCAATACTTACTATAGTTAATCGGTACTTCGTCTTCATCGTGAACCATCTTGAAAACAACTGAAAAAGAGGTCTTGACAATGAAACCAATGATGTAGCCTATAATTTATCTAGATAACACCCTAGAAACATTGGCACATCACTCGGCCTAGGCGAGCGCTCACCAAAGCGCGCAAAGGTACCAGGTCCCTCTTTAGGGTTGTTGTAGTAGGATGTTAGCGTGATGAAGGTAGAAACATATAGATCCATAACTAATCCCTCATTCTACAAGGCATGTCATATTTAGATCTAAGAAAGAACAAGCTTAAATGATAATCATGATTGAATCAAGAACATGCACTACTTAATTACACATAGGAATGACACTTAGATTCAGACCCAATAACTTCTATCTATTAATAACCACAGAAGCTCCTTACAATAATGGCATTCTATACCAATGCACGCATGGATCTGATATAGTAATCCAGTCATATGCACATATCTCTCTATGCTTACCTCTTACGCTCTACATATACCTATATATCTCTCTTCTCTATCTCTATATATCTATATATCTTACTAAGTGCTTCACATCATTTATATAGGGTGGGGACTTTCCCTTCACCACTTATCTATTCCAAAAATAGGCTGCATGCTATTAATAGCCACACATGTAAGTGTGTTATCTATAGACCTCTTATAGTTAACTAAAGTGATAATCCTATTCTTAGCTCGTCTCCATGTAAAATGCTTCGATCCGATCCTCTAAAGATAGACAATGTGTGGCGTGCATGTCTCTACATTATTGGTGTGTTTCGCATGCCATCTTCTAAAAATAGGTCTTCATGCTCAAAATCGACTAAGTCTTGACTGTTGAACATGCCCTTCGTGCATGGGTTCTTCCTATCCATTTGTGCCCTTAAACTTGGCCTATTTTCCCATGCAGACTTCTTGTGTGAGTTCTATCAAATTTTCTTTGATCAATAGTGGAGATGGGGATGGAGTATAGGTGGCCAACCTACAGGTGCAGATTACAAGTTTACAGGGCTAGTTGGCCACTATACGGGCGTAGGTTACGGCCCTTAAAGCCCAAATACGAGGGCGGGCAAGGCATGGTCCCTCAAGATAGCACAGGCATAGGGATAGGGTCCCTCTTTACAGGTACCAATGGGACAGGGTCCCGAGAGACAGAGCAGGGATCAAGATCGATGGCACCACCATAGACATTACCGATAGGTAGGTTGAGGGATGCCTTAGGCAAGGTCAACTATTATCAGGATCAGCTGATGGCCACAGGGATTGATTTTCTATCCTATGGAGATTATAGAGCACAAAAGGCCTCGAGTGAGAGAAACAAGTCACGTACCCATAGTGTAGAGATTACAGGGGACCGACAAGCCCCGAGGATAGGGTCGGGGAGAGAATACTAGTGCATGGAGGCCATCTTTAGGTGAAGGAAGGAGGCTTAGCTCTTCAATGGTGAATTATTTAAGAGTGACAAAGAATCTTATAGTCTATTTGCTATGTGCTTTCTTTTATCTTCTCAAAATAATTTAGGTGTAAGTGTTAAGGTAGGAGGAGGGCTCTTTATATAGCCCAATGGATAAAGGAATCACTACATATCTTTGCATGTGGGATAATAGGGATGTTGATCCTAAATAATCTAATAGACAATGCAATCCTCACCTCGCAACACCCTAGAAGATTTTCTTGATGTGCCATCCACCAACATGTTGTGGTTCCATGAAAAGTGTATACAAGCATGCTCCTTCTTTCTAACTCATGTCTCCATTAATTCACAACTAGGGTTTTCTCCCTCATGCTACTATGCCTTCCATGACACACCCTCTTCATCCACCTCCCCTCGGATTAACATGATCAACATTGCCACCCGTGCTCGAAAGACAAGGGCAAGGAAAATCAAGCTGGTCAATCAAGCAACCATGTACCCAACATACCATCCGCATCCATACACAAACTCACCATTTGATTCCACACGATCCAGAACCTTGATTCCACCCGATCCAAAACCTTGATTCCCTCTGGTGTTTCCTCCACCACTAAATCCTCCAAATCTGCTAGGTTTTCTAGTTCTTATTCCACCTCCCTATATTTGGTAAGGGTCCTAAAGTGGTCACACCTTGTTTCCCCAATGTCACATTGAACTATGTGCCAATAATAAGTGATATTACGTGCTACCGGATGTGTGTCTGTGCCACTTCATATGTGATACCCAAACTTTGTGTACTGCACTTTTCCCAAATGTCATTCCAAAAATATACCTCCAAACATAAGGAATGATTAGGAATCCATAGATGTGCCAAATGAAAAATTATACCTCCTAGGTGTTGATCGGTTACTTCCACCAATACAACTGGGTTAGTAATACTTATCTCTGATTTGGAAAGATAAGTGTTGGGGTTAGTCACAGGTGGATTCGAGATGCGTGCCAATGACTCCTCTCATTTCTTCATAGGAGGAGCCTTCTCCGAGGAAGCCGAGGGGTTTTTCTACCATGCTTTCTAAGATGGGGTAGCACAGACTACTCAGGTTCCACGTCCTCCATGTGAACCTTAATTCCTTCCTACAACATCTACCTCCATAAATCCATCACTCCTATAACTTCACATTGTCTATATAACTCCCTCTCATGAGATTCATTATACTTGAGTCATCTCTCTTCCCTCTCCTTTTTAGCCACAAGGTCTGCCATCTTCCTCCACCCTAGCTTCCTCACCCAGTGCTCAGAAGAAGCTTAGCCGGCCATAGGAAATGCTTCTAAACTCAGTGTAATGATCAAGATATTTATAGATAAAGGTATAACATGCAAGAATGATCCTCTTGGCTCCCTCAAGAACTCAAACTCAACAATCTCTAGACAGGAATATGTAGAAATCACATACTCTAAGGTGTAACTCATCAACACTCTACTCCACTAATGATCAACAACACGTTTCAAGTTAGATCAACATCATGCAGTCTCTAATACTCCTCTTGGGTCCATATGTGAGGTCTATAGTACTAGCTTGATCTAGATGCATATGCCAAAATCCATTCATACAACTCCACTAGAAAGCAACAAAAGAAGGTCTCATATAGCTCATGATACAAATGTTCTTCTACCCATTTACGTGTGTCAAACTCAGGTCCATCACTAAATCTATAAGAAAAATCATCCTCCATGCTTTTAATCCATGCTTCAACACTTTCCAAGGTCAAGCGCTCTATCATCATGCACCATTCTCACAACAGCTTCAAAAAGAGGTCCTAAAAATGGAACCAAAATGTAGTCTCCATTATCACTACTTATTTCGACAACCAATCCTAAGTGCATCGAATATCATCCAGATTAGTTTGGAGCTCACCCGAGGTACACAGAGGCACCGAGTCCCTTGTTTATGTGAGCTTCATGAGAATTCTCCTTCTTTACATGAGGATGTAATATAACCAAAGAATAAGTGCATTCATTCATGGAATTTAAGATATAAGCATTAACTCCTAACCTAATGCATTCCAAACATAGATTAACATGATCAACTAAATGAAAGTAGAATCAACCCATGAATATCATCAGGAAAACCTGTAACACACACATGAACATAAGGAAAAAAATAGATCAAGATCCATCACATGAGTGTTTTAAAATCCCTTCATTATATTTATATGCCAAAATATGGTAGCCAATATTACATCAAGAGAGTTCCATTGTTTTGAACTATTCACACTAGTAGATCTTACTCTACATCACAGAGCTCACCATTACACATTCTTCTCCCCCTCTCCTACTCCCTATCTATCCCTTTCTCTCTGAAAAACCATCATACTCATAGCATAATCATCCTCCTTCCATCTTAACCACTCATCATTCTCTCATGTGAAATCCTAAGGGAATCCGGTCATGATTTCTCTACCACTACCGGGAATGTGCCAAATGTCACCATGTTTCCCTCAATTGAGTACCTTAAGAAAGCATGTGCCAACTAATCCTTAACAACCTCGACTCCTTATCCTTTCATGATAATTGTATTGATTCCTGGAATATCCTTTCCTTGAGTCGTAAGTCTCCATGGCTTATCCACATCTATATCTGGTCACTTTTTGTTTGCTCCCTATGCATGTCTTTTCTTATTGCCCAAAAATTACTAAGTCCCAAATCCATTCTTCACGCCTCTTCAAGAATTAATTCTACGTGTGCCTTTGTGCCCTACTTCTATGCACCACAAGGCTTCACACCTTAGGTACTTAGTTACTTTTAGGGGTCCATCAAGGATTTGGAGCTCACATGGAGGATGTGGAGCTAGAGCATCTAGAACTCCCCCATTTGTGTAAGAATGATAGGTAACCCTCATTATAATCTTATGAGAGTGTGCTAATGGAGTCAACATGGGCTGGGGGTGCACATTTGAATCTAGCGCCAACCTAGCCCTTGTGTTTTTTTTTCCGGTTTCTAGTGTAACTTGTAGTCGGCAAGCTAGTTTTTGTAGTAGTATAATAAGAGGTAGGGTTGACTTATCATAAAGTTCAGGAGTGAATAAAATAGTTAGTACATTTATGGTTGGGTAGATATCTTCCATGTTATTTGGAGGACCGATTAGAGGAACCTTTTCAATTGTGTAATTGGCGCGAGAACACAGGTACGTAGAACTTTAGAATCACATCTAGGAGTAGCACAAATTCACAAAATGTAGGGGTTCAGTTTAACACCATTGTTGGGAGACAGGGAAGTGCATCCTCTATTTCAATTCTTGCTATAGATGAAGGATCAGGAGGAACATGTAACTCAAGATCTGGCGGATTTACTAGATCTAAAGGTAGACATAACACAAGAGATTCTAGATCTTGTGGGAATGATCCTCACTAGCCCCAAAATATTTACATGGAGATGTCACTTCATCTCCCAGAGTATAGGGGAATAGAAGTTGTTATTGAGCATGTCCATATGTGTGAGATAATGTGGCACGCGAAAGGAATTACTGAGCTTCAAAGTGCAAGGCAAATTATTTTATAACTACGTTGTAAGGACACACGCACAACTTGTTTAGAATGTTTGACCTTGATCAAAATTGTGTGGATTATATGGTGTTACAAGATGCTTTCATTAAATAATTTTATATCCCTGAGTTTGAGAAAAATTATAAGCATGCTCAAGGATATCAAGTAAGGCAATACTAAGAGTGTCTAGGAATATGATGCTCACTTCAAAACACTTTTGTCTAAACTATCATATGATATCCATACAAGTCAACATGCACACTAGTTTTTTGGAGGCATGATTTCACCTTTTAGGAGGGTTCTCTCACATAAGACTTATACGAGAACCATGTAAGGCACTTTAAGCATCTTTGTGCACCGAGGTAGTGGGAGCATAGACACTAGAGTGAGACCATTATTTGAATCTCAGATTGTGGAAATGGAAAATAGTTAGAGAAACTATCGGCCAATACTGACACATGAGACACGCGCAAAGTGGAATTTGGTACCATGATTGTGAACTAGAGGGACATACTAAGGATATTTTTCCTCATAGATAGGTGCACTCCTTACTCTTTGGATTGTGAGATATGTAATTTATACCATGATGTAATCTTCTATCCATTATTTCAATGTGCGATAAGGAAGAACGTTTCTTTTCTACCGCAATATTTGTTGGTCCACAACTCACTATATCGAAGATTGTAGGTTGATTGGTCGGATCCATGATACCATTGATATTTGTGTACGACATACTTTGGAGTTTCAAATAACTCTACAAATAAAAGTGTGAAACATGATCATGATCACACTCAAGGGCACTATGATTAAAATGAAGGGTGCTCGGGGAGGTTGTGGTAGAGGTTGAGGATACCATGGTGGATTTAGAGTCCGAGGCCATAGTGGTGGATGAAGTGAGTTCCCTCATGGAACATGTTATACATGTGGATCCCTTGACCATTACAGGACATGAATGTCCTCAGAACATTATTTGTTATTTTTGTAGAAAGAATCATAACTATGAAGAGTCCCAGACTTATATGAACATCTTAGCAAGAAGCACAAACCACGAGAATCGGGGCACATGGATGATTAGGATACAACACACCATGGAAAACCAATGGATGTCAAAGTTAGTACCAGATCCTGAGGTAGTACCTATGAAGATTACTACACATGTTGAGGTTACACGCACCAAAGAAACATTATAAAAGAATCCTACCATTACTAAGGAGGAGGTTTTACATGCAAAATATCCAAACCCTACACATCATAAGGAGGTTTATCAGGAAACCATGGAGGTACTTAGAAATTTGTAGGGTGAAATACATTGTTTAAAGGAATAGTCATGGAATTTGGAATAGAAGAAGGAAACAAAGAATTTCGGTTGGATTTTGATTATCTAAATGAATTATGCAAGATTTTGTGTCGGAGAACATTATTCCATTACTAGGGAGTTGGTTAAAGGGAAACACTCTGCACACTAGTATTGAGAATGGAAGATGATTTCATAGGCTAATCTCCCTCCCCGTAGCTTTTATTATGACAAGGATATCACTCTAAATGGTGTTGTTGATGGATGGGTTTTGAGTAATCTCCTTATTGAAACGAGAACGGAAATGAATGTGCTTACTTTATATGCATGGGTTCATATGGGAAAACCTCCATTACAGACCATCTTACAATGTGTTGTATTTGGAAAATAAAACTAAGTCCATTATAGTTGGAGTTTTGAAGGATGCATCCATTACTATACAAGGGGCCAAGTTCACTGGGGACTTTGAGGTCTTAGCACTTGTAGAAGTGGACAACTTCCCATCTCTACTTGGGTTCCCTTAGTGCTATCCAAATAATTTGTATCTATGGTTCAATAAAGGATATATCAGTTTTGAGAACAAGGAAGAACAAGTTAGTATCCCTTTGTGAACGGGAAATCTACACCTTATGTTGAGCCTTTAAGTGAAGAAAACATGAAAAAACATTATGTGCACACCATTTGAGATCCGAAGTGCTTAACCCATCTAAGGAATTCTCCGGTGGGATGATGCATGCTCCATCAGTGATACTACAAGTATTTCCTATGAAAATTAGGCACATGGAACTTATAAGATGGTTGGCGCGAGGTAAGAAGAAACATTACGTGTGTAAACACATCATAATTTGTTAGGTGGTTAGGTAACAACCCTGCCCGGTATATTGGTGAGGGAAGCTGTGATGTATTATTGTGAGGCATGGTAGTACATTGGAAGGATCATGTGGATAGAAGGAATATGTTAGTTTATACCCTATGTGGGATAACAACACGCTGGTGGATGGTTCATAGGGATAATCTTATAGAATGGACAGAAGTGAGAATTTCTCTATCATCACAATTTCTCATGAGTAATGCACCTACTCAAATATGTGATAATCATGGTAATAATGTTGTTCAAGCACCACGTTCGGTAGAGTGATAGACTCGGATAGAGGAGCAGGAAAATTTACCTCCCTCATTATAGGTGCACAAACTTTATTTCACCTAACGAGGTTGTGACGCACGCTTGGTATGTTTATGTGGAGTTGCATAGAGAGACTAGAAATTGGAAAGACTTGACTGTAGGAATGATCCAGACTTTTGACTACTTCTCCACTAAAACTCTAGTGAAAGAGGCATTACAAGTTATGAATTGATTGACTATGGGAGATAGTATAAAGGCTGATGAACTCATTTAGGAGTTTTTCTTTGAGTCAAATTTAGAAGTGTGTTTATACGTAGTAGATGAGACAGGATGTGGAAGGCTGGCTTGAGAGATTTTTCCTAGAGAAGGAAAAAGGAAAGATGGTCTACATGGTGGATGATGAAGAATTGGAAAATTTAGACATAGATCATTTAGAGGGTACATGCGAGGTCTTAGATACAGTGTAGATGAGAAGGGGCATGCCTCACATGAACCTATAAAGATGAATAAAGTGAACATTGGCATAGATGTTGAACCTAAGGAGGCCATTATTAGAGATTAATTGTCTAACTTTGAAAGCAGCTAAGATAATTGAATTGCTACAAAATTTCGGGACTTGTTTCTAGGAGCTACCATGAGTTGAAAGGAGTGTTTGAATATTTGGGTGAGATCAAAAATAAGATAAAGGAAGGTGTGTGCCCGACATACGAAGAGACATTTTAGGATGAACCCTAACATGTGTGTAAAATTTAAAGAAGAAATTGACAAGATGTTGGAATCTAGAATTATTGAGCCCATAGAGGAATTAGAGTGGGTTAGCCCTATGGTAATCAACATAAATAAAGATGGAAGAATCAAGATTTTTGTGGACTACAAGGAGCTGAATGTTGCATGTGTGATTGATACTTTCCCTACACTATTCACTGAGGAAATATTGGAGGGTGTTACAGGTGCGAAATTTACTCTTTTATAGATGGATTCTTTGGGTATCATCAAGTAAGAATTGCTAAAGAGGATCAAGAGAAGACAACTTTCACCACTAAATGGGGAATTTTTGCATACACGGTGATGCCCTTTGGATTGAAGAACACACATGTATTACTTTCACGTATTGTTTTTCAAGCATTCTATGATTTTATTCATAAATTCTTGTAGGTTTACTTGGATGATTGGACCGTGTATGGGCTCATCAAGGATCATTGTGAAAATTTGAGGATAATGTTTAAGAGGTGTAGATAGTTAAGCATCTTAATAAATATCAAGAAGTGTGTATTTTCTATACCTTTTAGAAATTTTCTAGGACAAATCATCTACAAGGATATTTTATTAGTAGATCCAACTAAGATTGCAATCATTATAGGCTTGGAGGAACCCACCAGTCAGAGGGAGGTGGGTGGATTCTTGGGCCACACAAGGTATTACAAAAATTTTATCAAATGATATGCTAAGATAACCATGCCCTTTGAGGATTTATTAAAAGGTAAAGGGAAGTTCCATCGGGAGAACCATAGCAACACGCATTTGAAGCATTGAAGGAAAGGCTTACTACAACACCTATTTTACGTTTTCCTTCATGGAATCTACCCTTTCATGTACATGTGGATGCCTCTGGCATGGCCATTGGTGTAGTTATAGCTCAGCCTAGAGAAGGTATTGTAGATCATCCTATCTTTTTTTCTAGTAGAAATTTGACTCCTGCAGAACAAAATTATACAACTACAAAGTGCGAGGCTATGTCAATGATCTACTTGTTACATACATTCCTACAGTTCTTGCTAGTAACACATTTTTTCTATACATATCACATGGCATTGAGATACTTGGTGAACAATCTTGTTTTACGGGCGCATATACCGATCGGTTCTATTATTTAGTTAGTTTGACTTTACGGTGGTAGTAAAGATAGGTAAAAGTAATTCTGGTCTATATTATTTGTCAAGGATTCAATCAGGAGAGGACGCATAGAGTATTGAAGATATGACTATGGATGCACAATTATAAAGGTTGAACCATGAACCCTCAAAGTTAGAGGATATTGATGTCTTTTTACACATAGGTATGACACCAGAAGGAATGAAGGCCTTGGAAAAGAAATAACTTGAAATTCACGTTGCACCTTTCATGTTGATCAGTGGCAACTTATACAAACTAGGCCGAGATGAATTATTTTATCGGGTGTGTCTTTGGAGTATGAGCGCATGGAAATTATGGAGGAGGATCATGGTGGTATTTTAGGTGGACACTATGTAGGTGACGCCACCGCGTGTAAGATTCTACTAGCTGGTTTATGGTAGGAAACCTTGTACAAGGATTGCAAGGAGTATTGTAAGGCATGTGATCACTATCGAGCCTTGAAAAACACGGGAATAGAGATGAAATGCCTTTGAGGATTATTACTAGTGCAGAGCCTTTTGAGAAATGGGAAATTGACTTTATGGGTCCTATTTCGAGTTACACACAGAACTATATCATGCTCTATCATCACTTGTACATATTATCTTACAAGGTGGGTAGAAGTGGCACCTACAAAGGATTGTACAACAACAAAAACAACAAGGTTCTTGTGGGAAAATATTCTTACTAGGTATGGATGTCCTTTAAGTTTGACAAGTGATAGAGGCACTCATTTCCTTAATGAGACCATTAGGATATTATTAGATGAATTTATGGTTGCACACCATAAGATAACACCTCATTACCCTCAAGAAAATGGGACTGTTGAGGCTTTTAACAAGATATTGAGCTAGACTTTGACAAATATTTTTTATGTTGGAAGGAAATACTGGGATGATAAAAAATTTGTTGTACTTTAGGCATATAGAACAACCTACAAATGGTTGAATAAGGAAGTACCCTTTCAGTTGGTGTTTGGCATAGAATAAGTTCTTCCCAAGGAATTCATGTTACCTTCCTTTTGTATTACACGTGCACAAGGTATAGCTAATGAGAAAGCATTGGAAGAGATAATTTACAATTTGACACAACTATATGAGAGGCATCCCATAGCACGATGGAGTTAGAAGTAAGAAAAATCTAGGCAGAAGGCATGACACGATAGGAACATCAGGGAAAAGAAGCTTGAGGTTGGGTAGATGGTACTTCTTTATGATTCAAAGTTTCTACGCCACCCAGGAAAGCTTAAGGTGCATTGGTTGGGACCATATGTTATCACTCATATACTTGACTCAGGTGCTTTCCAGCTAGAGGTGCTTGATGGAACATAGTTGCACTGATTACTTCAATGGGAGTAGGTTGAAGCCCTACTATAAATAAGTCTTCTTGGTGTTTGTAATAAGGTAATATTTCCATTTAGATTAGATTTCCCTTACTATATTTCCTTTAGATGTGTTTCCTTCCTCGTCACTATGCTTTTTCAATTTAGTTTAGTGTTATGTGTAATAAGTGTGTTTGTGCACTGAAAGTTGATTACAATCTCAAGTGTTTTTCTACGAGAGGATTGCACATACCCTTAGTGTGGGATGGATAAAAAGGTTAATTCTATATAAAAAAGAAATAAACTCACAGGTGTCAATAAAGGGAATAGGTTTTAAAAAGTGATGAAAACTTCAAGAGGATTGCACAAAGTTAAAGACCATGTGCAAGGCGATGAGCACTCAGTATAACTCAAAGAGGCTACAACATTTGAGACTACATATGTTTGGGTCACATTGGATAAATAATTTGGCATAAGGAAGCATGGGTAGAGGATATCTGTGACAGATAAGTAGTGGTGCACCAGAAATTTATGACTAAGGTACCAAAGTTTGAGGCGCGAGAGATTGGGGCACGAGACAAAGAGGAAAAAAAGTGCTCAAAGGGAATTAATACACGTGTACGGTGGAACAATTATTGAAGAGAATTTTTTAAAATTTGTTTAACACTGAGTGGTTGCAACAATATTTGTTACCTTTTGAGTTTGAAGAATTATTGGAGGTGATGAGCACTCTGCAGAGTGAGTAAACCTATCATATTTCAAGCACGTTGTTGAGCATTCAGGTATGGAAGAAGGATTCAAGTGGTGGTGCATGTGTGTGATGGGAGGGTGAATTAGGTTTCATTTTCATGAAAGATAGGGTTTTCATTTGCACTCACAGGATCAAGAGGAACAATGGCACCATAGAGGGCTTTAGTTGTGGAGAAGGAGGTTAACGACCCAACAAAGGAGTGGCTAGTTGAGATGTTATATCTCGAATGAAGATATTGGGGACCCAGTCATATATGAAACCATTGAAGATAGTATGAGTACCCATGAGCAGCACTCAGGTGAAAGGAAAGCAGTGTTGGTGGGGATATAGAAGTTATAGAATGCCCCACACTTGAAGGAGAAGAGAAAGAGGGATAAGTAAACTAGAATGTTAGAGGCACTATGCAGTAGGATGTAGGTGTGATAGTACAACAAGAAGAGGGAACATATGTTCATGAGGACGTTGGAGAACACATAGGTGGGAATAATGATGAAGAGGTATTGGGAACTCAAAAGTTAGGCTACTTGGATGACCAAGTGAAATCATTCGTACCCACTTCCAAAGAACCCTACCTAATATACAATTGTATGGCTGGGATTAGATGGACCCAAAGATGGAAAACACACACACTTACAAAAAGTTATCATGAAGCATGCGAGACTCACATGGATGGTCCCGACTTTAATGTTTGTAAGGAGGTGTGTAGTTAAGATAATATGAGGAAGGCACCACATACATGCCATATGACCATCAAACCCACACAATTTTCTGATGAACAAGTGAGTAATGCATTGGTTAAAGTGTCCACTTAAGTGGCATGATGGAATATTGATAAGGTGGAAACATGACGGGAACTCCTAGAAGATATTAAAGATAAGGATAGATAACTCAAACAACTCACCCAAAGAGCAAGATAATGCAGTGGCTAAGTCACAAAATGTCAAAAGGATGGCCGAGAAGATTTCCAACGAAATCCTATAGAAAAGGCCCAATTTTAAGAAGAAGTTACCAAAGGAGTTCAATTCAGAACTGCATTACCTCCATATAATAGTTCATTTTCTTTTATAGGACTAACTAGTACACCTCCCTAAACCAAAGGATGTTGCGAAGAAGAAGCATTGAGGGCTAAGGCTTCAATTTCAAGGAAGATATCTAGCTATGAGGATGTTTTGCAAGCCTTAAAATATGAAATGAGGAAGGAAAATATAGTATTGGCCATGTGTATAGTGCCTGATAACTTAATATAGGAAAGGACAAAGGCTAGAGGAGAATGAGGTTCTACAGGAAGAAAAAGATGAAACACTCGGGCACACAAAATCAGCTACCTTGGTAGAGATAAAATGTGATGTGTTGGATGTTATGAAGAAACAACATATGGATTAGATAAAGGGCATTGGGAATCTCATTACCATGAAGGTGGATGTCATCAAAGGGATGGTCTCAGGTATGGCCAACATTCTTAGAATTTTGAATAGTGAGGAAAGAAACATGACTGGATATCCCCGATAAGGAAGATGCATCGCTTAAGGATTAGTAAAAATTTTAGGGATAAATTCAAAGTGAATATCTAGAATTCATTTTGTCCAGAAGAAGAAAAGGGTACATAATAAGACGACTCACCATATTCCTTATTCTTTGTTCTTTCATTCATTTATCCTATATTCTTTGGAGTGAAAAGGTGATTACTCATTTTTGGGGTGGAAATCCATTTTAGTGTTGGGTAATGTTAGATGGACAAGAATGGCCTAAGTGTTGGGTGTGCGAATGAAGAGCACGGGAAGTGCACACAATGCTACAATATATCCGAAGCTCCCAGGATCAGAACTTAGTCATTTCTATATTAAATGCTATTTTTGGAGTTAGTGTCTTTGAGCACACAAAGACATGAATACTTTCGTTCCACACAATGGTATTTTTGGAACAAGTGATAGCTTAGTGTGATCCCTAAAATTATACTTTGGAACTCTACGAATCACACAATTATGTGGTTCTACTTTCCATATTGAAAAATGACAGAATTGCTTAAATATTAGAGCTTTGTGACTAATTATCTAGTGCTATAAAAAGGAAATTATAGAGAAGGAAATAATTCAAACTTCAACATCAACAATTTTATCCTGAAAACCTCCAAGGAGGAAAACTAGTCGGGAAGGGAAACTGCTCTTTCTTCCCACTTTTATTGGTCTAACATAGACAATTATAGATTACAATAAGTATGAAAAGAAGCAATAGTGTAATCCTTCTCTCTAATTACTTGCTTGCTCTATTTCTACACCTTGATCCTACGTTTCTTTCCAAAGATCTTTGAAGGTCTTGCTCACTACTCTCATTAAACTCTTCTTCTCGATCTCTCTGGATCTTTGAATGTCTATTCTCTTGTTCCTTTCATGCATTTATAGGCCTTTCCATGTCCTCCCATGCACTGAAGGATGTGAAAGGGCATGGAAGGGAAAAGACACAGTTGGGTACACTAAGAACATGTCCACTTGCATTTCATTCTTCTTTTCTGTTCAAAATTTTTAGGACCATCACCTGCAAGGTGGCGGTTTCAAAACCTCTGTTTACCTCATTTTTCTTACTTTTCTTATTTCTCCTTCTTGGTACTGATGGAACTGATGAAGTGGTGTGTTTTTATGAATCCCTATGGATCATACCTCCCCTACTTAGGAGGATTTTGGTCCCAAAAATCTTAGTGGGGGAGTGGTAGAGGAATCAACTCCCTCTTGTGCTCATTCGAGTACCATTGGGTCTTCCTTGGTGTCTTCTCTCATCTAACCTACCAAGACTCTTGTGGATCTCTAGTTTGTTGTTCCAGTGCTACATCCTCCTCTGAGATGCCTTGAGTACAATCCTCTTTAGAAGGTAACTTATGTATCTTTCCTTCTTTGTCATGCATAGATGGCATTAGTGGATGTGAGCTCTTGCAACTTACTATCACGTGCATCTGCATGAAATATGGCCTAAAGGTTTCTTCTCCAACCTACTCAAGTATGGCGAAGGTCCCATACTATAGTGGTTTATTCCTTTCTTGTATTTTTCTCTTGAGATGGATTGGCTGAATCCTCTCCAAGTATGTTGCTGTTATCTTAGTCACCACTATTCCTTGTCTCTCCTCTTCTTCTTGCTACCCCACAATTAGATCTAGTGAATTCGTAGGTAGATATGGTGACTGCATAGTGGAATTTTATTTTCTCCTTGAATGAGAAGTTCCTGTGGTGGATTCTTCTACAAAAATTGACAAGTGCTATCCAAATTCTCCATCCTTTGGTCATAAATATCCACTCTCACGTCCATTTTGTTTTTCTTCCAATGACAGCAACAAAACCGATGATCCTCCTGAATAAGTCTTGGTGCTTGGTTGGAACTTACCATATCTTTCTTTAATTTTCTCTGGTGTTCCCAAATGTTAAACCGACTCCATTTTTGACCCACCGAACTGGTTCTTCCTCCTTGACCCATCTAAATTGATTCTCCTTCGTTGACCCATCTAAACCGGTTCTCCCTCCTTGTGAACACAGATCCCTGATATATAAGTAACGACTTTCGAAGACAACATCAAATTCATCAAGTGGAATAATATCATCCTCTAATACATCTATGTATTGGGTATTTATCCCAAACTAAAATTTACACTTCCTTATAAATTGTATTTCTACACCCTTCTTCACCCATTCCAATGGGTATGGATGTGGATGCACATAAGTCTCTAGACCAAGTTGTTCTACAACCACATCAGAAATAAAATTTTATTGAGAACCAGAATCTACTAAAGCATTTACCTTAGTCTTCTTGATTTGGATTTTGATTTGAAATAGCTTACTCATCTCTTCTTCTTATGCTACCCCATACATGTTAGTGGCCATGTATCGCAACCTCTCATCTACATCCGAATCATCCTCAATCTCCACTCTCTCTCTATTTTCACAGTGGCCATGGATTTCTTAGAATCCTTGGTTTGGTGTTTTGGGTGCAATTCTGGATGCAACTTCCAACATGTGGCATCAGTATGTCCATTAACATCACAATTCTTACATAAATTCTTAGGATATTTTCAAGTATTCAAAGTAGTAGTAGCATGTTTACCTTTCCATTTACCTCTACTACTTGTCTTCCCTTGTTTCGTGTCTTGTTGTTTTTTTTATTGGTCTCCCTTTAGCTCTATTTCTCCTCGCTTCTTCTCGTCATCAATTTTGTATGCTTATACACAAGCTTCATTGAGATCCTTGAGCTTTATGGAGATTATCTTCCTCTGAAGGTGAGTGTGAATTCCTCCCAAATACTTGGTCAGAATGTTCTCATCCTCCAAGTCCATATTTAGCAACATGGCTTGTCTCCAAAATTTTGTAGTGTAGTCTTACACATTTTGACTGCTGCCCTATCTAAAGTACTAACACTTAATCATCATGTTATTCTTATTCCCAATAGGATAGAATTTATCTCTAGTCAATTCTTTAAAACCCTTCTAAGTAATCTTGACAATAGGACATTTATTCTTCTCACAAGTGGTTAGATGAGTTTCCCACGAAACCAGAGCATGACCTTCCATTTTGAGATGTGCAAAGGTGACCCTTTGTGCCTCAGTGACATTATGCACACTAAAGTAGACTTTCAACTATTTTATCCATTTATCCAGTAAATTCGGATCTACTTGTCCTTTAAAATTATTTATTTCCATTTTTGTTTCAACTTTAAAAGGTGTATCTACAGATTTTACCTTCTCGCTTATAATTGGCCTCTCTTCATGCTCTTCCCATTCTTCCTCTTCATGGCTCTTTTTGATACCAAATTTTTCAGCTAGTGCTCAAACCACCGAGTCCATGGAATCTTGCTTAACTGAAGCCATCTTTTGCATATCTGAAAGCTCTTCTTGTTTTCTATGTAATCTATCCATCATGGTCTCTAGCATCTTGACTCTACGGACTAAGTTCTCTTCATCCATTTGAGCTCGAATTCTTTATTTCCACTTCTTCATAGAAATATCTAGTTCGCAAGGTAAAAATTATTCACCTTTTGACCTTGTCATTGTCATACAAAATCACAAGAAAGATTCGAATACCAAATTTCTAGATATATAATCAGCTCTGATACCAAAATGATCCGTAAACTTCTACTTTAGAACTCTACAAATCACACAATTATGTGGTTCTACTTTCAACTTTGGAAAATGATAGAATTGTTTAAATATTAGAGCTTCATGACTCGATTATCTAGTGTTGTAGAGAGGAAATTTCAGAGAAGTAAATAATTCAAACTTCAACACCAACAATTTTATCATGGAAACCTCCAAGGTGGAAAACCAGACGGAATAGGAAACTGCTCTTTCTTCCCACTTTTATTGGTCTAACATAGACAATTACAAATCACAATAAGTATGAATAGAAGCAACAGTGTAAACCTTCTCTCCAATTATTTGCTTACTCTATTTCTACACCTTGCTCCTACAATTCCTTTCCAACATTGAATATCTTTCTCATTGCTCTCATTAAAATCTTCTTCTTGAGCTCTGGATCTTCAAATGTCTATTCTCTTGTTCCTTTCATGCATTTATAGGCCTTCCCATGTCCTCTCGTGCACTGGAGGATGTGAAATGGCATGGAAGGGAAGAGACACAGCTGAGTGCTTCAAGAATGCATCCACTCACATTCCATTCTTCTTTTCTATTCAAAAGTGTTAGGACCACCACCCTGTGTAGACCAACGGTCTCGGAACCGCCGCCTTGGCCTGGGCAATAGTTTTAGGATAGCCGCCATATTGGGTGGTGGTTGAAACCACCACTCTACATAGAGTGGTGGTACTATCCAGAACCTCTATTTACCTCATTTTTCTCACTTTTCTTATTTTTCCTTCTTGGTGCTGATGGAACTGATGAAGTGGTGTGTTTTTCTGGATCCCTATGGATCAGAGTGCCATGCATAGTTTAGGTTAATAATAATATTTCTACTCAAATTTAACTATAGGAAGTCTATTGTTAGATAACTTGCATGTTGTGCATCCTATTATAAAGGCATGTGACTATTATTAGCATGTGACCTATTTTGAGAAGTGCATGGGTGGTGAAGGGAAAGCTCCCACCCCTATATATATATATATATATATATATATATATATATATATATGATTGATTTGCACGATTTTGGCATGTATGTGTGTGTGTGTGTGCCAAATTGTAGAGTTATGTTGTTGGTTTTATCACATGCATTACTCATGTAGATATTTATGTAATTTAATAAACTTTTGTTTTTTATAGTATTTAATAAAATGGTTCATATTGGCTGGATAATGGTGTTGAACATGACTAAATCTGGTTCTTGCATGGTAAATCTTGTTATAGTCATTGTTTAGTTCATCTTACATATACTCTAAGATCTAGATCTAGTTTATGCACTGTGTGTTGTTTACTATTGGTAATGAATCTGAATATACATGTGCACCATCATGCTAACATTCTATACAAGAAACTCTAAAGAGGAACCTAGTACCTTTGCATGCTTGAAAGTGTGTGCTCACTTAGGGTGAGTGATGTGAAAACACGTATGGGTTATTCACAAGAAATTCTAGGTTACATCACTCTTTTTACGCACATCCTTAAAATTTATATGTTACTCCTTTTCGTGGATCCTTAAAATATGTGGGTTCGTCTTTTTTGTACATCCCTATTTTCCACAAGTATCTTCTTTCCATGGATCCCTATTTTACATGGGTTCCTTCCTTTCGTGGATCCCTATTTCCACAGTTCCTCTTTTCCATGGATCTCTATTTTCTATGGGTTCCTCTTTTTCGCAAACTCTTAAAATACATGGGTTCCTCTTTTTCGCAGATCTCTTTTTTCTATGAGTTCCTCTTTTCCTCGGATCCCTGTTTTCAACGGGTTCCTTATTTTCTATGGATCCTTGTTTTTGTGGGTTCCTCTTTTCCTATGGATTCTTAAAATCTATGAGTTCCTCAAATTTCATAGGTTAAAATGAGAGGCTCTAAGGACTAATAGGAGTCGACACATCAACAAAAAGTGACCTAGAGTTAAAATTTGATGGCCCGTGGTTGTCAATTGTATGGGCAACATGGTGAACTTTAAATGCTCATAAATTCCGGTTCAGGACACAAAATAAGATAAACTTTATATCATTGGATATTTCTTGAGGATTACTACATGAAGGGAGAAACTTTGGGTCACAAAAATTTAATTTATTGAGTTATAATTGTAAAAAAATCCCGTGGTCATTTTTGGTATGGGCTTTAGAAAAATTGATGATGACTATTCGGGTCTATAAATTTTAATCTGAGTGGTCCTTAGTGGTTGTAGGTTATCTTCTTGATTTCTTATTTCCTTTTCCCCTCTCCTTTTCCTATATATGAAACTCATTTTTCATCGCAATATAACATATTATGAATTCAATGTTATGCTCTTCTTTTGTGTGGTCAATTATTTTGAGTTCAGAATTCTATGTTGGTGTTATGTAATCCATTCAAGACCTCATCCATTATTATAATAGACTGTATATTATAATTAATAATATTTTATTATTGTGGCTCTGATTAACTAAAATATATTTATTTTAGTGTAATCTAATGTTATAGGAGCAGTAAAATAACTGAATAAATGAAGTAATAAAATACTAAAATACACCCAAGAAAGCTAAGTAATAAAATGTAAAACCCTAATGTGTAAAGAGGGTTGAGAAAGCCTTAGTTTATTTGTAGAAGTCTTGGGACTATTTCACAATGGATATCAGATGAAAAGGAGGAGGAAACCTTCACACAAGATCCTAAAAAGTATAGATCTAGACTGTATGGCTAGACTAGGGCACCTGGAGAGGGATAGGGGCACCTGTGGGTGATCTAGTATGAGATCTTAGTGCTTTATCCACGGAAATGGCTAGAAAACCTTTTCCCGGAGTGTTGTTGGATGTTCTCTTTTGTTCACTTCTTGTTACGTGAATGTCCTTGTATGATTGCTAAAGCATTGATAAACATATAATGGAAGAATCACCTGTAAAACCCTAGACAAAGCATCAAAACCCTAAAAAGAAAGATGCATATGAAGGGGTCGGACTATCCTTAGCTTCCAAATGGATGGAATTATCACTGAGTGTTGCACTACATCTCATACCCAATGTAGTTCTAGGTTTTTAGGTGAATATTGTGCCCTAGGTTCTATTGTTCAGTCGTACTTTGTGAAGAAGTGAGAAAATAAATAGATGTAGAATGTAGTAAATGTGTGTAAGGAAAAATAGACTCCCCTCCTATGAAGTGTGATAAATATGAACAAGCCTTGTGTGCCTTGTGATGGAGCTAGGTGGATGCAAATCTTGCTATAGATTTCTTTGATAGATGTAACCTTAGGTGGTGATAGGAAGTTTGTAGTGTTTGGTCCCTCATTATGGTCACATAACTTTAATTTTATATGGTTATCTGCTTTAATTTTGTAATTAAACCTGAAATTTCCAACCACCAAATAAATAAGAAGCTCAAATGGCTAGAAAGTGCCTAAAAGTGAGAGGAAAGTACAAAGAGGATCGGGGGGCACCCAGGGGACCAGGGTGCCAAGGCACCCTAGTCCTTGTTAGGCGCCCGTAAAAAATAGGAAAAACACAACATTAAAGTACATAATGAGAAATTATAGGTGTAAGATTGGAAAAAACAGAAAGCAATGCAAAAATGGCCAAAGACATGGATTAATTATTAGTCTTTTCACTTAAGAACCATATGAATTTTAGTATGAGACCGGGACTAAATAACGACTCAAAGTGTGTGATTTTGTGTCTACATTTTACCCCACTTTATGTTGGTCAGTGGAAAGCTTGATAACCTAAAGTAGATAGAGATGTGTACCTGATGTCCATAGAGTGATGTAGAATATGTACCAAACGACTAGAAAAAGCGTGGAGTGATGAAAAAAATATGGAGCATGGAGACTAAAGATGTAAAAAGTGTAATAAAGTGATGAAAGTGAACCTAGGGTGGAAAGCACTGTGTGTAGATGCCAATGTGTCTTATGTACCTACATGGTTAGTATCATGTGTGTGATGTACTTGCCATGTGTGTGTTGTTGATTGCTTTCTTCCCATACAAATGGACTACTAAAAAGAAGATACGATCAAGTAGTCAAATACACATGTATATGTGTAATGTGTAAAAACACATGTATATATGTAAAAAGTATGTAAAGAAAGTATGAAAATGAAAAAGGAACATGTGCACCTGATTTGTGATGAGAAAAAGGGTGTAAAAAGGATCCTATCGATGTCGTGTGATATTTTTGGGTGATCTCACACCACTGGCTGAAGAAGTGTAGGGAGGAAAGTTGATTTATCCTCCAACCTATAATTTCTTCCTAAGAGTGAAGATATCTCTTCACTATCTATTTTTTTGGGTGATCGATGTCATAACAATGTAGAGAAGAAGGTAGAGTTTATCATCTATCCTTTAACTTCTCTGAATGTGATAAGGACACCTTGTCCTGTAAAATTTGTTGTGTATGGAGTTTTAGACTAGTTTGAACCCACTCACTATATAACCCACTGTGTCATGGAAAAAAACTAAAAAATGAACTGTATCGGTACTATGTGTAAACCAAATTAATACCCCCTCTTTAGGGGCACATGTGCCATTGTGGATAGGAGAATGAGGCCCTAAAAGAGGACTGACCATGGATACTAAAATTGTTCCCTGCAGGGGGAAGGGATGTGTTTGGTAGAAACCAAGGCACAAGAAAACAAGGTAGTTAGAAAATAGTGTTAGTATGAATATGCATGTAGAAAACAAGTGTAAGCCAAATAGAGAATGTGTAAGATAGAACATAAGTAGATGTAAAAACCCAAGAAGATAATATAGGATACCCAAAGTGGGTTGTAAACATGGGACACCACTCACGATGTTGAAAGATACACAAGGCCATAGTGGATCGCAAAAAACAAAGTGTGCACAAGATAAAGGAAAAGCCTGAAAACAAGAGTAAATAAATAAAGACAAGTGTAACAAACAAGTATGGAAGTAAATATCCCTGAATAGAAAATGTTTGCACATGAAACACCCATTAGCATGTTAGAAAGATAAAATGTATGTCAAATCATGTATAAACCAAAGTAGTGTGCTATGAACAAAAATGAAACAATAGCACTTATAGTGTACGAATGTGAATGCCCCCAAGAGCCGTTGTGGGACTGGTAGTCAAGCATCCATGTTGCATGTAGTATCCCTATATAGCCTATGATCAAAACTAGAAATCAAGTGAACATGCATGTGTGTATGATAATGATAATGACATACAAGATATCTATCTAGCATGTGTAATAAAGCGAACATGTAAAAGCAAGTGCAAGCAAGAGTAAATGCAACCATAAAATGCAGTATGTTGTGGATGGATGGAATGGAATGTAGAGTGAATGATAGGAGATTGTGTTCCCCCGAGTGAATGGAATTGTATGCAGTGAGGTTCATTTAGTATGCCCCCTTAGTATTCAAGAATGAACCATAAATGAGATTTCGTCATTGGGAAATGGTAAAATGTGTTGTGCAACACGTTGTGATGATTGTGTAGTGATGATATGTGACATAGATGAGTTGTGCATGATGTTATAGCCTAAATGTATATCATGACAATATTAATAGAAGAGGAGTGGTGATGTAGCCTAAATTGTATACCACTAAATGATGCAAGAAAAGTGATGATGTAGCTTATTACGAGATGATGGTAGAAGAAGTGACCATGTAGCCTAAAGCATATATCACTTAATATAGGTATATCACATGAGAAAATATTGAATGATGAATGTGTAAGGGTGATGAGGTCCATTTTTGATGTATACCCTCAACATTCTAGTATGGACCGTGAGACTAGAGTGCGTCATCGGGTAGTGAGTGTAGCACATAGAAGAGAATGTACAAAATGTGTAATGTGTGTAGTAGGGTGTATGGTATGTAATGCAAGATGTGTAGATGACCTAAGGATGTAGATGCATAGTATATGTAAGATGCAAGATGTAATAGGTAAGATATATGATGTAAAATGTAAGATGACATGTATGTTGTGTGAAAAATGCAACATGTGATGGTTATGGTGTAGTGTGTGGACCATGTGTAGAATGTGTATGGTGTATGTAGGAAGACACATAATGTATATAGATTATAATGTAGTGTATAATGTGTAGATTATGTAGGATCATGTGATGATATATGGTGCCTAAGGTTTAGTAACTCTTATGTATGTGTATGTGTGGGTCATGTGTGATAATTCTCTCAAGTCAAGTGTGAACCGAAGCACAAGAGTGTGTCATTGGGTAATGATGATGTATATGTGTATGCTAAGATGTATGTGTAAGTATGTGATGAGATAATGAGATGTCATGTGATGTTAGGGGGGAGTATAGATGTTATGTCCCCCAAGTGTGCATATGATGAAAAATACAATCATGTAATGTCATTTAAGAGGTCATCGATGTTAGGGTCAAAGTCAAATGGATAAGACATTAGAGACTTAGTAAGCAATAGTTTTTGGTTGATCATGTAATGATCCATTGAGGCGTAAGTTTTACATACCCATGGCATACTCCTCATAGTGAAGGGTGGTAATGGAAATCCATGTGCATACCAATGAGTGATATTCTATGTATAGCTAAGAAAGGAGCTATTGCAAATGAATAAATGTGACCAAAAGGCATAGGAAATGAGATATTTGTGTGATCAGGGTCTAAATTACCCCTAATGTAATCAAGCCATGATTTTCCTAGATTAAGTGGTGAGGATTGAGGATCACGTGCAAGAAATACTGTGAGGTGAAAGACACGTAGGCCATAGGCGGAAGTGATGTGAATAAACCCATAATAAAGGTGAGGAGCGTGTGGTGGAGGGTAAAGATCCTCAAAAGCAAATCCTAGATGATTCAAGCCCTCATGTGTACATATAGTGTCATCACAAGTAGGGTTAAATGGAATGTGATCCCAAATTCAAATCATTCATGAAAAACATACATGTAAATAGTGGACATGTAATGAATGAAGGAGGTGCATGTGAAGACGCAGGGGATAGATCGATGTTCATATGCTAGATAGGCCCCATATAAAGAATCATAATAGTGGTATTAGTTGTAGGTAGTGGGGTGGAAGAAAGTACATCTATCACACAAATAGACCTTCCTGTGGAAAATGAAGTTGTTTTTCCATTGGTTAAGGATAATCTATAGTATTAGTACATGGAGTAGGAAGAGTATTATTAAGATCTCGGTCACAATATTTGTATGCATCATAGTCATGAATTATAGTATATTCAATACCTTCATGTATGAATTTGACACAATGATGTATGGTAGAAGCAACGGCTTGCATGGCATGGAGCCATGGTCTACCAAACAAATAATTATAGGAGACTAGAAAATCAATGACAAAGAACATAGTGTTAACAATTTTTATCCCTACGGTGATAGGTAAATGTAATGTGACCAACACATGGATGAAAAGAACCATCATATGCATGAATTGAAAGACAAGATGGATTAACATCATGAGTGAGAAATACCTAGCCTCTCAATGAATGACATGGGACATAAGTTGAGTTCAGATCCATTATCAATTAAAGTGTGTTTGATACCCACATTATAAATGTGAATCATGATATGCAAGGGTGGGTCATTGTCAAAGGTATTAAGATCAACACAAGGATTAGACAGGGAAAGTAATATGTTGAGAAAATTTATCCAAGAATGTGTTATATGTTGAGTTAGGATGCATATCAATATGAATGTGAGTAGTAGCAAGAAGATGTTGGACTCTATACCTTAAATCAAGATTGGCGAAAAATAATCATTGATTGAGATACTCATGATGACTATATTCTAGAATGATAAGAAAATAATGAGGATCCTAAAAGTGTGAAGATCGAGCGGGGTTCACCAAAATGATTGAAATAAAATAGATTTATCCTAGTGTAACTTAATGTTATAAGAGCAATAAAATAACTAAATAAATAAGAAAAAATATACTAAAATACACCCATGAAAATTAAAAATAAAGTGTAAAACCCTAATGTGTAAGAGAGGGTTGAGAAAGCCTTAGTTGATTTCAAATGTCATAGGATTATGTCATATTATAGATAAGATAGGTGAAAAAGAGGAGGAACCCTTTGCACAGAGCCTGAGAAAGTGTAGATACGGACTTGTTTGGCTAGACCGGGGAACCCTGGAGAGGGATAGGGGCCTCGTGGGTGCCTCTAGCATGAGATCTGGGCATTATAGTCTGCGTGGAAATGGCCAACCTCCTTTGGATTGTCACGTTGGATGTTCACTGTGTTCTCTTCCTATCATGTAAATGTGGTTGTATGATCACTTTGAAGCACTAGTAAAGCGTAATGGAAGAATCACCGCTTAAAAGCCTAGAAAAAAAGCATCAAAACCCTAAAAAGAAAGATTTAGATGAAAATTTTAGATTGTCCTTAGCTTACCAAATGAATGGATTATCATTGAGTGTTGCACTACATCTCAAACCCAATGTAGTTATAAGTGTGTGTATATGTGTGTGTGTAAAGATTGTGCCCTAAGTTGCTCTTGTACCAGTCATACTTTGTGAAGTAGTGAGAAAATAACTAGATGTAGAATGTAGTAAATGTGTGCATGGAAACAATATAATCTCATCATGAAGTGTGATGCGAGATGAACTATCCTTATGTGTCTTGTGATGGAGCTAGATGGATACAAATGTAGCTATAGATGCCTTTGATGGATGCAACCTTAGGTGGTGATAGTAAGTGTTTAGTGCTTGGTCCCTCATTATGGTCACATAACTTTATATTTATATGGTTCTCTTACTTTAATTTTGTAATTAACCCTGAAAAGGCCGACCACTAAAAATATAAGAATCTCAAATGGCTATAAAGTGCCCAAAAAGTGAGAGGAAAGTAAAAAAGGATTAGGGTGCCCTAGAGAGGGACTAGGGCACTAGGGCCCGATTCTTGGGCACCCTAGTCGAGAAATAGGAAAAATGTAGCATGAAAGTATAGAATAGGAAATTAAGGTGTAAGATTGGAAAAATGACAAGAAAACAATGTAAAAATGGCCAAAGACATGGGTTAATTATTACTCTTTTCACTTAAGAACCATATGAATAGTAGTATGAGACCGGGACTAAATAATGACTCAAAGTTGTCATTTAGACAAAGAATCGGAGTTTGGTAAAATTGCAAGTTTGAATGCGTCTTCCTTCTAACATCTTGGATTTGCATTTTCCTCTCATTATCCATCTTAGGGGATAATCCACTTTCATTTTGGTTCATTTCCTTATTTATGTCATTATTTCATCTTTATGAACCTTTGTTCCTTGGAAATCTTATATTAGAACTAGTTAGTATTAGAGTGTAGAGCTGGTTAGATTAGTTGCAATGAATTGGAGTGAAAGGAATCATCATATTCACTTAGATATTAACCTTAGAGGATTCATTTTTCCACACTTTGTAGGTATTTCAATGTTTCACTAAAGTACTGAGCCTAGCTTGAACAAAGGATGCTAATTCAAGTGAAATCAATTTTTAACACGCCCAATGGTTGACCATTTGAGTAATTTGTAGCTTAATTTTATCGACATTGAGATTGGCATGTGTTTGAGTGTAATTTTTCCTTTGGAGGAAACAAGTGACACATCCAAAGACTCCTAAATTCAAATCTACTGGTTTCAGCAATCATTTGTTTCAATTTCATGAGAAGAGTTCAAACAATACAAAGGATAGTAAGTGGAGATCCTTTTGAATACGTAAAACTATCACCAAGGAGAAGAAGAAGAGGAAAATCAATTCAAAGGCCACCTTCACCTCCTAATAGATTTATATCTACTCCTCCTCCTTGTAGGCCTTTCTTGTTTTCTTCTAAGGTTTTAAGACCCATCACTTTCATGGCCCATCAAATAAATCAAAATTTTATGACCTTTAATGGCAGCATCCCTTGGCCTTGAATTCCCAAAATGACGTAGCAATATCTACCCTAAAGAGAATTCCATTTTTACTAGTGAAAATTTAACTACCCCTATTGCGTGCATCTCAAATATTAATAATTTTTTTCTCATTTCATCTTATTCTTTGAAGATGATGTGGCAGTTAGGCTCTTGGCCTCATCTTTCAAAGGAAAATTAGTACAGTGGTGTAGAAGTTTGTAGCTTGATTCTATTCATACAGGATAATCTTGGGTAGTAGATTTGTAAATATTTTGGAGAAAAGGTCGATATTATATCTTTATTAGAGAAATTAGCAAATATCAAAAGGGCCCATTGTGAGTTGAAGATGAACTTCAACTTCAAATTTCAAAAGACATGAGTAAGAATCCCATTCCTCCTCAAGCCATCTCCTTAAGGTGCATTTTTATATTTTTTGAGAGATCTTAATTCTAATATTATAGTAATGATTCAATCAATTGGAGTTATAACGTTACATGTTGCTTATGAGATAGTTGTTCAAAGGTGAGAATTGTTTGATTCAAGCTGGAAAAATAGCCCCTAGACCCCCAACTCCTCTTTTCCCAAAACTTCCCCAAGAAATTTGACCTTCTCTTGCCCCAATCCCTAAGTCCAAAGCTATTTCATCTACCCCTACATCTAATTCTTCTAATGAGATAGATGATCTCAAAGCATTGATCAAGAATATGTCAAATGAGATATTTTACCCCAAAAAACAACAAACCCAAGCTTTTAGGCCCTACCAAAATCAAATTCAAGGGTATCATCAAATGAATTACTATCCAAATTAGGGGAATGGGAAAAATTACCATAAAAATAGTTTTCAAGGTGCAAATCCTAACTTTCCTCTTGAACATTACTACCTCCACAACACACACATACTCCTAGTTTAACAAACTTTATTATCGTATAAAAAACAATATGATTTAAGGAGTTGAATGGTGTTTCCCATGTAATTATCCCCATGATCAAAATTCTTGTGAAAATTTTTGGAAGAACAATGGACTGAGAGGGGGGTGAATCAGTCCTTACAAATTCAACTTCAATTTCAAATCACTCACATAAACCATTAATCAATTATCCATTCATTAATGTGTGCACAACAACATACAACATTCATTCAATAAACCAAGAGCAAGATAAGTAACACCATAACACAAGATGTAAGTGGGAAACCCTCAAGGGGAATAAAACCCACTAAAACATTTGTTGATATTACACACAAAAATACTCAAGTGAATATTACACATCACAAAAAATTTCTTTAGTGAGGTACCAACTCCACAAGGAGCACCAACTCATAAACCCTTGTTGATATTACACACAACAAGAGACTTTCATAAATATGACTCATCACACAAGATTTTGATAAATTATTAACACTAACAATATGTTGATACCATAGTTGATAGTGATCCAAATATTCATCTCCAAACTCTTCCAAACCTTTCTCAAACCCTAGGTCTTTAACTTGCACAATCTAGATCTTTCTTCACTTCTCAATGCTTTAAAATCTTCCACATATGCTTACTGATATTCCTTTACCTTTCACACACTTTATCTGATCTTAGTTCATGCACAAAAACCTGAAAAACAACTTCCCACAGGTCGCACTTCTTTCACACACTCAAGTAGCTTGCAAAAAAGCACCCAAAACTATGCTTTTATAAGCTCCTCTTGATTTCAAATTCAAACAAATATTTTTCCCTCCATTGGCTTAACCCATACATCAATGAAACATCCCAAATTTTAATTACAACAGTAAAAAGTGACCCAAGTAGGTCAACCTAACTAAAAACCTCATTACATGTGCAGAGAATGGCCAAAACCCCATGGGCACAAAGATAAAAATGCCCTTACATCAAATCCATACATATTCATAACCCATAAATCATTACACATGAGTATAATATCATTTAAAATTCATACATGGTTGAAATGTATCTGAACCAATCAAATTACTTCATTTATTTGGCGTGTACTCTTTGTATTTCTCAAAAATGTTGTTTCTATAGCTTTCAAAGACTACGAAAACTTAATTATGCCACCAAATTACTTAAACTAAACCCAACCATGCCATGTGACCACTTGATGGGATTTTCTAGAACCTGTAGAATTTTTTTAAGAAAGTTAGAATCCTTGAATCAACCACCTACTCAAACCACATACACTTTTGTCTTCACTAAATAAACCTACTAAAAATTTGTTTTCAAATATTAGCTCATAAAAGCATGTCTAAGAACAATAAAGACCTCTACGTGGATTAATTAGATGCCAAATTCATGCCTCTTCACATTCTAAGTGATAGAAATGATTATATATTCCATCTCATGCTTTAATCAACTCAAAATTTTCAAAAAATAACATCCTATCCTACACACTGGAAATAACCTTATCAAAAGATTGACCTTGAAACTTAAAAAAACTACTTATTATGAGACAAACTAATATCACTAGAAATATCTCTAAATCATCTTTCCAAAAAAATTGAATCATCTAAAAATTCCCCTGTATCTCCGGTTATGCTTTGACTTTACTTAACAATGTTTTTAAGGACTCAAAATTGTCCTTTGAAAAATCAACCTAAATGGACCTCATTTGACCATGTACCTGCATAAACATGTCTTGAAATCTCCATGGAAATATGTTGGAAATAAAAAAATTCGTTTGGAAAAATCTATGGTTTTCTTGTTAATTCTCTAGGAATCGAAGTTCCTCTACATAGATGGTACAACTTATGTATTTGTATTGTTAATAAAAAGATGGGTTTTTCTGGTGGCCTTGTGGTGGCCGATCACACAAGGGCACTCCAGCGACCCTACGGAAAATCTAGAAAATACTTGCTAGAGAAGACTTTACGGATATCGGGAAAGGGAGTGAGATTAAAATATAGGAGAACTAATGTTGCAGTTAGAAACTCAGATTCCTACACACACTAGTTAAAAATTTCAAAACATAAATTTATGAGAAGAAACAACCAAAAATTCCATGCTATTGTCTAGAAGAAACCATACAAACAAAGATGCACAAATTCATATGCCTTGGAAAATAGAAACTTCTTCCTTAATTATCATTTCAATTAAAGTTGTACATAGTATGAGAATGGAGGAAAAATAGTGAGGGGAAAATAGAAGAAAATTGGATAACTCTTTGTTCTTCCACAAGTAGAAAAAGGCTCTCTCACGAATTCAAAAAAATTAAATCAGCAACCTTTTGAAAAGGCGAAGTCTTTTCATTTTATAATAAGAGAGATGACTCTTCATTAACCCCCAATGAATTTTAATATGTCCTTTGCAACTTAAAACTTTTTAACTTCCTAGGAAAATATTAAGTCCTTTTTATAACATAAAGGTGTCTTTTACATTAAAAACATAAATTTGCTTTTTTAATTTCATTAAGGAAATATGATAAAGTGCACCCCTAAATGAAGAATTATATCAATGAAGAGAGAGAAATTTGTGAGGATGAGAGAGAGAGAGAGAGAGAGAGAGAGAGAGAGAGAGAAGAAGAAGAAGAAGAAGAAGAAGAAAGAGGAAGGATCATGCTTTGAAGAAGAAGTCACTCCTGTCAAATGACTAATCCTCACCAGATGACCCAATGAAATGCTCCATTATGATGAACTATGAATCCACGAACTCTTTTTATCGAGAAAACTCCTTCAGATGGTCCACGGACACCTTGGGTTAAGTGTTTAAAAACATTGTTGAATGACTTCACCGGTGACCACGAACACCACTCATGAAGATCCTTTCCAAAGAGATAAGAGCTCAAACCGACCTGTCAGTCCTTTATAACATGACCACCCTACTAAGTTGAATGGAACGTTTTGTCGATGATCACAATCTCCACCTTGCACATGATACACATGCAACCCAAACCATTAATTTTCAGAAATTAATGTTTACATTATAGTTTGGGTGGTTAGTTAATTTAATAGTAATATTGTTATTAAAAATATTACGATAAAGGTTGTGGAGATATATTGTTATAACAATATATCATCGATCATTTTTATTTAGGTTGTGGAGATTCCCAAGACGTGGAGTTATTCTTAACTATCAAAATGTGGTAAGTTGAACATCAAGATCTTATTGGAAAAGGTATCCCTCTCGAAATTGTCAAGACGTGGAGTTATTCCTAATTAACGGATGGAGAAATACGTGGTTTTTTTGCATCAAATATGTGAGACAAGTATTGTCATGTCTTCATGTAAGTCATCCAAGTTAGTGCATTTAATTCATATAGTCCATTTGTTTAGTGATTTTTTTGTCGATAGGTTTGAAATTAAAATAATTCATGTCTTCTAAGTCAAATTTAAAATTGTGATTATATTTTTTTATTATCTTTTAGATTATTTCATTATATTTGTCATGGTTATTTATTTAGGAGTGTTCTTTGCTATGCATTGGATGTTAAATCTTGAAGTCTAAAGATCTAGGGTATTTTATAAAATCAGTATGACTTGAAGTCCATAGTATTTAGGTGTAAAATTTAGAGTCAATTAGATTGTTGGGTCCTTGTTGTATCGTCAAGTTATATTTAAATTCATGTCAATGTAAACAATCAAATTGTTGTTTTAGTGTCAAATATTGTTAAAAAAATTGCATGCATGTCAACTAGATGCATTTTTAGTGTAATCCGATGTCCAAGTTGAACTTGAGGGGGCATTTTCAAATGAGTCTCAAAGACAAATTCAGTTGAGCTAAGCAGCGACAATTGGAGGATAGAGGCATCGGAGGATGGAGGACAACCAACAACCTCTCGTCAGTCACCAATGATAGGTCCACATGGAGTGTGGTGGCATTTTGTGGTTTGAGTTTACTTTCAGTTGTGTGTTTCAATTTCATAGTACATGTTTTGCAGTGCGTTCATGTTTCCAGTTTCTAGTGTGCAATTTTTAGCTTGTCAGTGTGGATTGAAAAATAAGAACAAAGGTTCATTCATGTTCACTTGTGTATGTGGCTATTCCTACATAATTCCTCAATGTAATAACATAGTGAAGAATAGATAACAAAGTGAAATGCAACATCATGAGTCTTGAAGAGGTTGAATAGTCAGATGTGTTCCTGTTCATACCTAGGTTTGTGGTTAGCCTCTAGAAAACCATTAAAGGTTGTTCAGATGTGTTCCTACTTGAGTTCCCACACTGCTAGGTCAGATGTGTTCCTAGAGTGACTAGTTGATAAGAAGATGATTCTTGAGCATGTTCCCATCCTCGTCGGTCAGATGTGTTCTTGACAGTGCATGGTTGATAAGAAGTTGATGTGTTCTTTTTTCTACCTTCAGTTCAAGTTTTTAACCAAGATCATGAGCAAGCACGGGCGGTAGGAAGTAGAGGAAGTGTGAAATTTCTTTTACTACCATGTAAACATTAAGGGGGAATGTTAGGAAATTAATGTTTACATTATAGTTTGGGTGGTTAGTTAATATTTAATATTAATATTTTTATAAACAATATTACAATATAGGTTGTGGAGATATATTGTTAGAGTGTCGAAAGGCATTGTCGAGATCTCTTGGGATGGATTCGAATGACCTGTGAGAAATGCTTACGATGATCCCTTGTGACACTGCCATGATCCCGAAAAAGATGGTACATTGAAGAGATAGGAAACAAACACTGATGAAGGCACCATTGGTGATAGTGACAATTCCCATTCTGTAAACTTGAATTTCATGGTCCCTTGACACTTACTATATTTAGAGAGTGCAACTTACCATTTTTAGTAAGTGTAAGAATTTGTCTTTCTGGACCCCAAATGGTGATATTGACCTGAATGATTACCCATCTATTTAATCCTTTTATGAAATCTGCCTTTTGGAATGAATTACTATTTATAGCAAGTGCCTACAAGACAACTTACTATATTTAGTAAGTGGTGATTTTTTCCGGATTGATTGCACCAATGATTTGCTTGTATTACTCCCCCTATGCACATTGTTCTTTCTTTGACTGCTCTTTTGGGATGAATTACTAAAAATTGTAGGCACCCATATGGAATACTTACTATTTTTAGTAAGTGATGAATTCCACTATTTCTAGCACTAGGATACTGCTCTGACCTTCCAAATATCTCTTGTGTACATCGCCTTCACCACAACTACTACTAGTATTAGCTTGCCAAGAATAACCAATACCCATGTAGGAAGACTTAATATTTTTGGAAAATGGGTCTCTAGTGGATGGTTTGTGATGAAACAAATGTTTTTGATATGGGTTTTTTTCCCAATAGTGCTCCTCTAGAATTTCATCTTCACCCGATCGTCGAGTTTGAGAGATTTTAAAATTTAAATTTTTGTTACAGGGAAACAATGGTTTGCTTGCTGTAAAAAAATACGGGAGTGTTTGTGAAATATTTAACATGTATCCTTATGGAATTTATAAAACTAAGTGATTTCAAAAAATGACATCTTGATCCATTAATTATTTTGAGAGATATGAACAAATCTTCTACGGGTGACTTCGAGGGTTTTCTGGACAAAATATTCATTTTCCCACTGTTTTGATCTATTATTTTTGTTATTTTTTTGTATTTTTATACCATGGTGGATTAAATTATGTTATATGAATGTAAAAAAATTATATTCAGTTCGTGAAAAAAGTTCCATCATTCCGAAAATGACATATGGAGGTGTGTGGGAAAAATGGTGGAAAAATGACTAATTGTTGACATATATAACTTGCAAATGAGAGAGGGAGGGATGGGGCACAATTTTATTTCCATTTAATCCATTTTAAAAAGGTGAAAATGGTACATGAAATTCCCCTTCATCATGGGCATGCCATTTTTCACATCTTCATTTGTTGTGCAACTTGGGGAGGCTAAAACAGAGCACATCGGGGCTGAGAGAGGTGGTTCTTGGGTCATATGGGTGACCATAAATCTTAATGGGATTGAGATGAAATTTTTTCACCTAATTTCCCTTTGAAAAAGGGAGAAAGGGAACATGAAAATGTGCCTTCACCACAAGCTACCACATGTCCCTTGGAAATTTCACTAAGTACCAAATAGCATACCTTGGGAGCCAACTTTCAAAGACAATATCTCAAGCTCTTTGATGATTTTTTGGGTGAAATTTTATATTATTTCACCTGAAAATGACATTCTAAAGTCAATGGTGATGTTCCTAAGATAAAATTTTGAATGCAACACCTCCAAATGGTTCCTTATTTCTTGAGATTATTTTTTGTGCACGGAAGAATGAGTGCTTAGAGCAGTGTGTGTGAATTTTAAAGAAGTCTCATCCTTTCCAGCATGTAGAGCATTGAAAATTATTTGCATAGGTATTTTTTTGTCTTTCAAATCGCTTATGGAGCTCTCATATTCTTGCTTTGAATTTTAGGTCCTCTTTCATGATGCATGCTCCTTTAGGCCCAAAATCCCACTTCTAGTCAATCGGCTCAAAACCATCCAAAACTTCCCTGAATATTCCAAAATAATATCCTTTGTGTTTCTAGAACTTGAATACTCATCTATGGTGGATCTTGTCCTCTTGATCTGCTTCGGGAATTATACACTAGTCTTAGGAACACTGATGGTAACCCTTCCCAATACTGCTTGAATGTTCCGAAGATCCTATATCACCTAGGGGCTGATTTTACTTTCCTAAATCACCTAGGGGGACTGATGAAAACCACTTGGGGATCATTTAATCGATGGGATAGGACTGGTGTCCATGATGGATTGACCTACGGGTGTCTTGGGAAGGTATGGCTTTGAAATTTTTTGACACTATGGTATGGTTTTCCTATTTTCGAGTGAATTTTTCCCATGCAAAAACATGAGACAAAAAATCAATATCATCTCACATACATTCCATAATATCAATTTAGCTCATACCTCATTTGGACAACCTTATCCCAAAACATTCTTCTTGAGAAACTAACGTATTTGAGTGGGGCCCACTCATCATCATGGCCTCTACCATATATTTATGGAAAGATAAGAGAGTCCTCTACATCATCCAATCATCACTTTTGATGAATCAATCAAAACTAGGTCATTATACCTCTTCTTCTGCAAGCTGCTCCTAGCTAGGGTTTAGCTAGGGTTTTAGACCACTTTATCTTCTTAACATTCATTCATAAAAACTTGACAATGAAATGACCTCATTATTTTTTTAAAACTTTCTAGACTCACCATATAAAAATCCTTGAAATCCACAAGTTCCCATGAAAATCACACACTTTAGGGTGAGCATCAGAAGTGTCAACTCGAGCTGGAATTACACTAGATTTTGACCTTGTCTCACAAAAACTATCATAACTTGAAAAATTCTCATCATGGAAACCTGAAATTTTTCCCAAAGCATAATAACACATCATATAAACTTCTCCAATCATCAGAATGTCATTACCATACCTCAAACTCTCCATAAATTGATACTTGTATAGCAATCCCTTAAGGTTTCATACTATAGAAGCTAGGTTCAATTGAATGAATGTTATAACTCATCATGAAACCACTGAAAATGACCCAAACATACTTGATACACCTTTATATACTTGAATACAAGAATCAATGAGCTCATACAACTCTAAATATCAATCTCATACCTCTTAGCAACCATGTATGTTCCAAATGAGCACCTATAACACAACCAATCACCTGTATCTACACCATGCCACTATTGTAAATGCTCAAGAACTCTCAAAACCTGTTATCCATCATGCCAACATGCTTCTCAAGCATCCAAGAATCTCATTCCATCATAAATGGGATTGCAAGAGCAAGAATTCCCCACTAAATCTCACTATATCATCAAGTACACATTTGAATCATCATGTTAACATCATCCAAAGCATTATTTGACCATACTCCATCATCTAATTTGTCATTAATGTGGTTTTGCATCAATGAAAACACCTATAGGACCACATGCCAACAATCTCCCCCTTTGTCATTGATGGAAAACTACCTGAACTTCTCCTCTTTTTACATTAATGAAAAAGGCATACCTGTAGTAGCATATTCTTCACCTACCTCAACTTCATAGCATCATGTTTTGGTTAGAAACATCAACCAAAGATCTCAACTAAGCTCAAAACCTTGAAAATTCACTCAAACCTGATTTTTCCTTCATTTCAAGCATGCAATGCCATGCTCCCCTTGGGTTAAACATCTACAACATTTGAAAATCATCTATAAAGCATAAAGAATAATTATCATACCTTGTTAGGAGCCAAAACATCATTTTCAACCTTCTAGGCATGCAAATGAAGCTCTTTTAAAACTCTACCTTATTTTTCCCTTTATGGAAACATTGTATCAACTGTAATATGATCCATTTACACCTTAAACATGCCAAAAAGTCATGAAATATCATATCAAAACATCACTCCATATTTCTTGACCAAAATCCATCTTGTCTGGTCATAATACAAGCTTGTCACCTACTCTTCTTGTCATCATTCAAGCACAAGGACTCATGTCCCTAAACAATCATTTTAGTGCATTTAAGACAAAATCGACAAGTTCTAGAACCTCATACATGACTTGACCATGCAACTCATAGCTCCCCCGAACTTAAGGCTTCTAATTCTAGCTCACAAGCACAAAATTGAGCAACACACCATGCTAACTTGGCTAAAATTCATCTTGACAACTTTTTCTTAGTCCATAATGGTCATAATTGATCGAGAACATACATTCAAGGATCAAAATTTATCAATGCAAGAAGTAGATACCCAACACATACCTCTATTTCCTTGAAAAACTATGTCGATTCTTAAAGCATACACGCAAACTCCCCCCGATATGAAGAGCTCATACATACCTTAGAAACATTTTCATTCCCTTATGATCATTTTCTTGTATAACATATACCTTTGTGAACCATCATATCATTAAATCACCTCCAAGCTATAAGAATCATACTCTTGAATCTCAATAACTACACAAATAACCTTCAAGAAGTATCAATATGCTCTCCCCCTATCCTAGTAGGTACAAATCCTTCACTCACATGTAAATGTGATTCATCTTTCCACCGTAGCACTACCGGTCTAGTTTGGGGCCTTGATTCAACATTTTAGCTCAGCGTAATAAACTTAAGTGAGAGACCCACTTCTCTATACCTTCATCATCAAGTTGGTCCTTATGGAGCTAAGAAGAACACTTAATATCTTTACCTAGAATTTCATCATACCTCACTAGATACCTACGAGGCCTAAGAGTGCATCTTCTCAAACCACTTGTAGCACTCTAGACTCCATGCCAAACAAATTCTTCATAAGCCAAGTCAACTATATACTTCTTCTTGCCATCAACATAAGGTCAAGTCAAGGATCAATATAATTTTTCAAAATGAACTCACTACACAAAATCATATATGATTAAAACCACCATACTCGCCTTTTTCACCAACTCGCACCTATAGCAAACCATCTCTTACATGGAGCAACAAATGAGTCAAAAAATTCTTACCAGTTTAATATTAACTTCCTTACACCATGAGGGATCATAATCCTTTCGCATACATAAATCAACTCCTTTAAGCTCAAACATATCAAAACATGTTGCAAACACATTTTCATGCATGTAGATGCATAATTACAACATTTAAGATCACAAAAACATGATTCTTTCTAACTATAGTCATAATTTGTGAAGAAATTGTCGTACTAATGCACTTGGAAACATATTTTTCAACTCATGAGAACCAATAACATACTCACAACAACATAATAATGTTTATTAAGTCTTCTTCTCCATCATAAATGAGGAAAATTAGTCAAATATATCTGTATATGCCCAATATTGACCCATGGCATACATTTTCTTTGATACTACATACTTTTTTCTACACTCCATCACTAAAAATCTTCATCAAATGAAATTATGTATGAGGAAAAACCATTTCTTACTCATAACACACCCTTAAGAACATTATGCCCATACATGAGCCTTGAAGTAACTCTAAAGACATGAGGCGGGACTTATTAGCATATACCTAAACAATTCATAGATCACAATGCTCATGATAAAAACATTCAAACAATTTGACCTTATTATGACCAACTAGCACTTTGTAAGATTTCCACATTATCATTTATGTTATATAAGTTCTAAGAAAACATCATAAGATTCATTGTACCTTCTTTAATTCACCAAATGTTGATACACAATTAACCAGTCCTTAAATAAAGTGAAATCACTTCTAACATTTTGTGCATCCACTTTCACAAAAATATCATACCTATTTTGAATACCCATTTGGAAACATTATCTCCATCAAAATTATTTAACCATGTTCTAGAAGAAAAAAATTTCTCATATTGTAACATACTCATCTCAAACTAGGTCTTTTTAGTGCAATCAAAATCAATACATCAATCTGTCGAACTTCCTAAAAGTATACATTCATATGAATTCATACTAATTGAATCCTTTAGTCCTCCTTGTGAGGATGATATGCACAAAATTTTAGCCCCAAATACCATCATTTTATCCTCCAAATCTTAGTTTCCATCCACGCTACTCCGAAGCACTATCTAGGGTAGACAAGTACCAAAATGCATTATTTTATTCTTTTAATCTCAATATTGAACATAGACACTATAAATACACCTTTTAACATTCTAAAATCACTTTTAATGATTAAGGAGCAAGAATGCCATATTTCATACCTAAAAATTTCTGATTTTTCTTGTTTAGCCTTTAAGAACACACTACACAAATCTTCTTCTTCACACTTTGAAATATTAGATCAACCTTCATGATGGAACAAGAGAATTTTTCATGCACATTTTTCGAGAACCACAAATTAAGACTCAAGACATAGGACTTAGTGAATCTTTATACCAATGGACATACGTAGACCAAGATTCATACTCAAACAACCGGGATGACAAAACTTGTATATTAAAACTCTTTATGACCTTATACTACTTCCATGACACATTCAAAGTGTAAGCCATTACAACACATAACTAACCTTAAGAAACTAATAAGACATTGATAAGACACTATTCTCTTTACATATCTTAGACACATTCATCATTATCAAGATTTGACAAAAAATCTTTGTGAGTACACTCTATATGAGTTATAAACCACTTATACACTTCATATGACATATCAAAGGGACTCATGAACATACATAGTTAATGCGGACCATCTATACACCATGATTATGCAAACACTGAGACCATAATGACTTCATACATGTATATTGAATGACCATAAGACTGAGATCAAGATGTCTCACATAATGCCAACCATCATGAACCAACAATACCATGAGTAATATTATAGAATGACATACCTTGACCTTGTGGAGGAGCAACATTTTGACTCAAACAGATCCCCCTCTCTTGAATTCTTCATATGCATTGACATAGCCTCAAGAAGCATAAATGAAGGTATACATGTACCATAATGACCTAAAAGAAGGTCTTGAATAGGTGATAAGCCTTCTTGGGCACCTCAAAATTTCTTCATCCTCTCTCTTCTTCGATCTAAACTCGAGGAACACTTCTTCCACTAATATTTTCTCTTGATGAGACACCATTGTCTCTTTTAGGATCCTGTTGTCACCCTCAAAATCCCCCCCTCATTTTTAAAGTAAAATTCAAAAACTTTGAGCTCACGCCCTCCACAAGTTTTCAAGTAAAGTTGAAAGTCCGAAAAGATAGATGAATTCATGCTTTGAAGTTGTTTAAACTCTCGATCTGTATTTTTTCGATAAATTTTCAGTTTTCTTATCTAGACACGTGAAAAATTTATTGTTGTCCTCATTTAAATGAAATTGTCAATCTTTATATGGCCATGGATCATCGAACCTTGTATTGTTTTCAATCCCTTGGTTTGTGAAAGAAATTTGAAAATCAGGCGTGAAATGGTGGAGTTTTCTTCTTCTCTGCATTTTTTCCATAGTTGTGAATGACAGGTGTTTTCTTCCCCATAAAATTTTAGCCCCATTATCCATGGGTATGTGGACATATCTAATTGGAGGTGGACCAATGGAGCAATTTGTGTTTTTGATCCTTTTTGTAAAAAGATCTAAAAATCATAAAGTGACCTGCGGCTCCGATCATGCTATGAGGAAAAAGTTTAATGTTGAGCCTACATTGAAATTCAAAGTGGGGAAGAAAGTCGGCGGAGAACTTTGACGTTTTGAGCATTTTTCTTTAAAGGGGCTTAAAGTTAAACAGTGACCTGTAACCCCACCCACACCTAGTAAAAATTCAAATATTAAGCCCACATCAAAAGGTCAAAGCGAGGAGGTGGGTCGGCGGAGCAATTTGTGTTTTTGAGCCCGCATTGAAAAAGGTAAAATTATAAAAGTGACCCGTAATTCTATCTCCACTCAAGTAAGGCCATGTGTCAAAACCATATCAAAAGCGGGAGAGTGGGCCAAAATGTTCCAAAATGCCATTTCTCCAAAAGTCACAAAATGCAAAAGGCATCCTCCACGCCCGCTCTAGTAAATTTCTCCCACGTGGATGACTCTGGTTTAAAGTTTCAAAGGCAAGATGAATGGTTCAAATTCAAAGTTACAAAATGAGTGTAATGGCTACATTATGGAAAGTCTAGTTTTTCTTGCCATTTGTGTTTCTTCGTGAATCAAGAATCTAAATGGACATGAAAGGATTGAAAAGATTATAAACCATTTCTTGCTAACAAAGAATAATTTGTAACCATTTCTTGCAATATATTTAATGGCTTCTTCACGCCATTCTAATGGATTGTTGATTTATCTTCTAGACTGGAGAGTGTATTGTACTGAGAAAGCAAAGGAAATAGACATTTTCCTCTAATTTCCTCCATTCTCAAATTTGGTCCATTCCCACATTATGTACAACTTCTATTTAAGCATCAATACAAGAAGGAGTTTTTAACCTCTTTGATGAGGATATTTTAGAAACTTTGAGTTCACAATCTTATCTTGTCTTGTTGCCATTTACAGGGTTGTTTTCTTCTCATAAATGCATGTGTTAAAGTTTCTAACTAATGTGTGCAGGAATCTGATTTCCTACCTACAACATTAGTTTCCCTATCTCATTTCTCACTCCCTTTCCCACTTTCAAAACAAAGTCTTCCCTAACAAGAGATTGCTAGCTTTGCCGTAGGGTCAGTGGAGTGCCCCTGTTGGATCCCCGGCTGAAAGGCCACCACAAAAATCCATGTTTTCTCATGCATGCATATATGGTAGTTGCACTGGTTAAGTAGAGGGACTTATATTCCCAGCGTTGACAATGAATTCACAAATTTTTCCACCTAAAAAATTCCTCGCTTACTTGATTTTGGCACCCACTGTGGGGTAGATTTAGCAACATCTGCACCTAAATATGACCGCAAGGTCAGAAAATTAAAAATTCAAAAAGAGAAAAATTTCTAGAATTTGAATGGCTATATGAGCCACATGGATTCAAATCATGGCTATTCCAGGAAACCCTCCTATTGAAATACTTGAATTTCTCTTCCATATCCAAGAAGACGTTGCTTCAGATTTGAGGGAAGCTATCTAGCATAATAGATAAAGTGCCAATCACTACTTCATTGCCACGAGAATTTTGGACCTTGAAGAAGAACGTGCTACTGAATTGGAGAGGAAAAGAAAAATTCCAGCACCACAAAGAAGAGCATAGATTTTCAAGCTGGTGGATAGAAGATTCACCCAAAAACAGAGACAAGGAGGACAAACTGATCCCATTTTTGAGGAACTTCAAAGGAGACAAGAGCTACTCAGAATCCAGAGGCTTCCTTTTCAAGCAATCGGTCACGTTGGGAACCTGAGTGTTGCCAATCCTTTAGATGGTGAATTTTCATACATCAACAAGAACCTTGTATAATTCATTGACGTGAAGACCAAAGAAGAAGCTAGAGAAAGAGAGGCGAGATCTCATGAAGAAATAAGAGCTCAACTCAAAGAAATTGAGAGACTTCAAGCCGAGGAAGATAGAAGAGTAGTAGTAGAAGCCATAACCTTAGCAAGGTTAGAAGCTAGAAACATAAATATAATGGGGGATCGTGATCATGAGTGTGAATGTGATCATGAGGCTGTAATCCTAATGTACCATGGGGAGGAAACACCGGTCCACTGGCTCTTGCTCAACCACTCCATGAGCTACCGAGAGGCTCAAGGAAAAACTTCCCAAAATTCAGAGGGGATGGTTCTCAACTCCCTAAAGAGCATGTAGTAGCATTTATCACTGCTTGCGGTGTGTTGGGTGTTGAGGATGAAGATGTTTTAGTCTGACTCTTTGTGGAGTCACTTCAAGAGAAAGCTACCAAATGGTTCTACATGCTACCACCGAGGTCTGTCACCTATTGGGAGGATATAAGAAGTGCATTCGAACACAGGTTCAAGAGCACAAAAGATTGTCAGGATCTTCTGGTCTAATTGGTACAAATGAAGAAAGAAACCTCTAAGTTAATGAGGGACTTCATAGCAAGATATAACAGAGTGATAAGAAGAATCCCTGAGGATGTGGTGCCTCTTGAAAATAATTTGAAGAGATTTTTCATCGGTGACTTGCCATCGAAGTAGATTTATTCCTTAGAAGAACCCAACCAAGAACCTTAAAGGAAGCTCAAGACCATGTAATAGAAATCAATGATGATATAATCTTGTTTGAAAAGGTGAAATTCCCAATGGAAAGCAAAAGGGTCAGAATTCAAACTCTGTCACCACAGATCCAATGTTCCAAAAATGGAAAATGACTTGGTTTCCTTGAAGAAGAAACTATCTCAGATCACAATGTGGAATGCTTCAAGGAAACCAAACCCTCCAGATAGGCCAAGGATTGCTCCACCTCCTTGTCAGCTTTCTCTTGAAGCACCACCAATCAATGCCATCTGTGACACCAAAGAGTCGAAGGAGGAAGTAGAAATTGATGAAACTGAAGAAGAAAATATGGAAGACTATGAAAACTATCTTGAGGTCGAGGAAGTTGATATGCAAAATGGCCTAATTGAGTACATTGATGATGAAGATGAGAATGATGAAGAAGCTCCAAGTTTCTCATGTGTTATTTTCACTTGTGCACAATCCAGGAAAGGTGCTTCATCCTCAACGGTTGTGGTAAAGGATAAGAATAATAAATAAGATTCTCCCTAGAGGTCACACAAAATAAAATCATCAGTAGAGGATCACCATTACCACCTTCTATGGAGTCGACCAAAGAAAAACCAGACTCACTGGTTGTTAGGGATCATGCTACTATGCCAAGTAAGTCATCTAATTATTCTCCCAACTCAAAAGTTGCTAAGAACAATTCTCCTTTAAATGTTGTTCCTGCAAAAACATCTAAGGTTCAATCAAAAGCTACACCCTCACCCCCTTCCAAGCCAATTGCTACACCGAAAAGGAGAATTCAACACCAAAAGTAGCAAAGCCTCTACCATGTAAATCTTCCTCCATTTCCAGAACCTCTTCCTCGCTCACCATAACCCCATTTGACTTTGTGGAACATGCAAGAAAAACCAAAGTCCAGCTCTCAGAAATAGAATACCTACAAACACACCTGCCTAGTTTGACAGGTTCATTAATACAGTTCGTGGTGGTAACCCTGTATCCTCGAGTCCTAATTCTAAAGGATTACTTCCCACACCATCCACACCACCTTCCCAAAACATGCTAGCCCTTAGTGCCTCCAAAACCAACAAGGTTGAACCTTTCTTCTTGTCACTCCTCCTGAAAGGCTTCCAACTAAATAATTGTATCATAGATTCCAAAGCATCAAACAATGTGATGCCAACAAAAGTTGTAAATGCTCTAGGCCTCACCTTGACCCGGGTAAATGGCACTTGCTACTTAATGGAATCCAAATAAGTTCCATTAGTAGGAAGAATCAAAGATGCACTGGTATCACTAGCTGATTTTCCAGACAAGAAGGTTCTCCTAACCATACTAGTAAGGCATCCTAGCATCCTTTGGTATGCTATGGAGTAGGAGTTTTCTGCGAAACCTAGGTGGAGAGATAAAAATGGATTGGTCATCTCGTAACTAATTCTCTTTAAAGATTGTGGGCTAGGAAACTACTTCCTCACATCAAAAAAAAAGGAGAACTTGCCACTTCTCATGGAGGAAGAGGAAGATCAAATTTGGACAATAGAATTTGATGGCAGTCATTCCAGTGTGGGCTCGGGGAGCTGGTGTACTATTGTACTCTTCTTCCAATGAGTTATACCCATTTTCCTACAAGCTGTAATTTGATAATACAAGTAACAATGCAGAGTATGAAGTACTAATATTAGGCATGAGTGCGGTGGGGACATGGGAATCAAGAAATTGAGATACCGAGGTGATGCGGGTTGTAGTAAAGTAGTCTCGCCAACAATATCAGTGAAGAATCCAATACTCTGGCATTACAAAAACAAAGTATGGGACTGCATTGAATCTTTTGATGCATTTTCCATTGAAGCTATTCCAAGGGAACAAAATGAAAAGGCTAATTGTCTTGCGATTGTCACTTCCCTAGTGACACCTCATCCTTCTTTTGGTAAAGACAAAGTGACCATTGAAATGGTATTCAGGCCTAGTGTACCAGATAATGCAAATCATTGGAAAATCTTCAATGATGATAACGAAATTCTAGCCTTTTTAGAGCAAAGGGATAATTTCAATAATCTCTTCTTCGAAGGAGGTGAAAATTCAAACCGAGAAGCAATCCCCAAAGAAGGGAAAGAAGGAATTGAAGGGATCAATGATGAGGGAGTAATAAAATTAAAAGGAAACAAAATTCCCAAAGGCCTAGTCTCTTTAGAATACCTCTTTGACAAACATGACAGATTCATTCAAGAGAAATAAAAGAAATCTTCTCGGTGCCTAGCTTATTTTGATAAAGAAAATATTGGTACCCGAAGGAACCAAGGATAGTCAATATTGGAAAATGTTTCTCACCTAAAGAAAAAAGAAGGTTTGTTGCATTACTCAAGAAATACTCAGATGTCTTGGCCTACTCTTATGATGAACTCAAATCCTTCTAGCCAAAGGAAATGCATCACTCAATTCCTTTGAAGAAGGGTGTTAAGCCCTTTAGGTAGAAACAAAGGCCGTATAACCCAAATATTTCTGATACCATCAAGGAGGAGGTAACGAAGATGCTTAATGCAAGGATCATATTTCCCATCCACCATTCAACATGGGTGGCTAACATTGTGCCAGTGTGGAAGAAGAATGGTGAAATAAGGATATGTGTAGATTTTCGCAACCTGAACCAGACATCACTAAAGGAAAATTATCCTCTTCCTATCATGGACCATATCCTGCAAGCATTCATTGGATCTGAAATGCTTTCATTACTTGATGGATTCTTAGGATATAATCAAATCAAAGTGGCAGAGGAGAACTACACCAAGACAACCTTTACAACACCTTGGGGTACTTTTTCCTACAACAGAATGCCTTTTGGCCTAATCAATACAGGAGCTACATTCCAAAGGGCGATGGATTTGGCCTTCAAATATCTAAAGCATTACATTGTCATATATCTTGATGATCTCACATTATTTTCAAAGAAGAGGGGAGATCATATCTATCACTTGGAACATGCACTTACAAGGTGTAGGAAACATGACATATCACTAAATCTAAAAAGTGCATATTTGGAGTCACAGAAGGCAAGTTATTGGGGCACATCATGAACAAACATGGAGCACACATTAATCCTTAGAATATTAGATCCATTCAAGCATTAGCCTTGCCACAAGCAAGAAAGGAGTTCATTCATTCTTTGGAAAGGTGAACTTTCTTTTTTATTTTGTGTCCTGAGTTTCTTTGAGTTGATGAAGCACATGACTTTCATGATGAAACCACAAGAAAACTTCAAATGGAAAAATGAAGGGAAGGCGGTATTCAAATAGATCAAGAAATCCATTGCCAAGGCTCCAACTCTTGTATCTCTATATTTTAACAAATAATTCATCATGTATTGTTATGCATCAGAACATACACTCTCTGTCATTCTCGTTCAAAAAAATTATGAAGGCATGGAAGCAACTATTGCTTTCATGAGTTGTCCTTTGAAAAATCATGAGCTAGAATACAACCAATTGGAGAGGCATGCCTATGCAAAGTGGTCAAAGCTATAAAAAACTTCAAGTTTTACATCCTCAATTCCCATACAGTGGTGATGGTCCCTGGTAGTGCAATCAAATCCATCTTGACATGGCAGGATCATGAAGCTAAAAGAGGAAATTTGATTGCAGAGACTTAAGAATATGACTTGGAGATTCAACCCTCCAATGTGGCAAGTGGAAATGGCTTGTGCAAGTTGATTGTTGAAGATGAAACACTCAAAGTTTAGCATGAATGAAGAAAATTGTGCTTGCTCAACTTGTTTAGAAGACAACCCACAAGTTCTCTTTGTCACCATTATCGATGACTTGTATGCTTTGATATTTCTTATTACCGACTTATAGAGAATTCCCTAAGCATATTGATTACAAGAAAAGGAGAACACTCAAGTGAAGGAAGCTAAATTTGTAATTTGGAATCATGCGCTTTACAAAAGAGGCTTGGATGGTTATTTCCTCGAGTTCATAGATAAAGAGCAACAAGAAAAGTTGCTTAAAGCATACCACGACCAAACATGTGGTGGAAATTTTTAGCAATGGTCACTACACACAAGATCCTCCAAGGAAGGTATTATTGGCCCACCATCTTTGCAAACACTCAAGATTGGGTTTCTAAATGAAAATCATGCCAACAGTTCGTTGGAAGACCACAACTCGCTGCATTACCACTTGGAGTCTGTGGTTATTGAATAACCATTTCAATAGTGGGGGCTAGACTTCATTGGTGTTCTGAACCCTCACTCAAGCGTAGGGCACACCTATGTACTCACAGCAATAGACTACTTCACTAAATGGGTGGAAGCCATTCGACCAAACAAGCCAACACTAAAACAATATGTAACTTCATCAAGGAGAATATCATAGTCTATTTCAGAGTGCCATAGAAGATTGTAGTAGATAATGCTACCTATTTCTCTTCAAGAGAGATGACCAAGTTTTTCTATGGCTATAGAATCTCCCTATCTCATTCTTCTGACTACTATCCACAAGGAAATGGATAGGCCGAATCAAGCAACAAGAACATTGTGACCATTGTCCACAAGCTTGTAAACGAGAATCAAAGGAATTGGCACAAAAGGTTATACGATGCATTGTGGGCAGATAGGATCACTCCTAAGAAGGCAATAGGTATGTCACCATTCCAACTATTGTATGGAGTCGAAGTAGAAATTCCTCTCACAATCGAGATGCCAGCTCTCAAGCTGCTATAGGCAATAGAAGATGGTTAGTACAAGGATTCCATTGACAAGAGGATCCTCTTTCTTGAGAAGCTGGAAGAAAATAGACTCTAAGTGGTGGATCACATTAAGGAGCACCAATTGAAATTAAAGAAAATTTTTATAAGAAGGCCAAGGCAAGAGAATTCAAAGTTAGAGAATTCATCACGATATGGGACAAGAGGTGAGAACTAGAAGGCAGCCATGGAAAGTTATATTCATTATGGCTTGGCCCATTCCTAATTCGTGAATCTTGCGGTGAGAATGATTTTCTTCTCTCATATTCAAATGGAATGCCAATGGAATCACCTCGAGTGGGAAATACTTGAAATTGTATCATCAGTGAAATCGGGTTGTTCCCCCTCCTTGTACCATAGGTATTTTTCCCTTTCCATTGCGTGCTTTTGTTTCCCCTTATGTTGTGTGTCATGTGTTTCCTTCCTGTTGTGTGCTTGTGTGTTTCCTTCTTCTAATATTTCTTTCTCAAAGTTGTATATGACTCTATAAGGCCCAATGGATAAGGCATTGGTCAACAAATTACAGGGTCTAGAGATTGAGATTCTAGATTCCCATGTCATGTCTTCACTATGCTCAGTCCATGTCATGTCCCCAAGCTAGAGCCAACTGTTATCGCCCTCAAAATCCCCCCCTCATTTTTAATTAAAATTCAAAAATTTTGAGGTCACGCCCTCTAGAAGTGTTCAAGTAAAGTTGAAAGTCTGAAAAGATAGAGAAATTCATGCTTTGAAGTTGTTTAAACTCTCCAGTCTGCACGTTTTGATAAATTTTCCATTATCTGTCTGACACGTGAAAATTTTATTGTTGTCCTCATTTGAATGAAATTTTCAATATTTCTATGGCCATGGATCATCAAACCTTGTATTGTTTTCAATCCCTTGGTTCGTGAAAGAAATTTGAAAATTGGGCGTGAAATGGTGGAGTTTTCTTCTTCTCTGCATTTTTCCATAGTCGTGAATGATGGGTGTTTTCTTCCCCATCAAATTTTGGCCCCATTATCCATGGGTACATGGACATATCTAATTGGAGGCAGGCTGGTGGAGCAATTTGTGTTTTGAGCCTTTTTGTAAAAAGGGCTAAAAGTCATAAAGTGACCCGTAGCTCGATCATGCTATGAGGAAAAAGTCAAATGTTGAGCCCGCATTGAAAGTCAAAGTGGGGAAGTGGGTCGGTGGAGAACTTTGAGGTTTTGAGCCTTTTTCATTAAAGGGGCTTAAAGTTAAAAAGTGACCCGCAGCCCCGCCCACGCTTGGTAAAAAGTCAAATATTAAGCCCACGTCAAAAGGTCAAAGCAGGAGGCGAGGAGGCGGGTCAGCGGAGTAATTTGTGTTTTTGAGCCCGCATTGAAAAAAGTTAAAATTATAAAAGTGACCCACAATTTTGTCTCCACTCAAGTAAGGCCATGTGTCAAAACCATATCAAAAGTGGGAGAGCGGGCCAAAATGTTCCAAAACACCATTTCTCCAAAAGTCACAAAATGCAAAAGGCATCCTCCACGCCCGCTCTAGTAAATTTCTCCCATGTGGATGACTCTGGTTTAAAGTTTCAAAGGCAAGATGAACAATTCAAATTCAAAGTTACAAAATGAGTGTAACGGCTACATTATGGAAAGTCTGGTTTTTCTCACCATTGGCATTTCTTCGTGAATCAAGAATTTGAATGGACACGAAGGATTGAAAAGATTGTAAACCGTTTCTTGCTAACAAAGAAGAAGTTGTAACCATTTCTTGCAAGATATTTAATGGCTTCTTCACGCCATTGTAAGGGGTTGGCGATTGATCTTGTAGACTCGAGAGTGCATTGTACCTGGAGAAAGTAAAGGAAATAGCCATTTTTCTTCTAATTTCCTCCATTCTCAAATTTCTTCCATTCCCACATTATGTACAACTTCTATTTAAGCATCAATACAAGGAGTTTATAGCCTCTTTGATGAGGAGATTTTAGAAACTTTGAGTTCACAATCTTATCTCATCTTTTTTCCATTTGTAGGATTGTTTTCTTCTCATAAATGCATGTGTTAAAGTTTCTAACTAATGTGTGTAGGAATCTAATTTCCTACCTACATCATTATTTTCCCTATCTCATTTCTCACTCCCTTTCCCACTTTCTAGACAAAGTCTTCCATAACAAGAGATTGCTAGCTTTGTCATAGGGTCAGTGGAGTGCCTAATAGTCATGGTCTTCTCATTGTCCTTAGTGTATGTCACTCTATTTTCATCCTTGACACTTGGTTTAGCATCTTCCTTGCTTGAAATCATGTCCTCTTGCTTTAATTCCTTGTCCTTGAGATCCTCTTTGAAACCAAAATGAGCTTTCTCACATCTTTGCTCTTTCTTTTCAAAGTAGATTATCTAGTTCTTTTATAATTTTCTCAAACTTCTAAAAGGAAAAAGTCTTCTTGCTAGCCTCTAGTAGCTCAGCCCTTAGAAAATCTAAATCTTCTTGATATTTTGAGCACAAACCATCTTTATCTGTAAAATTGAAATAAGATACTTTACCTTCTCTTCCAATAATCTAATTGACTCACTTTTCTTGTTTGATTCAGACTTGTACACTTCTTCTAGATTTTGCATATGACTTTCATACTCTTTGACCTGAAGTCTCAAATTCTTGTTCTCTTTCTCAGCATGTTTTAGCTTTCTTTTAATTCCCTCAAGATCATTTTTGACATCCTCATCATCTTCACTAGAATAACTGCAATAACCAAATATAAAATCTCCTAACAAAGAGGATTCATCACTAGAATATATTTTTCATTTTTAGTCATGAACAAAACTTCATTTCCTATATCCTCATAACCTGATTCAGATTCAGAATCTGAAACACCACTACTAGCATCAAATAATTCATCATATTCATTTGTATAAAAACTCATTTTTTCCCTTTTGTAATCAAACTTCTTAAAACTTTTCTTTTTTATCATAATTTTTTTTCTTGTTGTCATGAACACTATCATGATCTTCCTTCTTATTCTTCAGAGGACAGTTAACAAAAAAATGTCCTATCTTACCACATTTGAAACATTTGTAAGGAATATTACCTTTGTACCTACCAGATCCAAGCTTCAATCTTCTATCCATCATAGAAAATATCTCTTTATCTTTAATCTCAAGAGTAGATTCATCATCCTTCATATTATTTATTTTATTCTTCATTTAAGATTTGAATGTAACCTCTTTATTGGCTGGTTTGAGATCACCTATTCTCATCTCATAGGAAGTCAAGGTACCATGAAAATCATCCATCTTCAAAGTAGTCAAATCATTTGCTTCTTCTATAAAAGATACTTTGGAATCAAATTTTAGAGTTAGTGACCTTAGAACCTTTTGAAAAACCACTTATTCTTTTACTTCTTCTCATAACCCTTTCATGTTATTGACTATTTTTTTAACCGAAGTATATATGCAATATTGGACTCTTCATCATTCATCTTAATAGATTCAAACTGATTTCTAAAGGTTTGAATCTTAGCAATTATTACCTTTGAGTCATCTTTATATAGAATTATAATTTCTCTCATGTTTCCTTTGTTGATTTCCAGTACATTACTTTTCCCAACTCAGATTCTCCAAGACCCTGAATGATAACATTAAAGGCCTTAGAATTGTGTTCATATTCATCCTTGTCTACTTGATTGGTAATAGGAGTGGCAGGAAGAGTATATCCATCTTCCACGGTCTTCCAAACATCAAAACCTTGTGACATAATGTAGGTCTTCATCCTTAGCCTCCAAAATGCATAGTTTGTTCCATCAAACATTGGTGCCTTGCCTATGACTCTAACACTCACCATTTTGTGCTTCAAGATCTCCTTTCAAGCTGTCAAACTTCTCCAAAAGGACCTGCTCTGATACCAATTGTTGGAAGCACAATGGACTGAGAAGGGGGTGAATCAATCCTTAAAAATTCAACTTCAATTTCAGATCACTCACATAAACCATTATTCAATTATTCATTCATTAATGTGTTCAAAACAACATACAAAATTTAATAAATAAACCACGAGCAAGATAAATAACACCATAACACAAGATGTAAGTGGGAAACCCTCAAGAGGAATAAAACCCACAAAAAAATTTGCTGATATTACACACAAAAAAATACTCAAGTGAATATTACACATCACAAGAGATTTCTTTAGTGAGGCACCAACCCCACAAAGAGCACCAACCCCTAAACCATTTTTGATATTACACACAATAAGAGAATTGCATGAATATGACTCATCACACAAGATTTTGATGAAGTATGACCACTTTGAAAACATTTTGATACCACAACTGATAGTTCTCCAAATATTCAGCTCCAAAATCTTCCAAACCCTAGGTCTTCAACTTGCACAATCTAGCTCTTTCTTCACTTTTCAATGATTCAAACTCTTGCACACATGCTTTTTGATCTTCCTTGACCTTTCACACACCTAATATGATGTTAATTCATTCTCACACACTACCTACACAAATTCCCCTATTTCACACTTCTTGTACACACTCAACTAGCTTGCAAAAGCACCCAAAACTATGCTTTTATAAGCTCCTCTTGATTTCAAATTCAAACACAAACATTTTCCCTCCTTTGGATAGAACCATACATCATAGAAAAAACCCAAATTCTAATTACAATAGTCACAAGTGACCTAAGTAGGTCATCCTAGCTAAAAACTTCATAAATGTGTGAAGAATGGCTCAAAACCCCATAGACACAAAGATAAAAATAGACCTTACATAAAATCCATACTTATTCATGACCCATAACTCATTACACATGATTGAAATATCATTTAACATTCCTACATGGTCACAATTTATCTAAACCAATCAAATTATTTCATTTAATGGGTCCAATACTCTTTCTATTTCTCAGAACTATTGTTTCTTACACCCTTCAACACCCTGTAAACTTAATTATTCTACCAAATTACTTAAACTCAACCAAACTATACCATGTGACCATTTTATGTAATTTTTGGAACTTGTAGGAAACTTATAAGAAAGTTATAATCATTGAATCAACCACCTTCTCAAACCATAGACACTTTTGTCTTCACCAAATCAACCTACCAAACAAGTTATTTTCAAAGAGTAGCTCATAAAACAATTTATAGGAACAATAAATAGCTATAATTGGATTATAAATTTATCCTCTTCACATTTTAGGTGATATAAATCATCACCTAATCCATATCATGCTTCAATCAACTCAAAACTTTCATAAAAACACATCATGTCCTGCACTGGCAATAACCTTCATATCCAAAGATTGACCTATAAATTTCATCAAAACTACTCATCATGAGACAAAAATCATAAAAATTGAAATATATATTACTAATATTTCCAACACATTTTTAATCATCTCAAAATTCCACCTGTAGCTCCAGTTATGCTCACTTTATTGAACACTACTTTTTAAGGCCTCAAAATTGCCCTTTGACCAGTCAACCTAAATGGACCTCATTTGACCATGTAACTAAATGAACATGTCTTGACACCTCCATGGACATAAATATCAGCTCACATACACTCCATAACATTAATTTATCTCATACCTAATTTGGAGAACCTTGTCCCAAAACATTCTTCTTCAGAAATTGACTTGTTTGAGTGGGGCCCACTCATCATCATGACCTCTATCATACATTTATGGAAATATAATAGATACATCTATATCATCCCATAATAAATTTTTATGAATCAATCAAAACAGGGTCATTATACCTCTTCTTATACAAAATACTCCTAGTTAGGGTTTTAGACCACTTTATCTTCTTAAAATTCGTTCATAAAATCCTAATGATGAAATGACCTCATTATTTTTGAACATTCTAGACTCACCATATAAAAATCCTTGAAATCCACAAGGTCCCATTCAAAGCAGACACTTTAGGGTGAGCATCGAAGTGGCGACTTGAGATGGAATTATACTAGATTTTGACCTTGTCTCACAAAAACTATTATAACTTGTAAAATTCTCATCATGGAAACCTGAATTTTTCCTAATGCATCATAAAACATAAAAATCCAATCATAATAATTTCATTAACATACCTCAAACTTTTCATACCCCGAGACTTACATAGCAACCCCTTAAGTTTTCATACTATAATAGCTAGGGTCAATTGAAAAAATGCTATAAATCATCATGAAACCACTGAAAATGGCCAAAAAATACTTGATACACCATGATATACTTGAATGTAAGCATCAATTATCTCATTCAACTCCAAATCTCAATCTCATACCTCCTAGTAACCATGTCTACTCCAAATGAACATGTGTAACATAGCCAATCACCTATATCTACACCATGTCATTGTTGTAAGTGCTCAATAACTCTAAAAACATGTTATGCATCATTCCAAAATTATTCTCAAGCATCAAATAATATTATACCATCATTCAATAGCACCTAGGTACCTAAATGGGCTTGTAAGAGAAAAACTTTCTCACTGAATCTCACTGTATCATCAAGTACACATCTGAATCATCATGCTAACATCATACAAATAATTATTTGAACCTAATACATCATCAAATTTGTCATTAATGTGATTTTTCATCACTTACAACACCTATAGGAGCACATGCTAACAAAAATGGTGTGAAAGTTCGGGCTCTTAGGGTACAAGGTTCCTTCAATCAACACAAACAAATGATAGAAGTCCCAATAAATGACATTGAAGAAACTCAAGGAGTTTACAATTAAATCTGAGCCTATATTAGCTTATCATGTGGAAGTCCATGATCCTAGTCCTATTAACTCAAGTGTCATGGTACAAGGAGAAATAAGTAGTGATTCAAAACTAGTTGAAGTAGTACATTCATCACAGTCATTCCCTAATCTTATTAGATGAATGGGATACGGAAAGGTATGAATTTTATGCATATGAAACTTGTGTCAAGATAGGTTTAGGTACTTACTATATCCAAGAAGAGGGGTCTTTTATCCCATGTGCATTAAGAGAATGTGAAGAGGATTCTCAGGGCCTATGGAAGATATTTTTTATGGTTCTAGGAGTAAAAAGGATATGGGGTAGGTTTTGTTTTGATTTCCCAAAGGGTGAGAAACTTTTCTTTTCTCATAGGCTTTAATTTACATGTTCCAAAAACAGAGCCAAGTATGAGGCCTTAGTTCATGGACTATTGTTAGGTGAGAATATCCATATTAAGATGTTATAGGTGTTTAGGGATACTTAGCTGGTTATCCATCAAGTAAGAGGATAGTGTACTACAAAGAAAAATCTCTTAATGCCTTATAAACATAGAGTTTGGGACCTCCTTGAGAGTTTTGAGGATATTAATCTCCAAGTGTCTCCAAGAAAATTAAATGTAGAAGATGATTAGATGGTTGTTATAGGGTCACAATTTCTATCTTCTAGAGATCTCATTCAAGGGCTTGATTAACATGTCAAGATGGCGGTGAGGCCATCCATCCCTGACAATAATGTGAGTTAGCAAGTCTTTGAGAGTGATGATGAAATTACCCATTTTATTCATAATGATTATGAGTTCTCATTTGACTTGCAGTCAAGGATGCAAGAAGGATGTGGAGATCAAATTATAGAATTAAGAATAAAAATATTACTAAGAGGTTTGGTTACTATTGAAATCATATTAAGACCTGATGATGAGTTCAAAAGAGAAAATAAAAACATGACAACTGGTGAAGAAGAATATCAAAAGGTTATGATTGCCTAAGATAAGGAGTTTATACTTGGAAAGGTATGTGGTGACATTGAAAAAGAATTTTTTGTGTCCTTATGTCTGCAATATCATGATATTTTCTCATGGAGATATGAAGATATTAAAGTTTTTAATCTTGAAATTATGCAACATGTTATAGATCTTGACCCCAATGTTAAACCTGTTAGGAAAAAACAAAGACCCATAAACCCCAAAATTGAACCCCTAATGAGGAAAGAACTTTCCAAACTCATAAATTCCATAATTATATTTCCTATCAAGTACTTCACTTGGGTGGAAAATTTAGGTCATGTAAGGAAGAGAAATGGAGAGATCAAACTATGTGTTGAATTAAGAGATATAAATAGATCCTTCTTCAAGGATCACTATCCTTTACCTTTCATGGATCATATTTTTAAAATAGTATTAGTGGCTGATAGGTTATCCATTTTGGATGGATATTTTGTATACAATAAGATATGGGTCAAAAAAGAAGACAAATTTAAGACAACTTTCACTACTAAATGGGGAGCATATGCCTATGAAAAAATAACTTTTGGGTTGTCTAATGATGGTGCTTGCTACCTTTAAAAGTTTAAAGGGATTCATAAAAAAGTTTATTTTGATTTATTTGAATGATAACACATTCTTCTCAAAGGAATGTGAAAATAAAATGGAACATCTTAAGAAAGTGGTTCAAAGGTGTAGAGAATTCGGGGTATCACTCAATCCAAAGAAATGCATTTTCGTTGTCCCACAAGGAAAAATATTGGGTCACATGGTTTCAAAAGAGAGAATAGGTATTGAACTAGATATAATTTCATCCATCCTTTCTCTCTCCTTGCTAGCACATAAGAAAGTGTTGCATTCTTTCCTTGGAAAAATCAATTTTGTTAGGAAATTTGTTCCTAACTTTCATCACTCAAATGTTGAAGAAGAACACTCCTTTCAAGTGGACTAATGAAGGTAAGGATAGCTTCAATAAGATCAAGGAGGAAATAACTCAAGCTCCCACCCTCATTAACCCAAATTATGAAAAATATTTTATCTTGTATGCTTATGGGGATGAGAGTAGTGTGGAATCCATTCTAACTTAGAAAAAATGAAGTTTTGGAGAAACCAATGGCTTTATTTAGTCAAACACTGAAGGAATATGAGCTGAGGTATAACCACATGGAGAAACAAGTCTTTGCAGTCATGAGGGATCTCAAAAAATTCAAGTATATGCTCACCAAAAATCCTATCAAGGTGTTGGTTTCTCATCCTAGCGTGAGAAATTTCATAATGGGGGCATAGGTTAGTGAGAAGAGGGATGCATGGGTAGAAATAATCATGGAATATGATGTCACAATCAAATCTACCAAGCTGATTAGGGGTAAAGGACTGTGAACAAATTTCAGTAAATGCTAGTAATGATAACCAAGAAGCCTCTTATGCCTTTGAGGAAGAAGAAGAACAATCGTGACACATGCACCTAATGGAAACAACTTTTTGGATGATATGGAAAGGTTCTTGACAACTAGTGAATATCCCCCTGGGATGGATAAAGTAAAAAGGATACATTGCAGACTTTAGTATCTTCCTTATGTTTTAATTGAGGGCATCCTCTTCAAGAAAATCCTAGAGGGAGTTTTGTTGAGATGCATTGGTAGAGATCAGATTGAGAGGATTCTTGGTGAATTCCACGAAGGCTTGGTTGGTGGTCATTTTTCTCCAAGATCATGAGATTTGATTATTTTTTCCCTGTACTATTCAACAATGCTCATTCATGGGTTAGAAAATGCAAAGAATGTGCCTTATTTACTGGTAAGAAGAGGTTGGCTTCCTTCCACTTCATCCAATTCAATTAGACCATCCCTTTTCCTAATGGGGTATCAACTTCATTGGCATGATTAATCCAGTGTCTAGTTCTGGTCATAAATGGGTTTTGACTACTACAAACTATTTTACTAGCTGGAATGAAGCTTTTGCACTTAAATAATCTATTGAGACAACCATTCTAGACTTCTTAGAAGATATTATAACAAGTATTGGGGTCCCACATACTATAATATATGATAATTCTAAAGATTTTTTGGGATTTAAGATCTCTGATTGGGCTCTCAAACATAATATCTATTTAAAAACTTATTCCAACTATTACCCTTAAGGTAATAGTCTAGCTAATTCCACCAACAAGAATTGGATTAGAATCATGAGGTGAATCATGGAAATAAATCAATAGAAAAGGCACACAAAATCCATACCTTCTCTTCAGGCTAATAGAACCACACCCAAAAATATCAATAGTTAATTTTCATTTCATCTTCTTATATGGTAGAGAGGCTAGGTTTCTAATATATATTAAATTCCTTCATTGGAGCTAGTCCGTCATCTGGAATCGGAAGTTGAAGATGAAAAATAAGTTAGAATGGTAGAGTTGGCTTAATTAGAAGAGCGAGGAATAAGCCATGCATAAATTATAAAAGCATCAAAAGCTAACCAAAAAGTGGTTTGATAGGAAAGATAGTGAGAAAACCTTCAAGGAGAGAGACCTTGTTTTGAAGTGGGATGTAGATAGAGGATAACCAAGAAGTGTAACATTCCCATTTTAAGACTTTTAGAAACAATAGAATTTTTTTATTTTTAAATAATGTTACACGATCTAAATTCATAATTTAGATCACACATTCTTTATCAACCATTCATATAATGAGATAACCATATGCGGGTGTAATGACTCAAAACTACCGATCTATTCATGTTAAACATCAAGTATTGAATACTTTTTTGTATACTACATATACTTGGTTGTTCTTACCCTGTTCAGGGTATTGAGTGATCTATCTAAGGATCCTATCTAAATATTTGTTACCAATATTCATTGGCATCATGAGCCTTAGACTAGGTGACATAGGACAATGCAACCAATAACTTGCGATACTTTGGCCAAAGATTTCTAACATATTATTTGTATTACTATTCCTTGACGGCATACTCGTCAATCCGAATACGTCCTTCACCCCACTCTATTGTTATCTAGAATGTCCTTTACTAACTTCCGTCAGTCCACTTGCCCAAGGTTTAACCCTAGTTCGAGTTAACAACATATGTTATGATAAGGGGAGGCTCCTAAAAACTTAGGGTAAGTTGGCATACTAGGGTCGACCTAAGTCAACCCCGTGTGCCAAGGTACCCCGAGTTTTAGAGGGATACTCCATATCTTAACCATGCTACTATCCAGATCTAGAGATAAACTAAGATCAAGTCCAATGTGTGTAGATCTAGATGATCAATGCAGAAGGGTATTGCCACATGTCGACTACATCGTTGTATCCTCAAGAAGATCCTAATCTTCTTGAAGGTACAACCCTATTGGCATGTGCCAGCATCCTACAGAATAGCCTCATCGAGATGTACATACCCAAGGAATTTATTAATTGTTTAATTAATTTGGATTATTTAAATAGATTTCAGCCACCTGCCTAATCCCTAATCCAACATTCCATAAGTTCTTTTCTAAATTGATTCATTTAGCCCTTTAAGAACTTTGTTATATTCATTGCCACTTTTACTTTTTGAATACATAGTTAAACTATTAGTTAAGCATAACTGCACAGTGTTATAATATTTCATATGTAAAAAGTACATTAACTTTTAGAAAGTTCAGCACAAAAGATATCCAAATAAATTAGAATTCATAACAAATGAAGTCGATAGATTGAAGTCATGTTATCAAATCTATATGATTTATGAACAATTATGAAAGATGAAGAGTCTTTCATTATATGTATAGCGTTAGGGTTTATTCTACCCCTTGATCACTTATTTTTATAATGTATGTTCATCCTACTTTGCATTACTATGATTTATAGTTTATATAACAAAAATCACATTCTACAACTTTTCAAGTTGTATAATAAGTAGTGATATTGAACTTAATCCTTGATCCAATCTTATTAAAATTTAACCATTTAAAATATAAATAATATGAAGATTTGAAAAGAAGATGGAACCCATCTTTTTCATACAAATGCAAAATAATTTACACAACCAATATTGGTAATCTCCCACCTTTCAATTTATCTTTATAACCATTACATTTACAAAACTTATGCATTCAGGTAAACTGCATAACAACTGTATTAATTATAAAAGAATACTACTTTTCTTTTCCAATACAGTCTCAAGAACAAATCAGAGTTCATCACAAGAAATAGACTTAAATCAGCCAATGTATCATGTAAGTTTTGCCTTCTTTATCACTTACGAAGTCCATCTACAAAAATTGCTAACATGGGTCAGTTCAATGAACTGAGCATGATAAGCACTAAGCCTTAAAAAGAAGTGCATTCCAATAATTGTTCCATTAAAACAACTTTGCTTTAATGAGACAATTATTACATCAAATAATCAATATATCAAAAGCAATGAAAAAGAAGTACACTATAAACAATTAATTTTACTTCCATGAAAAGGAACAGAATATTATCTACCATTTCAACCCTACAAATAGAGTCTAATTGATCCCATCAATTATCCTTAGACAAACAACATATTATAACATCTCATTGTTCCCAATCTGCCATAAAATAAATCAACATTTATCTTTGCTTCAAGCAAAAGAACAATTTAGAGCATGGTTCATATTAAGATGACTCATCTATCTCCTAAACACAAGAAGAAGAAGAAGAACCATTAAAATTCATGCCTAAACACAACACATCCAAGAACAGAACAGATTCAAAATGTGATTCAACTGTTTCTCCCAAAAGACTATTACCTTAAAAATTTAACAATTAAGATATTCATCCGAGCAAAATTTCATTTAATCCAAGAAGAATAGAGGATCAATTGGTTTTACCTGTAAGTTTTAAATCTACTTTTAATATAGAAGTTAAACTTTTGGAGATTTGAAACAACGTTCAAATATCAAGGAAAACTCATACAGGGTTACTCTCTACTCTTCATCATCCAAAGATAATTCTGAAAAAGATAGAGTGCCGAGACAACTCACTCATCTCAAACCAACAAGCAAGGCCCTACAAAACAACAGTCTACCAACAAACTGACATTTACAGTTCAATAAAACCAAATAATATAACCTCTTCCAACATCATTTCTACAAATGATTCTGTAAAGGAAGACCAAACAACTCATACTGGTATCCCAAGGTCAGGTTTCATTTTTGCATTACAAAAAAATAACTAGTTCTTGGTTCAATAAATTATAATACAAAAACTATTAGAACAAATTCTAGTAATCCCTCCATAACAGTATACGGTACTAAATTACTAAGTTCTTCTCATAAAAGAAACTCAGAGTCTATTCTAAGAGGTCAAAGATACAATTCTCCTCGAATTGAGAGAAAAAGGTTACTCCCAATTAAATACCATCAACATCTCGAAAAGGAAGAAACATTTGTAAAAATAAATTAACAAATTTATCGCATCAACGAGAATGTTTTTCTCGATATCAAGATTTCGAGAGTTTTCCCAATGACTCATCCAATTGTTCTCCCAATTTTTCCTTGAGCAAAAACTCGACAAAATATTTGTAAATTTTTAAATGTTAATAACAAGTAGAACACAACTCCAAATTTCGAGCAGTCGTAGTCTACAATTCCTAACAAAGTTCAGAACTATACAATACACAGATACGAATGCAAAGAAAATACAACTTCCATTAACAGTCTGAAATTCCTCTACATAAAACATAGGTACAGAGCCATAAATGGCATCATCAAAGCCCTAATTATTTCAAAAATATAAACATGGGTTCAACACAACAAGTGACTCCTACATGAGTTCAAATCAAACGCGAAGTCCAAAGACTAACTCAACGGAACTAAGGTTTCCCACAAAGTTCAGAGTCCACATAAATAACAAAACATGAGTGCCGTGTACATTACAACCTTGTATTAACAGTGAAAATGATCACTAGAGAAAGACATAGGCTCTAAGCCATTTACAGACTTCAACAACAATCCAAGTCATTTACAAGTATAAAAATCACGATCCTTAAGAACAAAAGTTCTCTAACAACAGTTTAGGAAACACGAGTAATAAATTACGTGCTCAGAATCAAATACAAACTTATAACAATAGTTCAGAGCTACCTAGGTCTCCAAACTCTAGTTTAGAACATCAAGAAGCTCTTGAACAATTTTATATGAAAACACGAAGTCCAAATACTAGCTCAAGTAGGACTAGGAATTCCCACAGAGTACATAGTCCACACAAGTAACAAATATGAGTGCTTTGTAGTTACTAATCTATAAAAACTATTTCAAATTTCAAAATAATGTAAAGCATGGTTACAGAGTCCCATATTATCTCTCAATGGAACTAAGATATAAGCACCGAGCTTTATACGTGCTTCAAAAATAGTCCAGAGATATACAAAATTCCAACATGGTTCAGTACAACAAGAACCTAAATCAAAAGTTCTCACAAAAACCAGAACCAGTTCCAAATCTAAAACAAGCTCGAATACAAGATCCATTAATACACAAGTTTAGCTCAAGCTCATGATCAACAAAACACAAATTCCAGCTAGTTTAGACAGAACCCAAAGATCTCAAAACTCTGAACCACATCCAAATAGCAACGAAGATTTATCTAAACAAAATACTTCAATTTCCCATCCTAAAATGAAAAGGCCAAGTTACAGAGATATGTTTTGCATGCATTCTTATTTTTAAGAACTGTACAAGGTAAGTTTCTAAATAGAACTCTATTTACCATGGAATTCAAAACCAAAACCACATATTTAATAAACCCACAAGCCGATAAATCAGATAAAATAAGGAATCCAAAAATCTCATAGAGCAGAATCATTTTAATGAGACATTTATAGGAAAGCAAGAGATGTTAAATTTTAGAGCCTATCATGCCTGATAGTGCTTCTGTGAACTCGAAAAGAATCTCTAGCTGAGCTCAAAACTTCTCCTTTTCTCCACGAAAAATCAAATAACCATGTTCTTTTTCCATCATGCTTCCTATATATTCCATGAATTGAAAATAGGTTTAAAACCTCAAAAATAGCCATCAAGTGTAGTTCTATCTATTGGTTCGAAAAACTAGTGAGCATGCAGAGCAAAAATCGTGAACCATGCAAAGTGAAACAACCACATACCCAACTATTTGCATGCCTTCCAAGGCAGTTTGAGCACAAAAACCAAAAACAATTAATTCCCTTAACTCATATTTTCCCGCCTATCCTCCTTTGCCACTACCTCTCATGTTTAGTTATTGCCAAATCAAATTTAACAAAGAATTCCATTTTAGTGGAGCCTCCACCTAAGCCTCGCCAAGTTCACTAACCCCTACCAAAGCTGGTAGTACCTCCAAGCAATTAAAACCTTATCAACATTTTTAATGCCTTGGAACCGTCGCCTACCATGTATGTAACCACCTAATTCCCCATTCAAACCCATTAGTTTAGGGTAGATCATATTGTTTAGGTTAGACCTTAGGTAATTTGTAGTATATATATATATATATATATATACCTTAGGTTATAACCCAAACAACAATTACCACAATAGGTCTTAGCACATAGCCTAAGGTAGTTTTCACTTAGGTTAGATTAATTTACAACACTATAGTTTTAGGCATTAGGTTAGATCATAATATAACCTGGTAGTATTAGGTTAGGATGCCAATCAACCGAATCAAAGAGAATAGGAAGCTTTAGGTTAGAATAGGAATTATGTTACGTAACATAGTTTAGGTAGTAATTATCTTTACCTATCTTATGTTTCGAATCTTTCCTATGTCGTGAACAGCTACGGTTAGTTTGTGTCAACATTGTCCTGGTATAATCAAACTGAAAAGATCCAAGCATGACATACCATTGAATAGAACATGTTCATACAACAATAAAATAACTAGTATCCGTCAAAGTTTATTCATATGTCTATAAATTCCTGGAATGTTGATTTACCATTCATCCTACAGAGTAGATTTTAAGACATTCCTTAGATCACTGAAATTGATCCAAGGATGAGTTAGATTAGTAGAAAATTTTACAATTCTTAAACCGATTGTAACCCACCTACAAGAAATGAAAAATGGATTTAAGGAAGCCATTCCAATTCAGTCAAAGGATCTTAAGAACAGAAGATGATTTATCCATATCAAGCATGATCTCCAAAATTCAAAAGAACACATCTTTATAAGGAAAATCACATGTCAACACTTGAAATGTAAAGGAGGAAAATAACAACTGTCAAGGGTGTTACATGCTCCCCTCCTTAAAGAATCATCGTCCCAATGATTACACTTTTTTTTAACAATATAAATCAGGACAATCACTTCATTCACTTATTTTACCACAAGTCTAAATATATTAGAATCTTATAATTCAAGAAATCAGCATTAATAGCTATTTATCCAAATCAAATAAATATCTGCCCAAAAATGGCATATTTAATGTCATATAAAGATAAAATCATAAATTTTTATCAGTCAACAAAATCAATTTTGTTCAAATAGATAAGGAAAAGTAATTTTCATATCTTCTAGATTTTCCCAAGTTGCACTCTCTTCATTAAATTGGTCCCATTGGACCTTACATTGACTTATTTCCTAATTTCTTAAATGCAACTGGTGAGTTTCCAGCACTTGAATGGGTTTAACCACGATTATTCCTGGGTCTTGGACCTACAAGGAATTCCAATTTAATATGTGTGACAAATCTGAAACATATTTCTTAAGCAAGGAAATATGGAAAACATCATGCATTCGTGACAAAGCAGGAGGTAATGCTAAACGATACACTATAGGGTTGATTACTTCAACTATCTCAAAAGGTCCCACATAACGAGGTGATAACTTGGCAGCCTTGCCAAAAGTTATAGAACTTTTTTTTGGTTTAACCTGGAGAAAGAATTTCTCACCAAGTTCAAATTTCTTATCAACCCTCTTTAAGTCAGTGTAACTCTTTTACCTATCTACTACTTCTTTCAAGCGTTCACGAATCAACTTAAGTTGTTGTTCCATTTCCATAAGGATTTTAGGTCTAATTATCTCTCTATCCTCTATGCTATCCCAACTAACAGGGGTTCTACATTTTCTTCCATAAAGTGCCTCGAAAGGTGCCATCTTAAGAGAAGCATGATATGTATTGTTGTAAGAAAATTCAACTAATGGGAGATATTCTTCCAACCTATACTACTGATCCATACAATACATTCGTAACATATCTTCTAAAACTTGATTTACTCTTTCAGTTTGTCCATCCATTTCCGGGTGGTACGCAGAACTGAAATTTAGCTTAGTTCCTAGAGTTGCGTTAGGCATTTGCCAAAATCTTGACGTCATTCTAAGATCTCTATCAGATATGATTAATTCAGGTACCCCATGTAATCTAAAAATTTTGTGTACAAATATTTTAGCTAGAACAGGTGAATCATCCTTCAGATTTCTAGCAATAAAATGAGCTACTTTTGTTAGTTTATCAACAACTACCAAAATAACATCATGTTTATTTCTTGACATAGGTAACCCTTGTACAAAATCCATGCTTATTACTTGCCATTTATATTGCGGTATGCTATGAGGATACAATAAACTGGCTGGGTGCATATGTTCCGCCTTAACACGTTGGCACTCTAGACAATGTGTTACATAATCAATAACATCTTTCTTCATTCCTTTCTAGAAATATTGTTGTTTTATATCAGCAAGCATCTTTGTAATGCCAGGGTGTCTAGAGAAAGGTGAATTATGAAATTCAACTAACAATTTCTTTCTCAAACCATTAAGAAAAGGTACATAAACTCTATTTTCAAATCGTAAGATTCCTTCTTTATCAAAGTGAAAACCTTTATACCTCAAATCATTAGAATTTGTAGCAAGTGTTGCTTTTACTTGTTGAAAGTAAGAATTAGATTCTATAACACTTTTTACTTCATCCTTAAACTGAGTTCTTAGTGTTATAAGAGCAGAAATGTGCTTCCTATGACTTAGAGCATTAGCCACTCTATTTTCTTTACCCTTAATATAACTTATGTCAAAATCATATTGAGACAAAAACTCTAACCATCTTCGTTGTCTTGCATTTAGATTTAGCTAAGTGAAAATGTACTTCAACCTAAGATGATCAGTTTTCAACTCAAATGGTTTACCAAGTAGATAATGCCTCCAAACTTGAAGTGCATGAACAATGGCAGCAAGCTCTAAATCATGTGGAGCATAATTCAACTCATGTAACTTAAGTTTCCTACTTTCATATGTAATAACATGACCACTTTGTAACAAAATACCTCCTAGACCTTCACCAGATGCATCAGTTACCACCATAAAATCTCCATCAGGATCGAATGTATTGCAAGAATAGGTGCAGAAGTTAACTGTTCCTTCAAGGTTTTAAATGTAATTTCACATTTTTCACTCCAGACAAACTTTTTATCCTTCTTTTGTAAGGAAGTTATTGGTGCAGCTACCTTGGAAAAGTCTTTTACAAATTTCCTATAGTAGCCAGCAAGTCCCATGAAGCTTCTAACTTCATGTACATTCTTTGGTGCAGGCCATTTTGTTATAGCTGTAATTTTTGAAGGATCTACAACAATTCCATCTTTACTTATTACATGACCCAAATAGTGAACTTCTGTGTCATAGAAAGAACATTTGGACAGTTTACCAAACAACCTGTCTCTTTCTCAGAATCTCCAAAACTACTTTCAAATGCTCATGATGCTCTTCAATGCTTTTAGAATATATGAGAATGTCGTCCAAGAATACGAGCACAAATTTTTCCAAGTATTCTTGAAAGATATTATTCATTAAATTCATAAATGCCGCAGGTGCATTAGTTAATCCAAAAGGTAAAACCGTAAACTCGTAATGTCCATACCTTGTTCTAAAAGTTGTTTTATGAATATCCCCATCCTTATATCGTAATTGATGATACCCAGATCAAAGATCTATTTTAGAGTATACTGATGCTCCACGCATCTGATCAAATAAATCATCAATCCTAGGGAGCAGATATCTATTCTTAATTGTTTCTTTGTTTAACATTTTGTAATCAATGCACAATCTAAGTGTTCCATCTTTATTTTTCACAAAAATCACTGGTGCTCCCCAAGGTGAAACACTTGGTCTAATCAAAACCTTAGACAAAAGTTCTTGTAATTGAAGCTTAAGCTCTACTAATTATATAGTAGTCATTCAATGATACGGTGCCTTAGATATAGGTTCAGATTCGGGCTTGATCTTAATCATGAAATCAAATTCCTATTGGGTGGAAGACTGGCAATTTTTCCGAGAAATACATCACTAAAATCTCGTAACACAATGGATATCGATCCATGAAATCACTTTATTTTCTTCTATAGATTCTAAAATTTTACTGCATATAAGGTACATCCTTTATTTTTGGCCTTTTTAAGTTGCATAGTTAACAATTTCCTAATAGAAATCTCATCTTTCACACCCTGAATCTCTGTTGTTTTCTACAGATCATCTAAACAACTAATGCATTTTTCAAAATAGTCCACTTTAGCCTTATGTTCTGCTAACCAATTAACACCTATGATTACATCATAAGACCCTAAAGGTGCAACATAAAGATCAACCTCAGTGGAAAAGTTAGGTAATTCAAGAATTGCTCCAAAAAGACACATACTAACTGTATGAACAACATTATTACCATAATGTATAGTCCAAGATTTATCCATTTTCCCATCTTTTATTTTAAGTTTTGAAGTAAGTTTACTAGAAATAAAACATTTAGTAGCACCCATATCAAAAATAATAGTTACAGGTATGCCAAATAACTTACCAGGAACTTCTATAGGTGTAGCTTGCTTTTCAGCTTGCTTGTCAGCTACTGCAACATGTATCTTGTGCTACTAATTACGATCATCCTTCTTCAAAGGACATTGATTTGCGTAATGATCCTTACCACAATTATAACAACCTCCTATAGGTCCCTTTCTAGACTCAAGGTTATTTCCAGTCTTATAGTTATTATTCTGACCTCCATAGGACTTCTGTCCATTGTTATTATTCTTGGCAAAATTATTCTAGTGCATTTCCAACAGTCTTATTTGTTGTTTCTTTCTTATTATTATCAGCTGAAAACTTGCTTTTATTACCAAACTTCTTCCATGGTCCCTTTTTAGGTGCAAGAGAAGTTGAAGAGGGGTTTGGAACTTTCTTCCTTACTTCCTCTTTATGAGCAGAAATAGCCTTTAATTTTTGTTCTTGCCTTATGGATTTTCAACAACCCCTTCCATAGTGGTTGGGCTGTGAACATCAACTTCTCCCCTATAATGGGATTCAATCCCATAATGAATTTCATATCCTGAACTTCTCATCAGTTTGATACTGAGGTACATACTTGAGGAGTTTCGTAAACCATTCCCAATACTCAGTTATTGTTAGCTTTCCTTGAGCTAAGTTTTGAAATTCAGTCATTTTCTGATCATAGTAGAGTTGTGGCAGCCATTGTTGTCTAAAATAAATTTTAAATTGATCCCAAGTGATGTTAGTTTCATCAATATTTAACTCAGCCTTACGGTTGTCCCACCATGAAGATGCTTCATGGGAAAGCTGATATGCTCCCCATATAGCCTTGGTTTCCTCTAAGAAGTTCCTTATTGCAAAGTACTTCTCCATTTTCACTGAGCTAATTCTCAGCTCTATCTCCTAATGTGGTGCCATCAAACTTGGGTGGACTTATCATTTTTATGTCATTAGTGAGTTCTGCTACTAGTCTAGCCTTTTTGTTCTCAGGTTGAGTAGGTATGTTAACATTGTTATTATCAACACCCACATTGGTGTTATCACTGAGGAGGTGGTTGATTATTGTTGTCAGCTTCTTCTTCCTCCTCATTGCCCATTACTTGTTGCTCAAGCACAGTCAAATGATCTCTTGTGTCTAATAGGGTAGCAAGGATCTCATCAAGTTTCTGGGTAGTTACCACTCCTTCTTCAGGTGGAGGGTTATTTGCAACATTTCCTCTTGTTCTCACCATTTTTTGTTACAAGAAAATTTAAGTTTAATTAGATTGTGGACACAATAGGTCCAAGAGCTGCAACCTTCAGCTCTAATACCAAGATGTAACATTCCCATTTTAAGACTTTTAGAAACAAGGGATTTTTTTTTAAATAATGTTCCCTGATCTAAATTCATAATTTAGATCACACATTCTTTATCAACCATTCATATAACAGATAACCATATGTAGCTGTAATGACTCAGTGTACTACCGATCTATTCATTTCATGACTTGGTAAACTACCGATCTATGTATAGCATTAGGGTTTATTCTACCCCTTGATCTCTTTTTTATAATGTATGTTCATCCTACTTTGCATTACTATGATTTATAGTTTATATAACGAAAATCACATTCTACAACTTTTCAAGTTGTATCATAAGTAGGGAGATTGAACTTAATCCCTTGATCCAATCTTATTAAAATTTAACCATTTAACATATAAATAATATGAAGATTTGACAACAAGATGGAACCCATCTTTTTCATACAAATGCAAAGTAATTTACACAACCAATACTAGTAATCTCCCACCTTTCAATTTATCTTTATAACCATTACATTTACAAAACTTATGCATTCAGGTAAACTGCATAACAACTGTATTAATTATAAAAGAATACTACTTTTCTTTTCCAATACAGTCTCAAGAACAAATCAGATTTCATCACAAGAAATAGAATTAAATCAGAAAATGTATCATGTAAGTTTTGCCTTATTTATCACTTAGGAAGTCCATCTCAAAAAAATTAACACGGGTCGGTCGATCAATGAACTGAGCATGATAAGCACTAAGCCTTAAAAAGAAGTGCATTCCAATAATTGTTCCATTAAAACAACTCTGCTTTAATGAGACAATTATTACATCAATAATCAATATATCAAAAGCAACGAAAAAGAAGTACACTATAAACAATTAATTTTACTTCCATGAAAAGGAACAAAATATTATCTACCATTTCAACCCTACAAATAGAGTCTAATTGATCCCATCAATTATCCTTAGACAAACAACATATTATAACATCTCATTGTTCCCAATCGCCATAAAAGAAATCAGCATTTATCTTTGCTTCAAGCAAAAGAACGATTTAGAGCATGGTTCATACTAAGATGACTCATCTATCTCCCAAACACAAGAAGAAGAAGAACTATTCATTACAATTCATGCCTAAACACAACACATCCAAGAATAGAATAGATTCAAAACGTGATTCAACTGTTTCTCCCAAAAGACTATTACCTTAAAAAAATTAACAATTAAGATATTCATCCAAGAAAAATTTCATTTAATCCAAGAAGAATGGAGGATCAATTGGTTTTACCTGTAATTTTTAAATCTACTTTTAATATAGAAGTTAAAATTTTGGATATTTGAAACAACGTTCAAATATCAAGGCAAACTCATACAGAGGTTACTCTCTACTCTTCATCATCCAAAGATAATTCTGAAAAAGATAGAGTGCCAGAGACAACTCGCTCATCTCAAACCAACAAGAAAAGCCCTACAAAACAACAGTCCCAACAAACTGACATTTACAGTTCAATAAAACCAAATAATATAACCTCTTCCAACATCATTTCTACAAATGATTGTGCAAAGGAAGACCAAACAACTCATACTGGTATCCCAAGGTCAGGTTTCATTTTTGCATTACAAAAAGAATAACCAGTTCTTGGTTCAACAAATTATAATACAAAAACTATTAGAACAAATTCAAGTAATCCCTCCATAACAGTATACGGTACTAAATTACTAAGTTCTTCTCATAAAAGAAACTCAGAGTCTATTCTAAGAGGTCAGAGATACAAGACTCCTCGAACTGAGAGAAAAATGTTACTCCCAATTAAATACCATCAACATCTAAGAAAGGAAGTAACAGTTCAAAAAATGAATTAACAAATTTATTCATCAACGTGAACGTTTTTCTGTTGAGATTTCTGAGAGTTTTTCCAAATGACTCAACCAATTGTTCTCCCAATTTTGCCTTGAGCAAAAACTTGACAAAAGAGTTGTAAATTTTTAAACATTAATAACAAGTAGAACACAAATCCAAAGCTCTAGAACAAAGTTAGTACAATGCCTAACAAAGTTCATAACTATACAATACACAGATATAAATGCAAAGAGAATACAACTTCCATTAACAATATGAAATTCCTCTACATAAAACACAGTGCATGAGATCCATAAACGGTGTCATCAAAGCCCTGATTATTTTTAAAATATAAACACGGGTTCAACACAAGTGACTCCTACATGAGTTCAAATCAAACGCGAAGTCCAAAGACTAACTCAATGGAACTAAGGTTTCCCACAAAGTTTAGATTCCACATAAAAAAAAAAACACAGTGTCGTGTACATTACAACCTTGTATTAATAGTGAAAATGATCACTAGAGAAAGACATAGGCTCTAAGCCATTTACGGACTTCAACAACAGTCCAGGTCATTTACAAGTATAAAAATCACGATCCTTAAGAACAAAATTTCTCTAACAATAGTTCAAGAAATGCGAGTATTAAATTACATGCTCATAATCAAATACAAACTTCTAACAACAGTTTGGAGCTACCTAGGTCTCCAAACTCTGGTTCAGAACATCAAGAAGCTCCTGCACAGTTTTATATGAAAACATGAAGTCCAAATACTAGCTCAAGCTAGGACTAGGAATTCCCATAGAGTACAGAGTCCACACAAGTAACAAATATGAGTGCTTTGTAGTTACTAATCTACAAAAACTATTTCAAATTTCAAAAGAATGTAAAGCATGGTTACAGAGTCCCATATTATCTCTCAATGGAACTAAGATATAAGCACCGAGCTTTATACGTGCTTCGACAACAGTCCAGAGATATACAAAATTCCAACATGGTTTAGTACAACAAGAACCTAAATCAACAGTTCTCACAAAAACCAAAACCAGTTCCAAATCTAAAACGAGCTCGAATACAAGATCCATTAATACACAAGTTCAGCTCAAGCTCACGATCAACAAAACACAAATTCCAGCTAGTTTAGACAGAACCCAAAGATCTCAAAACTCTGAACCACATCCAAATAGCAACGAAGATTTATCTAAACATAATACTTCAATTTCCCGTCCTAAAATGAAAAGGCCAAGTTACAGAGATATGTTTTTGCATGCATTCTTATTTTTAAGAATCTTATACAAGGTAAGTTTCTAAATCAGAACTCTATTTACCATGGAATTCAAAACCAAAACCACAAATTTAATAAACCCTACAAGCCGATAAACAGATAAAATAAGGAATCCAAGAATCTCATAGAGCAGAATCGTTTTAATGAGACATTTATAGGAAAGAAAGAGATGTTAAAGTTTAGATCCTATCATGCCTGATAGCATCTGTGAACTCGAAAATAATCTCCAGCCGAGCTCAAAACTTCTCCTTTTCTCCATGAAAAATCAAATAACCATGTTCTTTTTCCATCATGCTTCCTATATATTCCACGAACTGAAAATAGGTTTAAAACCTCAAAAATAGCCATCAAGTGTAGTTCTATTTGCTGGTTCGAAAAACCAGTGAGCATGCAGAGTGAAAATCGTGAACCATGCAAAGTGAAACAACCACATACCAAACCGTTTACATGCCTTCCAAGGTAGTTTGAGCATGAAAACCAAAAACAATTAATTCCCTTAACTCCTATTTTCCCGCCTATCCTCCTTTGCCACCGCCTCTCATGTTTAGTTATTGCCAAATCAAGTTTAACAAAGAATTCCATTTTAGTGGAGCCTCCATCTAATCCTCCGCCAAGTTCACTAACCCTTTCCAAAGCTGGCAGTACCTCCAAGAAATTAAAACCTTATCAACATTTTTAATGCCTTAGAACCGTCGCCTACCATGTATGTTCCCCATTCAAACCCATTACTTTAGGGTAGATCATATTGTTTAGGTTATACCTTAGGTAATTTGTAGTATGTGTGTGTGTGTGTGTGTGTGTGTGTGTGTGTACCTTAGGTTATAACCCAAACAACAATTACCACAATAGGTCTTAGCACATAGCCTAAGGTAGTTTTCACTTAGGTTAGATTAATTTACAACACTATAGTTTTAGGCATTAGGTTAGATCATAATATAACCTTGGTAGTATTAGGTTAGGATGCCAATCAACCGAATCAAATTAGAATAGGAAGCTTTAGGTTAGAATAGGAATTCTATTACGTAACATAGTTTAGGTAGTAAATATCTTTACCTTTTTTAGGTTTTCGGATCTTTCCTATGCCGTGAAAAACTACAATTAGTTTTTGTCAACATTGTCTTGGTACAATCGAACTGAAAAGATCCAAGCATGACATACCATTGAATAGAACATGTTCATACAACAATCAAAGAACTAGTATCCATCAAATTTTAGTCATATGTCTATCAATTCCTGGAATGTCGATTTACCATTCATCCTATAAAGTAGATTTTAAAACATTCCTTGGATCACTGAAATTGATCCAAGGATGAGTCAGATTAGTAGAAAATTTTACAATTCTTAAACCAGATTGTAACCCACCTACAAGAAATGAAAAATGGATTTAAGGAAGCCATTCCAATTCATTCAAAGGATCTTAAGAATAGAAGATGATTTATCCATATCAAGCATGATCTAAAATTTTTGAAAAACACATCTTTATAATCAAAGTAATCTGTTTAAATAAATCTTCGTTGTTATTTAAATGTGGTTCAAAGTTTGGAGATCTTTGGGTTCTATCTAAACTTGCTAGAATTTGTATTTTTTGATCGTGAGCTTGAGCTGAACTTGTGTTTTAATGGAGCTTGTATCCGAGCTTGTTTTAGATTTGAAATTTGAGTTTCATTGAGATAAAATATTGGGATCTGCAACCGTGTTTTACATTCTTTTGAAATTTGAAATAGTTATTGTAGATTGGTAACTACAAAGCACTCATATTTGTTACTTGTGTGGACTTTGTACTCTGTGGGAATTCCTAGTCCTACTTGAGCTAGTATTTAGACTTCGTGTTTTCTTATAAAACTGTGTAGGAGATTTTTGTTGTTTTGAATTGCAGTTTGGAGACCATGTAACACCTTGAAAGTTGTTATTTTCCTACTTTACATTTCAAGTGTTGACATGTGATTTTCCTTATAAAGATGTATTCTTTTGAATTTTGGAGATCATGCTTGATAAGGATAAATCATCTTCTGTTCTTAAGATCCTTTGATTTGGATTGGAATGGCTTCCTTAAATCCATTTTACATTTCTTATAGGTGGGTTACAATCTAGTTTAAGAATTGTAAAATTTTCTACTAATCTAACTCATCCTTAGATCAATTTCAGTGATCCAAGGACTGTCTTAAAATCTACTCTGTAGGATGAATGGTAAATCAACATTCCAGGAATTCATAGACATATGACTAAACTTTGATGGATACTAGTTATTTGATTGTTGTATGAACATGTTCTATTCAATGGTATGTCATGCTTGGATCTTTTTAGTTTGATTGTACCAGGAAAATGTTGACACAAACTAACTGTAGTTGTTCACGGCATAGGAAAGATTCGGAAACCTAAGATAGGTAAAGATAATTACTACCTAAACTATGTTACATAACAGAATTCCTATTCTAACCTAAAGCTTCCTATTCTGATTTGATTCGGTTGATTGGCATCCTAACCTAATACTACTAGGTTATATTATGATCTAACCTAATGCCTAAAACTATAGTATTGTAAATTAATCTAACCTAAGTGAAAACTACCTTAGGCTATGTGCTAAGACCTATTGTGGTAATTTTTGTTTGGGTTATAACCTAAGGTATATAGACATATATATATATATATATATATATATATATATATATATATATATATATATATATATATATATATATATATTATGATCTAACCTAATGCCTAAAACTATAGTGTTGTAAATTAATCTAACCTAAGTGAAAACTACCTTAGGCTATGTGCTAAGACCCATAACCTAAGGTATATGTGGTAATTATATATATATATATATATTTAGGTTATAACCTAGGTATATATATATATATATATATATATATATATATATATATATATATATATAAGGTCTAACCTAAACAATATGATCTACCCTAAACTAATGGGTTTGAATGGGGAATTAAGTGGTCGCATACATGGTAGGCAATGGTTCCAAGGCATTAAAAATGTTGATAAGGTTTTAATTTCTTAGAGGTACTGCCAGCTTTGGTAGGGGTTAGTGAACTTGGTGGAGGCTTAGGTGGAGGCTCCACTAAAATGGAATTCTTTGTTAAATTTGATTTGGCAATAACTAAACATGAGAGGTGATGGAAAAGGAGGATAGGCGAGAAAATAGGAGTTAAGGGAATTAATTATTTTTGGTTCTTGTGCTCAAAATTCCTGGGAAGGCATGTAAACGGTTGGGTATGAGGTTGTTTCACTTTGCATGGTTAGCGATTTTCGCTTTGCATGCTCACGGGTTTTCAAACCAACGAGATAGAACTACAGTTGATGGCTATTTTTGAGGTTTTAAACCTATTTTCAGCTCATGGAATATATAGGAAACATGATGGAAATAGAACATGGTTATTTGATTTTTCGTGGAGAAAAGGAGAAGTTTTGAGCTCGGCTGGAGATTATTTTCGAGTTCACAGAAGTGCTATCAGGCATGATAGGCTCTAAACTTTAACATCTCTTGCTTTCCTATAAATGTCTCATTAAAACGATTCTGCTCTATGAGATTTTCGGATTCCTTATTTTATCTATTTATCGGCCTATAGGGTTTATTAAATTTGTTGTTTTGGTTTTGAATTCCATGGTAAATAGAGTTTTGTTTAGAAACTTACCTTGTACAATTCTTAAAAATAAGAATGCATAAACGTATCTCTGTAACTTGGCCTTTTCATTTTAGGACGGGAAATTGAAGTATTATGTTTAGATAAATCTTCGTTGCTTTTTGGATGTGGTTTAGAGTTTTGAGATCTTTGGGTTATGTGTAAACTAGCTGGAATTTGTGGTTTGTTGATCGTGAGATTGACCTAAACTTGTGTATTGATGGATCTTGTATTCGAGCTCGTTTTGGATTTGGAATTGGTTCTGGTTTTGTGAGAATTGTTGATTTAGGTTCTTGTTGTACTAAACCATGTTGGAATTTTGTATATCTCTGGACTATTGTCGAAGCATGTATAAAGCTCGGTGCTTATATCTTAGTTCCATTGAGAGATAATATGGGACTCGTGACCATTCTTTACATTATTTTGAAATTTGAAATAGTTTTTGTAGATTAGTAACTACAAAGCACTCGTATTTGTTACTTGTGTGGACTTTGTACTGTGGGAATTCCTAGTCCTGCTTGAGCTAGTATTTGGACTTTGTGTTTTCTTATAAAATTGTGCGGGAGATTATTGATGTTACGAACCGGAGTTTGAGACCTAGGTAACTCCGAAATATTGTTAGAAGTTTGTATTTGATTCGAGCATGTAATTTAATACTCGTGTTTCTGAGCAGTTATTAGAGAAAAATTTTTTCTTAAGGATTGTGATTTTTATACTTGTAAATGACTGGACTATTGTTGAAGTCCGTAAATAGCTTAGAGCCTATGTCTTTCTCTAGTGATCATTTTCACTATTAATACAAGGTTATAATGTACACAGCACTCGGGTTTTGTTATTTATGTGGACTCTGAACTTTGTGGGAAACCTTAGTTCCATTGAGTTAGTCTTTGGACTTCACGTTTGATTTGAACTCATGTAGGAGTCACTTGTTGTGTTGAACCCGTGTTTATATTTTTGGAAATAATCAGGGCTTTGATGATGTCGTTTATGGCTCTGTACCTGTGTTTTATGTAGAGGAATTTCATATTGTTAATGGAAGTTGTATTTTCTTTACATTTGTATCGTGTATTGTATAGTTCTGAACTTTGTTAGGACTTGTACCAACTCTATTCTAGAACTTTGGAGTTGTGTTCTACTTGTTATTAACGTTTAAAAATTTACAACTCTTTTGTCGAGTTTTTCTCAAGGCAAAATTGGGAGAACAATTGGATGAGTCATTGGGAAAAACTCTCAGAAATCTCGATAGAAAAACATTCTCATTGATGAATAAATTTGTTAATTCATTTTTAGAACTGTTTCTTCCTTCCCGAGATGTTGATGGTATTTAATTGGGAGTAACCTTTTTCTCTCAGTTCGAGGAGACTTGTATCTCAGACCTCTTAGAATAGACTCTGAGTTTCTTTTATGAGAAGAACTTAGTAATTTAGTATTGTATACTGTTAAGGAGGGATTACTTGACTTTGTTCTAATAGTTTTTGTATTATAATTTGTTGAATCAAGAACTGGTTATTCTTTTTGTAATACAAAAATGAAACCTGACCTTGGGATACCAGTATGAGTTGCTTGGTCTTCCTTTGCACAATCATTTGTAGGAATGATGTTGGAAGAGGTTATTTTATTTGGTTTTATTGAACTGTAAATGTCAGTTTGTTGGCAGACTATTGTTTAATAGGACTTTACTTGTTGGTTTGAGATGAGTGAGTTATCTCTTGCACTCTATTCTTTCTTGGATTAAATGAAATTTTGTCGGATGAATATCTTAAATAAGGTAATTCTCTTTTGAAAGAAACAGTTAACTCACGTTTTGAATTTGTTTTATTCGTGGATGTGTAGTGTTTGAGCATAGTTGTAATGGTTCTTCTTCTTCCTTGTCTAGAAGATGGATGAGTTAACCTAATCTGAACCATGCTTTAAACTTTCCTTTTATCTTGAAGCAAAGTTAAATGTTGTTTTCTTTTAAGAAAGTTTGGGAACAATGAGATGTTACGACATATTGTTTTCCTAAGGATAATTGATTGAATCAATTAGACTCTATTTTATAAAGCTGATATGGTGGAATATACTCTGTCCTTTCTTGGAAGTGAAATCAATTAGCTAAAGTGTACTTCTTTTCTGTTGCTTTTTGAGATTTTATTTTGATGAAATAATTGTCTCATTAAAGCTAGAATTGTTTTAATGGAACAATTATTGGAATGCACTTCTTTTTAAGGCTTAGTGCTTATCATGCTCATTTCATTGAATTGACCCGTGTTAGCAATTTTTGCAGATGGACTTCGTAAGTGATAAAGAAGGAAAAATTACATGATACATTGGCTGATTTAAGTCTATTTCTTGTGATGAACTCTGATTAGTTCTTGAGACTGTATTGGAAAAGAAAATTAGTATTCTTTTATAATTAATACAGTTGTTATACAGTTTACCTGAATGCATAAGTTTTGTAAATGTAATGGTTATAAAGATAAATTGAAATGTGGGAGATTACCAGTATTGGTTGTGTAAATTACTCGCATTTTATGAAAAAGATGGGTTCCATCTTGTTGTCAATATTCATATTATTTATATGTTAAATGGTTAAATTTTAACAAGATTGGATCAAGGGATTAAGTTCAATCTCCTACTTATGATACAACTTGTAAAGTTGTAGAATGTGATTTTGTTATAAAAACTATAAATCATACTAATTCAAAGTAGGATGAACATACATTATAAAAAAAGTGATCAAGGGGTAGAATAAACCCTAACGCTATACATATAATGAAAGACTCTTCATCTTTCATAACTGTTCATAAATCATATAGATTTGATAACATGACTTCAATTTATTAGACTTCATTTGTTATGAAGTCTAATTTATTTTGGATATCTTTTGGCGCTGAACTTTCTAAAAATTTAATGTACTTTTTACATATGAAATATTATAACACTTTGTGTAGATATACTTAATTGACAGTTTAACTATGTATTCAAAAAGTAAAAGCGGCAATGAATATAACAAAGTTCTTAAAGGGCTAAATGAATCAATTTAGAAAAGAACTTATGGAATGTTGGATTAGGGATTAGGCAGGTGGCTAAAATCTGTTTAAATAATCCAAATTAATTAATCAATTAATAAATTCCTTGAGTATGTACATCTCGATAAGGTTGTTACTCAGAGGATCTTTGGCACACACCAAGTTTGTAGGGATGTACCTTCAAGAAGATTAGGATCTTCTCAAGGTTACAACAATGTAGTTGACATGTGGTAATACCCTTATGCATTGATCATCTAGATCTACACATGTTGGACTTGATCTTAGTTTATCTCTAGATCTGGATAGTAGCATGGTTAAGATATGGAGTAGCCCTCTAAAACTCGGGGTACCTTGGCACACAAGGTTGACTTAGGTCGACCCAGTATGCCAACTTACCCTAAGTTTTCGAGAGCCTCCCCTTATCATAACATATGTTGTTAACTCGAACTAGGGTTAAACCTTGGGAAAGTGGACTAATGGAAGTCAGTAAAGGAAATTCTAGATAACAATAGAGTGGGGTGAAGGACATATTCCAGATTGATGAGTATGCCATCAAGGAATAGTAATACAAACAATATGTTAGAAATCTTTGGCCAAAGTATCGCAAGTTGTTGGTTGCGTTGTCCTATGTCACCTAGTCTAAGGCTCGTGATGCCGATGAATATTGGTAACAAATATTCAGATAGGATCCTTAGATAGATCACTCAATACCCTGAACAGGGTAAGAACAACCAAGTATATAGAAAAGTATTCAATACTTGATGTTTAACATGAATAGATCGGTAGTGCACCGAGTCATTATAGATGCATATGGTTATCTATTATATGAATGGTTGATAAAGAATGTGTGATATTATGAATTTAGATCAGGGAACATTTTTTTTTTTAATTCCCTTGTTTCTAAACATCTTAAATTGGGAATGTTACATCTTGGTATCGAGTGAAGGTTGCAGCTCTTAGACTTATTGTTTCCACAATCTAATTAAACTTTAATTTTATTATAACAAAAAATGGTGAGAACAAGAGGAAATGTTGAAAATAACCCTCCACCGAAGAAGGAGTGGCAACTACCCAGAAACTTGATGAGATCCTTGCTACCCTATTGGACACAAGAGATCATTTGGATGTGCTTGAGCAACAAGTAATGGGCAATGAGGAGGAAGAAGAAGGCGACAACAATAATCAGCAACATCCGGTGACAACGCTAATGTGGGTGTTGATAATAACAACGATAACATACCTGCTCAACTTCAACCCGAGAACAAAAATGCTAGACTAGCAGCAGAACTCACTAATGACATAAAAAGGATAAGTCCACCCAAGTTTGATGGCACCACATTAGGAGATGGAGATGAGAATTGGCTCAATGAAATGGAGAAGTACTTTTCAATAAGGAAATTCTCAGAGGAAACCAAGGCTATATGGGGAGCATATCAACTTTCCCATGAAGCATCTTCATGGTGGGACAACCGTAAGGCTAAGTTAAATATTGATGAAACTAACATCACTTGGGATCAATTTAAAAGTTATTTTAGACAACGATGTCTGCCACAACTCTACTATGATCAGAAAATGACTGAATTTTAGAACTTAGCTCAAGGAAAGCTAACAGTAACTGAGTATTAGGAATGGTTTATGAAACTCCTCAAGTATGTACCTCAATATCAAACTGATGAGAAGCTCAGGATATGAAAATTCATTATGGGATTGAATCCCATTATAGGGGGAGAAGTTGATGTTCATAGCCCAACCACTATGGAAGGGGTTGATGAAAAATCCATAAGGTAGGAATAGAAATTAAATACTATTTCTTCTCATAAAGAGGAAGTAAGGAAGAAAGTTCCAAACCCCTCTTGAGCTTCTCTTACACTTAAAAAGGGACCACGGAAGAAGTTTGGTAATAAAATCAAGTTTTCACCGATAATAATAAGAAAGCAACAACAAATAAGACTACTAGAAATTGATGAGAATAATTTTACTAAGAATAATAATGAACAAAAGTCCTATAGAGGTCGGGATAATAACTATAAGACTAGAAATAACCTTGATTCTAAAAAGCGACCTATAGGAGGTTGTTATAATTATGGTAAGGGTCATTATGCAAATCAATGTCCTTTGAAGAAGGATGATCGTAATCAAAGACACAAGATACATGTTGCATAAGAGGTGACAAGCAAGTGAAAAGCAAGCTACACCTATAGAAGTTCTGGTAAGTTTTTGGCATACACGAAACTATTATTTTTTATACGTGTGCTATTGAATGTTTTATTTCTAGTAAACTTACTTCAAAACTTAAAAGAAAAGCTGGGAAAATGAATAAATCTTGGACTATACATTATGGTAATAATGTTGTTCATACAGTTAGTATGTGTCTTTTTGGAGCAGTCCTTGAATTACCTAAATTTTCCACTGAGGTTGATCTTTATGTTGCACCTTTAGGGTTTTATGATGTAATCATAAGTGTTAATTGGTTAGCAGAACATAAGGCTAAAGTAGACTATTTTGAAAAATGCATTAGTTGTTTAGATGATCTACAGAAAACAACAAGGATTCAGGGTGTGAAACATGAGATTTCTATTAGGAAACTGTTATCTATGCAACTTAAAAAGGCCAAAAATAAAGGATGTACCTTATATGCAGTAAAAATTTAGAAACTGCAGAGGAAAATAGTGATTTCATGGATTGATATCCGTTGTTACGAGATTTCAGTGATGTATTTCGGAAGAATTACTAGGTCTTCCACCCAAAAGGGAATTTGATTTCACGATTAAGATCAAGCTTGAACTGAACCTATATCTAAGGCACCATATCAAATGACTACTATAGAATTAGTAGAGCTTAAGGCTCAATTACAAGAACTTTTGTCTAAGGGTTTGATTAGACCAAGTGTTTCACCTTGGGGAGCACCAGTGATTTTTGTGAAAAAGAAAGATGGAACACTTAGATTGTGCATTGATTACAGAATGTTAAACAAAGTAAAAATTAAGAATAGATATCCGCTCCCTAGGATTGATGATTTATTTGATCAGATGCGTGGAGCATCAAGTATACTCTAAGATAGATCTTCGATCTAGGTATCATCAATTGTGAATTAAGGATGAGGATATTCATAAAACAACTTTTCAGAACAAGGTATGGACATTATGAGTTTATGGTTTTACCTTTTGGACTAACTAATGCACTTACCACATTTATGAATTTAATGAATAATATCTTTCAAGAATACTTGGAAAAATTTGTGCTCGTATTCTTGGATGATATTCTCATATATTCTAAAAGCATTGAAGAGCATCATGAGCATTTGAAAGTAGTTTTGGAGATTCTGAGAAAGAGACGGTTGTTTGGTAAACTATCCAAATGTTCTTTCTATGACACAGAAGTTCACTATTTGGGTCATGTAATAAGTAAAGATGGAATTGTTGTAGATCCTTCAAAAATTACAGCTATAACAAAATGATCTGCACCAAAGAACGTACATGAAGTTAGAAGCTTCATGGGACTTGTTGGTTACTATAGAAAATTTGTAAAATACTTTTCCAAGGTAGCTGCACCAATAACTTCCTTACAAAAGAAGGATAAAAAGTTTTTTAGAGTGAAAAATGTGAAATTGCATTTAAAACCTTGAAGGAACAATTAACTTCTGCACCTATTCTTGCAGTACCAGATCCTGATGGATATTTTATGGTGGTAACTGATGCATCCGGTGAAGGTCTAGGAGGTATTTTTTTACAAAGTAGTCATGTTATTGCATATGAAAGTAGGAAAATTAAGTTACATGAGTTGAATTATGCTCCACATGATTTAGATCCTGTTGCCATTGTTCATGCACTTCAAGTTTGGAGGCATTATCTGCTTGGTAAACCATTTGAGTTGAAAATTGATCATCTTGGGCTGAAGTACATTTTCACTTAGCCAAATCTGAATGCAAGACAACGAAGATGGTTAGAGTTTTTGTCTCAATATGATTTCAACATAAGTTATATTAAGGGTAAAGAAAATAGAGTGGCTGATGCTCTAAGTTGTAGGAAGCACATTTCTACTCTTATAACACTAAGAACTCAGTTTAAGGATGAAGTAAAAAGTGTTATGGAATCTGATTCTTACTTTCAACAAGTAAAAGTAGCACTTGCTGCAGATTCTAATGATTTGAGGTATAAAGGTTTTCACTTTGATAAAGAAGGAATCTTACGATTTGAAAATAGAGTTTATGTACCTTTGCTTAATGGTTTGAGAAAGAAATTGTTAGCTGAATTTCATAATTCACCTTTCTTTGGACACCCTGGCATTACAAAGATGCTTGTTGATATAAAACAACAATATTTCTGGAAAGGAATGAAGAAAGATGTTATTGATTATGTAACACATTGTCTAGAGTGTCAACGTGTTAAGGTGAAACATATGCACCCAACTGGTTTATTGTATCCTCATAGCATACCGCAGTATAAATGGCAAGTAATAAGCATGGATTTTGTACAAGGGTTACCTATGTCAAGAAATAAACATGCTGTTATTTTGGTAGTTGATAAACTACCAAAGGTAGCTCATTTTATTACTAGAAATTTGAAGGATGATTCACTTGTTCGCTAAAATATTTATACACGAAATTTTCAGATTACATGGGGTACCTGAATTAATCATATCTGATAGAGATCCTAGAATGATGTCAAGATTTTAGTAAACACTTAATGCAGCTCTAGGAACTAAGCTAAATTTCAGTTCTATGTACCACCCGAAAATGGATGGACAGACTGAAAGAGTAAATCAAGTTTTAGAAGATATGTTACGAATGTATTATATGGATCAGCAGTTTAGGTGGGAAGAATAACTCCCATTAGTTGAATTTTCTTATAACATTACATATCATGATTATCTTAAGATGGCACCTTTCGAGGCACTTTACGGAAGAAAATGCAGAACCCTATTAGTTGGGATAGCATAGAGGATAGAGAGGTAATTGGACCTAAAATCCTTATGGAAATAGAACAACAAGTTAAGTTGATTCGTGAATGCTTGAAAGAAGTAGCAGATAGGCAAAAGAGTTACACTGACTTGAAGAGGGTTGATAAGAAATTTGAACTTGGTGAGAAAGTCTTTCTCTAGGTTAAACCGAAAAAGAGTTCTATAACTTTTGGCAAGGCTGCCAAGTTATCACCTCGTTATGTGGGACCTTTTGAGATAGTTGAAGTAATCAACCCTGTAGCGTATCGTTTAGCATTACCTCCTACTTTGTCATGAATGCATGATGTTTTCCATATTTCCTTTCTTAAGAAATATGTTTTAGATTTGTCACATGTATTAAATTGGAATTCCTTGCAGGTCTAAGACCCAGGAATAATCATGGTTAAACCCATTCGAGTGTTGGAAACTCACCAGTTGCATTTAAGAAATCGGGAAATAAGTCAATGTAAGGTCCAATGGGACCAGTTTAACGAAGAGAGTGCAACTTGGGAAAATCTAGAAGATATGAAAATTTCTTTTCCTTATCTATTTGAACAAAATTGATTTTGTTGACTAATAAAAATTTATGATTTTATCTTTATATGACATTAAATATGCCAATTTTGGGCTAGATATTTATTTGATTTGGATAAACAACTATTAATGTTGATTTCTTGAATTATAAGATTCTAATATATTTAGACTTGTGGTAAAAGAAGTGAATGAAGTGATTGTCCTAATTTATATTGTTAAAAAAAAAAATCATCGGGATGATGATTCTTTAAGGAGGGGAGCATGTAACACCCTTGACAATTGTTATTTTCCTCCTTTACATTTCAAGTGTTGACATGTGATTTTCCTTATAAATATGTGTTCTTTTGAATTTTGGAGATCATGCTTGATATGGATAAATCATCTTCTGTTCTTAAGACCCTTTTCCTGAATTGGAATGGCTTCCTTAAATGCATTTTTCATTTCTTGTAGATGGGTTACAATCTGGTTTAAGAATTGTAAACTTTTCTACTAATTTGACTCATCCTTGGATCAATTTCAGTGATCTAAGGAATGTTTTAAAATCTTCTCTGTAGGATGAATGGTAAATCAACATTCCAGGAATTGATAGACATATGACTGAACTTTGATGGATACTAGTTCTTTGATTGTTGTATGAACATGTTCTATTCAATGGTATGTCATGCTTGGATTTTTTCAGTTTGATTGTACCAAGACAATGTTGACACAAACTAATTGTAGTTGTTCACGACATAGGAAAGATCTGGAAACCTAAGATAGGTAAAGATAATTACTACCTAAACTATGTTACGTAACAAAATTCCTATTCTAACCTAAAGCTTCCTATTCTGCTTTGATTTGGTTGATTGGCATCCTAACCTAATACTAGCATGTTATATTATGATCTTGCCTAATGCTTAAAACTATAGTGTTGTAGATTAATATAACCTAAGTGAAAACTACCTTAGGCTATGTGCTAAGACCTATTGTGGTAATTGTTGTTTGGGTTATAACCTAAGGTATATATATATACTACAAATTACCTAAGGTCTAACCTAAACAATATGATCTACCCTAAACTAATGGGTTTGAATGGGGAATTAGGTGGTCGCATACATGGTAGGTGACGGTTCCAAGGCATTAAAAATGTTGATAAGGTTTTAATTGCTTGGAGGTACTACCAGCTTTGGCAGGGGTTAGTGAACTTGGCAGAGGCTTAGGTGGAGGCTCCACTAAAATGGAATTCTTTGTTAAATTTGATTTGGCAATAACTAAACATGAGAGGCGGTGGCAAAGGAGGATAGGTAGGAAAATAGGAGTTAAGGGAATTAATTATTTTTGGTTTTCATGCTCAAACTTCCTTGGAAGGCATGCAAACGGTTGGGTATGTGGTTGTTTCACTTTGCATGGTTCACGATTTTCACTCTGCATGCTCACTGGTTTTTTGAACCAGCAGATAGAACTACACTTGATGGCTATTTTTGAGGTTTTAAACCTATTTTCAGTTCATGGAATATATAGGAAGCATGATGGAAAAAGAACATGGTTATTTGATTTTTCGTGGAGAAAAGGAGAAGTTTTGAGCTCGGCTGGAGATTATTTTCAAGTTCACAGAAGTGCTATCAGGCATGATAGGCTCTAAACTTTAACATCTCTTGCTTTCCTATAAATGTCTCATTAAAATGATTCTGCTCTATGAGATTTTCAGATTCCTTATTTTATCTATTTATCGTCTGTAGGGTTTATTAAATCTATGGTTTTGGTTTTGAATTCCATGGTAAATAGAGTTCTGCTTAGAAACTTACCTTGTACAGTTCTTAAAAATAAGAATGCATAAACGTATCTCTGTAGCTTGGCCTTTTCATTTTAGGACGGGAAATTGAAGTATTCTATTTAGATAAATCTTTATTGCTATTTGGATGTGGTTTAGAGTTTTGAGATCTTTGGGTTATGTCTAAACTAGCTGGAATTTGTGTTTTGTTGATCATGAGCTTGAGCTGAACTTGTGTATTAATGGATCTTTTATTCGAGCTCATTTTAGATTTGGAACCGGTTCTAGTTATTTACCATGGAATTAAAAACCAAAACCACATATTTAATAAACCCTATAGGCCGATAAATGAGATAAAATAAGGAATCTGAGAATCTCATAGAGAAGAATCGTTTTAATGAGACATTTATAGGAAAGCAAGAGATGTTAAAGTTTAGAGCCTATCATGTCCGATAGCGCTTCTATGAACTCAAAAAGAATATCTATTTGAGCTTAAAAATTTCCTTTTCTCCACGAAAAATCAAATAACCATGTTATTTTTCCATCATGCTTCCTATATATTCCACGAAGTGAAAATAGGTTTAAAACCTCAAAAATAACCATCAATTGTAGTTCTATCTGTTGGTTCGAAAAAACTAATGAGCATGCAGAGCGAAAATTGTGAACCATGCAAAGTTAAACAACCTCATACCCAAACATTTGCATGGCTTCCCAGCGCTTTTAACACAAAAACCAAAAACAATTAATTCCCTTAATTCCTATTTTCCCGCCTATCCTCCTTTACCACTGCCTCTCATGTTTAGTTATTGCCAAATCAAATTTAACAAAGAATTTTATTTTAGTGGAGCCTCCACCTAATCCTCCACCAAGTTCACTAACCCCTGCCAAAGCTGGTAGTACCTCCAAGCAATTAAAACCTTATCAACATTTTTAATGCCTTGGAACCGTCGCCTACCATGCATGCGACCACCTAATTCCCCATTCAAACCCATTAGTTTAGGGTAGATCATATTGTTTAGGTTAGACCTTAGGTAATTTGTAGTATATATATATATATATATATATATATATATATATATATATATATATATATATATATATATATATATATATATATACCTTAGGTTATAACCCAAACAACAATTACCACAATAGGTCTTAAAGACATAGCCTAAGGTAGTTTTCACTTAGGTTAGATTAATTTACAACACTATAGTTTTAGGCATTACTACTCAAATAGTAGTTTGATAGGAAAGCTAGTGAGAAAACCTTCAAGGAAGGAGACCTTGTTTTGAAGTGGGATGTAGATAGAGGATAACCAAGAAGTGTAACATTCCCATTTTAAGACTTTTAGAAATAAGGGGAAAAAAATTTAAATAATGTTCCCTGATCTAAATTCATAATTTAGATCACACATTATTTATCAACCATTCATATAACAGATAACCATATGTAGTTATAATGACTCAGTGTACTACCGATCTATTCATTTCATGACTCAGTAAAATATTGATCTATTCATGTTAAACATCAAGTATTGAATAATTTTCTGTATACTACGTATACTTGGTTGTTCTTACCCTATTTAGGGTATTGAGTTATTTGTGTAAGGATCCTATCTGAATATTTTTACCAATATTCATCAGCATCATGAGCCTTAGACTAGGTGACATAGGACAATGCAACCAATAGCTTGTGATACTTTGGCCAAATATTTCTAACATACTATTTGTATTACTATTCCTTGATGGCATACTCATCAATCCGAAATACATCCTTCACCCCACTCTATTGTTATCTAGAATGTCCTTTACTAACTTTTGTCAGTCCACTTGCCCAAGGTTTAACCCTAGTTTGAGTTAACAACATATGTTATGATAAGGGGAGGCTCCCGAAAACTTAGGGTAAGTTGGCATACTGGGTCGACCTAAGTCAACCCCATGTGCCAAGGTACCCTGAGTTTTAGAGGGCTACTCCATATCTTAAACATGCTACAATCCAGATCTAGAGATAAACTAAGATCAAGTCCAATGTGTGTAGATCTAGATGATCAATGTAGAAGGGTATTGCCACATGTCGACTGCATTGTTGTATCCTTGAGAAGATCCTAATCTTCTCGAAGGTACAACCCTACAGTTGGCGTGTGCCAACATCCTACAAAATAGCCTCATCGAGATGTACATACCCAAGGAATTTATTAATTATTTAATTAATTTGGATTATTTAAATAGATTTCAGCCACCTGCCTAATCCCTAATCCAACATTCCATAAGTTCTTTTCTAAATTGATTCATTTAGCCCTTTAAGAACTTTGTTATATTCATTGCCGCTTTTACTTTTTGAATACATAGTTAAACTGTCAGTTAAGCATAACTACATAGTGTTATAATATTTCATATGTAAAAAGTACATTAACTTTTTAGAAAGTTCAGCGCCAGAAGATATCCAAAATAAATTAGACTTCATAACAAATGAAGTCTGATAAATTGAAGTCATGTTATCAAATCTATATGATTTATGAATAGTTATGAAAGATGAAGAGTCTTTCATTATATGTATAGTGTTAGGGTTTATTCTACCCCTTGATCACTTTTTTTTATAATGTATGTTCATCCTACTTTACATTACTATGATTTATAGTTTATATAACAAAATCACATTCTACAACTTTTCAAGTTGTATCATAAGTAGGGAGATTGAACTTAATCCCTTGATCCAATCTTATTAAAATTTAACCATTTAACATATAAATAATATGAAGATTTGACAACAAGATGGAACCCATATTTTTCATACAAATGCAAAATAATTTACACAACCAATACTGGTAATCTCCCACCTTTCAATTTATCTTTATAACCATTACATTTACAAAACTTATGCATTTAGGTAAACTACATAACAACTGTATTAATTATAAAAGAATACTACTTTTCTTTTCCAATACAGTCTCAAGAACAAATCAGAGTTCATCACAAGAAATAGACTTAAATCAGCCAATGTATCATGTAAGTTTGTTCTAGTCATAAATGGGTTTTGACTGCTACAAACTATTTTACTAGGTGGAATGAAGCTTTTGCACTTAAATAATCTATTGAGACAGACCATTCTATACTTCTTAGAAGAGATTATAATAAGTTTTGGGTCCCTTATACTATAATATATGATAGTTCTAAAGATTTTTGGATTTAAGATCTCTGATTGGGCTCTCAAACATGGTATCTATTTAAAAACTTATTCCAACTATTACCCTTAAGGTAATAGCCTAGCTGATTCCACCAACAAGAATCGGATCAGAATCATGAGGTGAATCATGGAAATAAATCAATAAAAATGGCACACAAAATCCATACCTTCTCTTTGGGCTGATAGAACCACACCTAAAATATCAATATTTAATTTTCATTTCATCTTTTTATATGGTAGAGAGACTAGGTTTCTAATATATATTAAATTACTTCATTGGAGCTAGCCCATCAGCTAGAATCGGAAGGTGAAGATGCAAGAGTAGTTAGAATGGTAGAGTTGGCTGAATTAGAAGAGCTGAGGGAATCAGCCATGCATAAATTAGAAGAGCATCAAAAGCTAACCAAACAATGGTTTGATAGGAAAGCTAGTGAGAAAACCTTCAAGGAGGGAGACCTTGTTTTGAAGTGGGATGTAGATAGAGCTAAACTAGGAAGACACTCCAAATTTGATGCGCTATGGAGTGGACCATACATCATCTCAGCTTGCAAGAAATATAATGCATTTGAGCTATCAAAGCTCAATGGGGAAGTACTTCAAATCCCAGTTAATGGGATTTATCTTAAACCCTCTTACTGAGAGGGGTGTGTTTCATCTTGTACATAGTTGGTTTGGTTTCTCTCTTGTTTTTTTATTATTATTGTTGGGGACTTCTTTTTCCTTATTAGTGATCACTAATGGATATTTCATCCATTATTAATATTTTTGGTGATCCTTCAATAAATGTTACATGACATAGGTTGTCACTTTTGTTATTCCTTGGGATGTTGGGTCATGAGAACTAAATTATGGAAAAGAGGCATGTAGGTCAATTGATAAGATGGAATTGTTTGTTTTTAATCGAGGTAGAAATGTAGTTAGATTTCAAGCCGGTTTTTCTTGAGTTCTTTAGGATGGGATAGGTTCAAAAATTAGTCAATTTCAAGGTGAGTTCATAGCTTTGAAGATTATTTGTTAAGTTATATTTTGACTCCATGCCCAATGGATATAGAAGGCCAATAGTTCATAAATTTCACAAACAAATGTCCCCTAAGATTTCACCAAAATCTTGTCAAATAATCACTTATTCTTATTTGGACAACTTGTAAAAATTAAGGATTTCGATGCACCACCTAGCTCATCTTGAATACATCATGTCTAAGATTCACTTTTGGTCTAGAATGCTTCAAAAATATCAATAATGCTTAGACATCTTCCAAATGGTGTGGCTAGAACCTAATGTCTCTTTGTTATTTTCACCCTTCATGTTATCTTGATTCTTGATGATATCAATTAGGTTGATCATTTAGCACACACTACTATTAGCCTTGTGGATAATTAGGCAAAAGGTTGTAAATGAAAAGCATATAAATATTGAGTTCATACACATTTGATATCAAAGATGTACTTCCAATCACACTTACATACACCGACTTGATCATCTACAGTAGTCAAATCCATCATTTTTGGTCATGAGTCCATACATCCATCTAGACTAAGCTAGTGGCTTCTAGCCCTAGTAAACCTGATTTTTGATGATGATTCATTTACCCTTTTTGATATAGAAAAACTAAACACATATTCAGAGGCCCATTATGGAGTCACAAAACATGTGTAAAAGGAAAATGGTGTTACTTTGTATGGAATGCAACTTTCTTATAGGATGATGACTGTTATAGGCCTAATTAGGTCTCTTGGAAGACTATATGAATACTACAGAGGTTTTATAGATGAATTCACTCATCAAACACTTATGTAATATTTCTACAAACCCTGTCAGTCATCTCAGTCAATATCAAACCTTACTCATTCCCAAAACATCAATAAATTGCTACTGTAGTAATGATCTTGAAGATCACAAGCCTAGAATATAGAATTTCATGAAAAGTATACTCACCAATAGAATCAAGCTCTACACTCTTGGGAGATGGAAGACACCATTGATAACACAAAGATTTCAAAATTTGAGGATTTTTGACCTTATCATTTGGGAGATCATGCAAGCCCTAGTTCAAGGGCAATGAGGACAAAATTAGCTCCACATAACTCATACAATCACTTCAAGACCTGAAATAAATTTTATTGTGCTTGTAACAACCTCCTCGGTTAATCCATCCATCATAGTTAACCAACAAGCTTAGATATCTTGACGTGTAACTCAAGCTCTTGGTGTGTACCAAACTATCAATGCATGCATAGCAAGAAATATATCAAACTTTGTAAAATACACCTTGGATTCACTTAAAATCCTCATTAACAGTTTATTATTGTTTTTACGGGCCTCATACTACCTAATTACATAAATAAATTGCATATATATGTTGGAGGAATGATGAATATCTGGAATGAATCCATGAGCATCAAAACATTGCACTCAACCACAAAAAGATGTAGCTTCAAGATCGAAGCAAGAAATCACCCATGAGAGCAATGTGCATGCATTAAGGGAAGAATGGCTCAAATCCCATACTCTATTCCATTCCATTTCTCAAGATGAAAGGTGTACATAAAGTAGTGGTGTGTAACTCCCCCAAAAATGTAGTTGTCAAGAGGTGGGAGTTACATTCCCAGAATAGCTTGATCAAATGTAACTCCTATGATGCTCTATGATGCGTGTAAGGCCATAATGACACCCTAAGACACCTAAGCATGGTGAATCACCTATGTGGAGGAATCTCATGTACTTAAGATATGTGCATGGTAAATATCCTACACCAACACCCCCTAAAGCATAGCTTAGGTGGACACATAGATGAAAACAAGGAGAAGTGGGTCCTAAAACAAGCCTGATGAGGTACCCACATACAAGAAACTCTTGAAAAGTGGAGTAAAAGGAGAAAACCCAATGGGAAAAACTCCCCCCCAAAAGAGAGACAAGTCCACTCTCTAATCTAAGAAAGATGCCAAAGATGGGTCCCGCCACATACAAGCCTATAAAGGTACCCATGTACAAAGAGGCAATCTCTCGGAAAGAAGAAGAAGAGAGAAGAAGAGGGAGATGAGAGGAATGCAGAAGATGCCATGGATGGATCTGAACTCTATAGCTCTAGGAGGTCTCCCAAAAGAATTTTGATGATGAGATCCTCTACATCTAGACTGAAGAAGAGCCACCCACACCAAACTGTGTGCCTACCCTTACAAAGGACAAAAATGGCATGCTGGAAGTCTTCCCACTCCACGAAGGAAACCAAAGGCAAGCAACATGAAGAACTCTGAGTCTAGTCCACAAAAGTGTGACATAGGTCTAGCAAGTGAGTGCAAAGGAACCAAAGGTAATGTCACGAGTGTAGAACTGTCAGAGTGTGAAGGGTGAACACCTATAGAAAGGATGTCCAACTGATGTGAAGGTAACAAAACATCCCCCATAATAGAAAATGGATCCACAAGCAAGGGTGGATCAATGAAGGTCTCCGGAAAAGTGGAAGTGGTAAGAGTCCTAGAAGGGGCACTCCCAACAACGGAGATGATGAACTCCTCTGAAATACCTGTAGATGGATGAGGAACTTGTAATACATCACAAGTTTACTATGTGAAAAGATGACTAAGGTCAGGTAGATACTCATCCCAATGAGGGGGCTCAACAAACAGAAGAGTGATGTCAGATAGGTATGAGTCATCCAATGAAGGTAGAGGAGTGAAAGGGGCCTCACACACTAAAGGTGGAAAAGAGGCAGTGTGATGATTATATGAGACTGTATAGGAGACTGATCAATATCTGATGAGATGTGGGATGTGTCAACACTCTCTAGAATAGTGAGAGGAGGAGAAGAGTCCTCTATAGTACTCTCAACATCAGAATTGGGTGCACAATCCTCATCATCAGAAGTAGAACCAAGCGAGTCTATGTCAGTGGAACTATCATCACATGAAGAAATAGAGGAGACAACTAAATCGGTAGCAAAATGGTGGCGCAGTATGTGAAGGGTCTCTATAGAGGGATTGAAGAATGCTCCAAACATGGTGGGGTGGATCTGAGTCTGCCACGTGAAACCAGAGAGATGGAGAGACATGCATCATCATGTGACCAAAAACATGGTCACAAGTGTTGAGAAAGTCATTAAGATGACGATGATCAGTGGGTGTAGGAACTGGCCCAAGAAAGAAGTGTGAAAGACCCTCATAGGTGAAGTAATGTTCCATAGAAGCATGCCAAACTAAATAGTTCCCTCTCCCAAGAAGAAGTGGCAGAGGCTGTAAATCAATCCTATGATGCTCAAGTCTGGAAAGAGCACTCTCCATGATGTAGAAGTAAAAGTGCAAGGTGCACAAATGCAAGACATCGGACTCGGCCGATAATGCGTCTACATGTGAAAACCCAAGAGTACTAGTGAACCCCAGAATGTGGCACTTTATAAAGTAGTACATTTACAAAACTGAAAATGTCATCACGTAATGTGTGAAAAATCATGCAACTTTGACTAAAGAAGCACTCAAAACCGAGCAAATGAGTCAAAAGTTATAGCAAGAAAATGATTCCCACAACTAATGGAAAATGCCAATAAGCTTTGCAAACTGATTAAAAAGTGCCCAAAATGAGTGCAAAGGGTGTCGTGTGGGTACTCGTTAGAAATGGCATCAATTTTAAGGCAGGGTTTGTTTTTCTTACGAGGGGGGATTAGCCTCCTACCAACCTCGGACCTTACCCTCCGTCTTCGACACTCAAATGAAGGACATTAAATATAAGCAAATAAAGGCCCTAAATTATTACAATGCCATAACAAGAATGTTTTGGCCTTAAAAATTTTAAAAAGGATTGTTTTAACCACCAAACAATTCTAAAAGGGAATGGGGAGTTAGAGAGTCATGGGTGCATGAGATGATGAGTGTAGGCTATGCATCCAAGTCGAGATAACAAGGTCATGCCGAGATGTTGGATGAATCAACTACTGATTCGTGTCCGGTGGAGTCAAAGTTATTATCCGAGGAACATGTCAAAATTAATGGTCAAAGGTGGCTATGCAGAGTTAGCAGAGAAGAAGAGTGTCGAATTTGATTCCACAATTAGGAGCTCAAGAAACTATTGACATAAGGGAAATTCCAAATGTAGAGGTAAGAAACAAGTGCCTAAATGCACAGGTGGAGCTTCTAACATGCAACAAGATGAAAAGAAGCCAAAGGTAGGTTGGGAACCTCAAGCTACAAACAGATATAGTGTCAATGGAACAATACGGAGCAACATGAGAATGTCGGTGAATACCATAGAGGCCCCAAGAAAACAACCAAAGGCAGGCCGAAGAACCACGAGCGAGCATCCAAGGAAGAGGAGATGAGCTCGGGCTACCCAAATGCAATTCATTTTGAGTTGAAGATTTTGACCTTGATAACGTGCCTCCGAAGCTCTGGGTGATTACAGGTGATATCATACCAAATCACAAGCCAACATTGTAGAAAACGTTCATGCAAAGGTAACCTCGAGACAACAATGAACCACTATCTTCCCGGAAGGCTGAAAACATCAAGCACAAGTCCCTTTAAAAATGCAAGTAGAGCAGATGCAAAGGAGAACTTGCACAAGAAACTATGAGATGAAGAGTAGTAAGCAACTATTTCGAGCAACATGATTTTGATGCCCGAGCTCTGATACCATGTCAAAGGAATGACAAAAATCTAGAAGGAATCCATGGGCATCAAAATGTTGCACTCAACAGCAAAAATATGTAGCTTCAAGATCGAAGAAAGAAATAACCCATGAGAGCAATGTACATGCATTAAGGGAAGAATGGCTCAAATCCCATACTTTATTCCATCCATTTCTCAAGATGAAAGGTGTACATATAGTAGTGGGGTGTGTAACTCCCCACAAATGTAGTCGTCAAGAGGTGGGATTTACATTCCCAGAATAACCGATCAAATGTAACTCCTATGACACTCTATGATGCGTGTAAGTCCATAATGACACCCTAATACACCTAAGCATGGTGAATCACCTATGTGGAGGAATCCCATGTACTTAAGATATGTGCATGGTAAATATCCTACACCAACAATATAGACCAAAATGCTACTTTTGGTGCTTTATTCCATATCCCTATTCTTGCTCAACTATGTCTAGAAGACTCAACAACCATTCTAAACCTGGAACAGTGATAAATATCACTTTATTCTATCTATTAGCTTGTGCATGGACTCCACCTCATGATGACATGGCTCTAGAGGCCCATATTTAGCCTATAATATTTATTTACTAAGTCTAAAACTACCCTTACAACTCTCCTACAAGCACATATTCACCTATGACAACATGTCAAGGTGGCTACACCACACAAAAGGATATAAATAAGTTCCCTATGACCTTCAAGGTCATTACATCTCTTGACTTCTTCCATGAAGGTGTTTTAGGCCTTCCATAGCCTTTACACAATTCAAAATTTTGAATAATCCATTTTGGGTGGAAAAATAGCAAAACCCCTAACAAACCACCTAAATTTGAATTCTTGGTCTTCAAGACCACTTGAAATCATGTAAATATCCTCTTTGCCATCTCTTGACATCATTTGTTTGGTCTTGAGCCCATGCTCCTACATCAATTTCTCATCTTCCTCCTTTCTCGTAGATCCTTGAAATCCATAGCTTCCTCATTTTCCATGGATCCTTAAAACTGTGGGTTCCTTTGTTTTTGTGGATCCTTAAAATCCATGGGTTCCTCTTTTTCTTTGGATCCTTGTTTTCTGCAGTTCCTTCCTTGTCACGGATCTCTATTTTCTCGCAGTTCCTTCTTTCTCTCCGGATCCCTATTTTTCATGAGTTCCTCTTTTTCCATAGATCTTTATTTTCCACTGATCCTTATTTTCCACCGATCCATGTTTTCTATGGGTTCCTCATTTTCTATGGATTCCGATTTCTATGGGTTCCTCTTTCCCGTGAATCCTTGTTTCCTATGGGTTCCTCTTTTCTACGAGATCCTTAAAATATGGAGGTTCCTCAAATTTCTCAAGTCAAAATGGGAGGCTCTAAGGACCAATGAGGAGTCAAAACATCATCAAAAATTACCGGAGTTTAAATTTGATGGTCCTATGGCCATCAATTGTGTGGATGACATGGTGAGCTTTAAATGCTCATAAATTTTGATCTAGGACACTAAATAAGACAAAAATTATATCGTTGGAAAGGTCTTGAGGATTACTACATGATGGGATTAAACTTGGGTCATGAAAAATGTACTTTATTTATATGTAATTGTAAAACGATCCCATGGTCATTTTTGGGTATGGGTGGAAAAATTGATGATGACCATCTTGAGTCGTAAACTTGAATGATTAGTGGTCCTTAGTGGTTTTGAAGGTAGGCGATCTATTTTATTTCATATTTCTTCTTATCCTTATCCTTCTCCTTCTCCTATATATGCAACTCATTTTTTATTGTAATACATCCTCTTTTGAATGCAAGGTTATGCTGCCCTTTTGTGTAGCCAAGTATTTTGAGTTGCAAACTTTTGTGTTGGTGTTATGCAATGCACTCAGTGCCTCCTCCATTATTGTAATAGACTGTGCACATTATAATCAATAATATTTTTTTATTGTGGCTCTTTTCTTCCCTTTAATCTATATTATTGTGTTCTTGCTTCTCTATTATTTTTATGGCATGTTGTGTGTGAGTTATACTTGCATTATTTCCATCCTTTGTGTCATTTATGTAAAGAATCAGAGTTTGGTAAAATTGCAGGGTTGAATGTGTCATCTTTCTAACCTCTTAGCTTTACATTTTCCCTCTCATTATTCATCTCAGGGAGAGAATCCACTTCCATTTTGGTACATCACCTTATTTATTTCAAGTATTTCATCTTTTTGAACCCTGGTTCCTTAGAAATATTAGATTAGAACTAGTTAGTAATAGAGTGTATAGATGGTTAGATTATTTGTAGTGAATTGGATTGAAAGGAACTATCCTTTTCACATGGAGATTGACCTTAAAGGAGCCATTTTCCAACACTTGTAAGGTCTTTAAATGTTTCACTAAAGTACTAAGCTTGGCTTGAAAAAATGGTGCAAATTCAAGTGACAACATGTTCTTCTCTAAAACACCTTTGGAAATATTGCAACTACATATTAGATGATGCCCTATCTTTTTTTATGTATTAATTTGAAAAAATAAACACCAGGAGTTTCCTTTTTATTTCTAAGAGCTCTAATAGATCAAAAAATAGTGAAAATTGGAGCATGAGATCTCGATGCAAAACAAAACAAAATGATGGTGGTTTTGGCCCAATCCGACACCTTTAAGTTAACTTACTAAAAATAGCATGTGATATGAATAGTGACATTCAAAAATATAAATTCTTCCAAAGTAGAAAACTTTTAGCATTTAGAACATACTGGAACAATAAGAAACACTAAAAAGGGTCAATTGGGTAACTTTCTAAAAATAGCGGTTTGGGAAAAATAGAAGTATAAAAATAGAAACTTTCTAAAAATATAAATTCATCATTAGTGGAAGTATTCTAAGTGGATTAGGAGCTTTAGGGAATAAGGATTGTGTAAAATTTTCAAAAATTCTAAAAATAACACCTCTTGACCCCACTTGCTAAAAATAAAATAAAAATTGATTTGAGCCTAGAAAGTTACAAGTGGTTCTTTTTCACTCATATTGTTGCTTTTTTCCATCACCGTGAGGTTAAGAATATGTTTCATGTCTAAAAAGAAAATTACCGATCTGTAATTTTTCTAAGGATCTTAAATCATCATTTTGATCACATTTGTGTCAAGGATCATATCAGAACACATCAAGGTGTAATAGGTGAAACCAAGAACATTACACGGTTGGAAAAGAGTTTGAAAAGAGTAAAGAGCTCCATTCATAGGTTAATAATTCCATATGGAGAAAGAGTTCCATTCCCATAGGAAGATAGTTAATCAAAAGGTTTTCCATATGTCATAGGCATGTTTCCAATCAAGTGGCATCTTAGTTGAGGAAGTGAATTATGAAGAGAAAAAGAGTTTCATCTTGTTCAAGATTGAAATGTGAATCTTATGGAATAGGTTGAGTGTTACTATGTCCTAAATCGAACATCATCTCTCAGAGTAGAAATTTGAAGTGAGCTAATTGAGCTATTAAGGAACTCAAGATCACCATGTGTGAAGAATTAAGAAATCATCTCATGAGAAGCATATGAGAAATAAGGTATGTAAGCATCCTAAATCTGATTTCATTCAAGAATTTATCTAGAGTTGAGAAGAGTAAATAGGTGATCTTCATGTGGGGCACCATATATACAAGAATGAGAAATCATCCTCAAATCCATCTGATGTCATTCACAATAGTGTTCTTAAACACTCAATAAAACACCTAGTAGTGTGGTCATTCCTCAAAGTAAGGGACATTGCAACCAAACCTCATTTCAGTGAAACCAAGAACTATTGAACAAGAATCTCCAAAAAGAAATATAATGGAAAGAGGGCTCACAAAAGTTTTATATTCTAGAAAGCTTCCTAAGAAGGTGAGATTCATCAAAAACCATATAGAGCCTCTTGATCCTAGTAATATTGATCCACTTGTATCCTCCCATCCATCATTGGCATTCAAATATGTTTTCCTTTATAACAAAACATTTCTATAATGAGAAAAATGTGATCCCTCATCAATCTCATGAAGATAGCTAGCCACAAGAGGTAAGAGCTCGTAAAGAATCTAGATACCCCCATGGGGGTGAGGGTGCTTGATCCATTTTTTAGATGGGCCAGAGCCATTTTGTATGATTTTGTCAAAGTATACAACTTATTCTAGATATATATATATATATATATAGATGATGATTTTATGATGTTTGGATTTTTGTTGTTTGTTGATTTACTTATCATTTTTCTTCTTTATAGATGTATGTATGTAATGATACCATGGTACTTAGGAACAATGATAATGTGGATATGTAGGTAAATCATATGGGTAGGGAATTAGTAGGATAACCCACCAGGCGATATGAATAAGCTAAGAGGCGGAACAATGCCAAGACATCCAATTGTAGGATGTCAAGGCATAATTGGACATATAAATTGAAGGAATGTGATAGGCCTAATTGAGGATTCAAAGAATACTACAGCAATCTAATATGATAGACAGGGGTGAATCAGATCCAAAATAGGTGGAATATAGACCAAGGGAATCCAATGGTAGGAGAAAACAAGGCGTATGTGGTAATAAATCCAAGTAGAGAAAGTAACCCAAGCAAGGATGTAACAAGATATTTAAGATGTGTGCGAAAAACCCAAGGGGGTTTAATATCCCAAGTGAAGGTAGAAGGTGATGTGTAAAAATCAAAGTGGGGTCGAGAGCCCAAGTGACAAAGTGAGGGTTCAAGCCAAAAATTAAAATAAATGCAATTAATGTACTACGATAACTAACTACAAGGGATAAAATATCACAATGTATTAATGATGATATTGTCAATTTTATTTAAGATGTGACTTCTAGTACAACTCGTGAGATATTTGTTGACATGTTGTGTAATAGTGAATTGTCGATGAAATTTAGATCTCATGGCGAATAGGGTTTCATTGATCGATCCTCCATCCAGGTGAGAATATCATGCCAAATTTCATTCATGGAGGGATGGGGATCAAGGTCAGATAGTGGTCCATAAGTAGCTTTTGGTCTAGTTGGTCTATGGGAAGCTTGTTGATTTCGAAAGGAATTGGCCCCACACTTTTGGTTTCGGGAAGAATATTCAAGAATGGGATGTTTGTTACATAGAATCCAAGAGTCGACATTGGTATGCACTTAATACCTGTGATGAGAGTAAAATAATGGAGCTGAAGTGGAAGGTTTTGTAGAATTTTATGTTTGGTTGTGTTTTACATCAAATTAAAATTTCTTCATGTGGCATCGATAGGATTTTCAGTCAGAAAAAAAATGCCTTAGAGCCTCATGTCCTGTTATATATGGCTCGGTCCTAGAGGATTGAGGAGCCATGAGGGTAAGGGGTAGGGAAATAATTCTCATAGATGACAGAGGTATAGTGAGAGTATCGATGAGGGTATCGATACAATGTTTGAATATGGTGTTGATGGATCAATATGTTTCTCATTCATCGAGGCATAGTATATAAGATCATCAACTTTGTAGTAAAAAATAATGACTTGATTATCCACTTACATAAGGGAAAATGGGTCAACTAGGTTGATAGTAGCATGTGGAGGTGTAGTGGATGGACTAATATGAGACTCAAGCATCGGTTGGGAAGAAGTAGCATCTCTAATAGAATATTCCTCTGTATAAGCATGATGTTCATGTCACAAGTGAATTTGATGTGAAGGGTTTCTTGGCAATGTAAAACTTCCCTGTCATGAATCTGGGCATATCTATCCAAGTGAGGGTCATCTAAACTATAACCTTCATCATAATATGATGTGGAAGCATCCACCACACAAGATTCAACTATGGTTTCTAGTCAAACCAAGTTCTCTAATGGGGGCTTCGGTGTATGTGACAAGACTATGGGAATCGATCCCTCTTTGGAGGAAACAAGGAAGGAGGTAGTTGGGATAAGATAAGTGAAGAATATCAAAAGAGTTGATTATAAGCATGATCTCAATGGGCTCATTTTTATCCAAGTCCAAGAGGTTGGTATGCATGCACTTGAACAATTCGGGATGACCGGCATTATTGCAAGAAAATCTATAAGATAGTTAAAGCATTAATATTCTTGAAAGGGGCATGATATAATTTGTCCAATGTTGGGAGATTGTATGTCCCTTTTTTTAAAATATCATAGTTCCAAGGATTAGTGTCCCCGAATCTTATAAATGGATCCTTGGTGAGAAAACTTCACACACTCACACGTGGAAAAAATAACAACGTACATACGATGAGTCTAAGGCCGCCCTAGGATAATATTATAAGATAGAGGAAAATTGAAGACCATGAATTTTATGTAGATAGTCCTAGGGGGACAATGATGGGTAACCAAATACACCCCATATGAGGCATTTTTCGATGATCATATCCTTGACAAGTGGTTTGTGTAGATTTTAAGTTATCTATAGAATAACCAAGATCCTTAATAAAATATAATGAGGCCACACACGTGCCAACTCCTTCATCAATGAGAGCATACTTAACCGTAGTGTGACTAATATGAACTGAAATGAAAAGAGGTGGATTGTCTATGTGAAGCAAGAGCTCATCCAGGATCATAAAATCTATAGGAAAACAAATGCAAGAGTGAGAATCTATAGTAATATCGGTATAAATAGAGATTTCTTCACAATGTTGGCAGATGTTTTCCTATGATTCATGCAATGTGGGACTCTACCCTAATGAGGGAGGAAAGGGAATGTTCGTATCAAACATTATTATCATGATATTTTCACGATGGTGAGGAAAAATTTGCATAAGTTCAAAGAAGGGGACTTGGCCAAGAAGTTGGGCAAGTGCTTCAATACGATAACAGTCATGAATGGATTGTGCAAGAGGGTGAGAGTGGTGGGAATCCTTAGAAACATATAAATAAGGAGCATGCATGATTAAGGAGAGCTCTAAAATTGGTATTTTCTTAGTTCTTATGCCATCAGCCTTACAAGTTTGATTTACATAAGGGCCAATGGTGTCTATGGTCATAGAAAAAGATCCAGACACCATTAGCCTTGTAAAATAATTTCCACAAGGGTCGATGGAATCTAAAGAAGGAAAAAAAAATTCTTGAGAATCTTATTTTTGAGATAATGTTGTCCAAAATAACTCTCCTAGCTATCTTGACAACTTACATCCACCTTCTAGCTCTAAATTTTAACACCGTAGGTTACGCGCCCTTTGTTTATTTTCTTAGCATGGTTTTCTTGGATGCGGTTCTTTACGTACCATCTCATAATCTTCATTTGCTTTGCACCTTCCACTTTCCCTTCTTATCCTCTCTATATTCTTTCACTCATGTTGCACAAAATCCATATGCATTCACCTTCCCCTAGCAGCTCATGAACCTTGCGTGCACGCCTTGGACTTGCTTTCCAATATTTGGCTAAGTCCATTACACATTCCCCACACCCTTTTCCTTCCTACTTTCGTGCATCATTATTTCAATGTTTGTGCCCCACTTGCATACTTGTATTCTAAAATTATTTATCCATTTCTTTCACATGTGTTACTTTTCGTGCCCTTCCTCCGATTTCCTTTTGTGCCTTTCTCTTTTCATGTAACTTCACACCTTCTTACGTGTCAGTTACTGTGCCACATGACAACCTGTTAGAATGAGTTTATCATATGTAACCTATAAAATTGTGCCAATAGGGCACCACATCAATGCAACCAACTGAAGCGTGACACATGGTAGAAAATTACAAGATAGTTGACAATGTGGGATGCACTCCAGATCACTCAAGTTCAATTTTTGGAAAAATTAGGCAGGTGAGAAGCTAGAAAATGTCCCTTGTGCCATTAATGCAGGATATGATTACTCCAACCACTATATTTGATTTAGATCTTACCTCCTTTCTTATCCTACATGCCAAATAGTCATGGGAAATGAATTTTAGATTTCTTGGTGGATTTGCAGGCATTCATGTTGTTGGTTGTTGGTGGCTGATTTTTCAAATCAGATTTTACCTCCTCCTCCTCTTCTCTATTTCATTCATTCATAAATGTAAGATCATTTCAAATTGTAAAGGGTTGGATTCTTTCATTTTTATAGGTATTTCCTTACATTTTGATTTACAGACTTTAGATCTGGTCCTTACATATCGATATTGTCCTCATATGCCATTGTAATATATTGTGCATTTCTAGAAGTAATAGAAGCATTTTTGTGCATAATTTCCACTTTAACTTATATTTATTCTTCTTTCTTTCCTTCCCTTACATTGTGTGCTTTGTGTGCCTCCTCATGTCCCTTGCATCAATTTTTCTAATTTTCCATTGAAAATGTTTGTGCAATTGTGTTTTAAATGCACGTGATACATATGTCTAGCCTTCCTTTACACATTTTCCCTTGTTTTCGATCAAAGCTGATCATGTTCATCCCCCTTCTTTTTGGTGTTATCAGATTCTTATTTTTAATCTTTTCTTTATGTATATCTTCATATCCCTAGTCCATTGGCCTTTTACCTTAGGATTTCCATTTCAACATTAGGAGTAGTAGTAGTCAGTAGAAATAGGTAGAGGAACCGGCCTTCTCTCGGAGGTTTGTCTCAAGTGCACAAGGTCCCACAACTTAGAGATAGTCCCATTATTTCCTCAACGAACTAGTTCAACATTATTTGGGATGGGTGTGAGTTTGAGCTCTAATAGCTTCTGGCATGCCCAGTGGGACAAGCATTGAAAGCTTAAATTTCATCAATGCTAAGTTCTCATGTGTGGCTTAGTGATTTCTAGCCTTTAGAGGCTTGTTTCAACACATCTAGTGACTCCCAACACTTAGATCTATTATTTCTAGCAGTCTACATGCCTTTCATGAGAAGATTGCATACTAGATAGAGTACAACAGCTAAAGAGTTATTTGAATACCTCTAACTCTCTCCGAGAAGAACAATTAGTAGAACTACCACATGCACATCTCCATTTTACGTGTTCTAAACACTTTTAACTCCACCTCTCAAGTAGACCTCATGTATAACCTATCATGGAAACTCCTCCACCACCTTTGAGAAACTTTTCCATCTTCATTGGCGAGAATTCCTCTCATTCGAATGCAAAACATGATATGCTAACAAAAATGCTCAAGAGTATTCCATACTTCACCGTTAAAATACAATCACCCCTGTTGAACATATCTCGGATGTAGCTAATGTGTGTTCTTTCTACTTAATCACACATGATGATGTAGCAAAGAAGGCTTCTTGTGGATTCTCTCAAGGGAAAATCACTTGAGTGGTACAAAATTATGAGACTGCATCAATTGCTAGCCTGAGATGAGCTTAGAATGGCTCTTTGTAACTATTTTGAAGAAAAATCATATCACCTGTTCTTAGTGGAGCAAATGACTTCAATAAAATGAGCACCTAATGAGTAAATGGTAGAGTTTAATATCATATTCCAGAAGACTTGGGACTTAATTCCTCAAGTGGAAAGGCCTACAACCCAACATGATTTTCTCTATTATCTAAGGGCTTTGAATAATGACATCTCGGTCATGATTTAATCTATGGGGGTAGAACCTTGTCTATTGCTTATAATATTGCAATAAGGGTAGAGAATAACTTCATGTAGGCAAGAAAGTTAGCCCCTAGACCACCCGTGCTCTTATTCCCGAAGTTCCTCATGCACCCTAGTATTTTGTTGCCCTATTCCTAAGTAGAGCACTCAATCCATTACTTCCACGTCCTACTCTCCCGTGAAATAGAATAAGGATGAAGAAATGAATACTACGATTAGAAAATTTTCCAATAATGTAATATCACTAAAGAAGTAGTAGGCGCAAGCCTTTAGAAATAATTCTAGTCAAGGGTATAACCAAAGCCATCATCCCTTCATAAATAAATACACAAACCAAAGATATGGGCATAACCAACAAAATGATAGATTTCATACCAATGTGCACCTCTTGTTGCAAGTATTTCCTCCTACGCATGCTCTTCAAAGTGCCAGGCGTGAACCAAACACTTTTCCCCATACAAAATAATATGGTGCAAGAATCAAAATGGTGTTTTCATTGTAATATGCCTCATAGTCGAATCTCTACACCAATGTTGCATGTATGTAGGCTTACATGATTCAAGTTGTTTCCATTTGTGTACCTTCCACAAGCGCAAGTGAGCTTGAAAATCAAGAAATTTCGGAAGCTCCTCTTGAAGCCAACCTTATGTTCTTTAGACCGAATACTTCGTGAAATTAATCAAGCTGTAAATCAAACAAATAAACCTGCGTGCACCCATGTTGCTGATGATAACACAAGGTACAAGAAGAGAATTATTGAGTTAGGTGTGCAACCTTCATCTCCTGTCACATAGGTTGATCCTAAAAAACATAAGGATACAACTCATCATCCAAAAATTCATGGCATGAAATTTCCTACGCGCGATTTTTGTGCGAGGCTCCAACACAAGAAGCATCCACCCCTCTATTGGTAGGCCAAGCCTCGTGCCCAACTAAGGTACCTTCCTCTCCACCTATACAATCGAGAAAAGATATCGTTGTGCCTCAAATGCACAAATCAATGGGTCTTCCATTTAACATTGTGGACTATAGGAAAAATATGAATATAAATGTCACACATTGTGGGACACCCTAGCCATTTCATCTAAGCACAACTTGTTACATGAAGCTATGGCGTAGCTCCCAGCGTGCTGATCCAACTATCCAAAAACCCCCATGTTGTTATCAATATCTATCAAGCAGAGGAGAAAAAATTAAGTTTTTCAAAACATCACTCTTCTACATGTCCTTGATCATATGTAAACACCTTGTCCACAATTGTATGATTGACTCAGTCTTTAGTACTTGATTATTCCTAAGAAAATTATTGATGTCTTAGGTCTTAAGTACAACCCTTTATCTAAAGGATTATTACAACTTGATGGCTCAGTTGTTACCACTCTAAGAGTCATCAAGGATATATAGTTAATCCTCCATGCATGTCCAAGCCTCATAATAACTCAAGACATGTAAATCATTGACCTACCTCCTTTATTTGCCTTGTGTTTATCAAGATATTTTTTGCTAAAGTGGGTGGTTACTTTCCTTATAATTGGTCCCATATGTTACTAAAGACAAATTTTGGTACCTATTTTACCATAGAAGTTGAGCCAATATTTTCCTTTAATGTTGAGTCATATGGCCCATCCCCTCTTTAAGCCAATTTCTGATCTAGGAAAACTAAGAACAAGTTTCAGCTTTTTTAAGAGAAACCTATTCTTCCCCCTCTTGTACTTGAATTAGGGCTACATGAGTGGGCGAAAGGCACAAAAATTGATCCATATGCTAAAGAGCTTAAAGCCCTTGAAACAGGGCTTGGTACTTATTGCATCTTTGAAGAGGAAACTATGTTGACGTGCGCGCTCAAGCAAAGTGAAGAAAAATATGTCTTATAGAAGCTATAATTTGATGGATCCAGAAGCAAAAATGGCACAAGCACAAGTGTTTTTCTCATTTCTCCCAAGGATGTGAAATTCTTCTTTATGCACTGGTTTCAATTTGTATGCTCCAACAACATAGTAGAATATGAAGCATTAGTGCATGGCCTTATTATTGTTGAAAAAAGATAGATTAAGGCATTGCAAATATTTGGGACACATAATTGGTCATTAACCAAATCACAAATAAGTGCACAAAAAATAATAATCTTATAAAATCTTATAAACATAGATTTTGAGACCTCCTTGAGAGCTTTGATGCTCTGAATCTGTAGGTGGTGCCAAGAAAAATGAAAAAGAATTTGATTAGATGGTTGCACTAGGTTTGTAGTTTTCACCTATTGAGGAATTTTTCAAAGGAAACACGCAACATGTCAAAATGGTGATCTAGCCATCTATTCCAGAAAATAATACCAGCTGACAAGTGTTTGATAGTGATGCATAGACCATCTAGTTGATTCAAAATGAATTTGTGATCTCTTCAAATATGCAAGTGACTTGCATGCACAACTGACTATGGTGACCATGTGATTCAACTCAAGACAAATAAGTTTCCTAAAGGGTTGGTCACATTAGAGAAAAAAATTAGCCCTAATGATGAGTTCAAGGGTGAAGAAAAGCATATACACCTGTGTGCAAGAATACTCCTCCTCAGTCATTATTGTATGCGACGAGGAATTTCTCTTGAGTAAATCTTACGCACGTGATGAAAAGTAGGCCTTTATCTCTATGTGTCAGAAATACAGTGATATCTTCTCAGGGAGTATGAAGACCTCAAAGGATTTGATCTAAGTGTTTCTCAACACTCCATTGACCTTGATCCGAATATCAAGCCCATCAAACAAAAATAGAGGCCAATTAATCCAAGGATAGATCTCCTCATGAGAAAAAAATTGTCCAAACTCATCGAGGTGAAGATAATATTCCCCATTATGTACTCTACTTGGGTCGTGAATCTTATTCTAGTGCACAAGAAAAATGGTGAAATTAGACTCTACATTGATTTCAAAGATTTAAACAAGCATCCTTAAAGGATCACTATCCCTTTCCTTCTATGGAGCATATATGTTGCTATATAGCTAGAGCGCAAAGATTTTCTATGTTGGATGGGTATTTTAGCTTCAACCATATATTATGGTCAAGGAAGAGGATCGATTCAAACCAAAATTTACAACCAAGTGGGGTACTTAAGCATATCATAAGATGCCCTTTGGTCTGCATCAAATGCGGGCTTCGGCGTGCTTTGGGCATTGCCTTCAAAGGATATATTAATGAGTTCATATTGGTTTACCTAGATGACATAATTGTATTCTCAAAGCAGAATGCGGATCACATAACACAACCTGGAAAAAGTATTTAAGAGATGCAGCATATTTGGGGTATCCTTTAACCCTAAGAATTGCAACTTTTTATGGCACAGGGTAATATTTTAGGCCATGTGGTCTCTAAGTATGGAATCACGATTGATCCTGAGCACATTTCTATCATCCTTGCTCTCTCCTTTCCAACACACAAGAAAGACTTGTATTTCCTAGGAGAATAAATTTTTTAAGGTGCTTCATCCCTAACTTTACAGGACTCGTAAGGTCCATCACCCTCATGCTAAAAAAGGACATAGTTTCTAAATGGATAGCGAGGGAAAGAAAATCTTCAACAAGATCAAGCAAGAAATTACTTGCACGCCAACACTCATCAACCTAGAATATTCCAAGGATTTCATCCTTTATGATTATAGAGCTAATGCAAGTGTTGATGTTGTCTTAACACTAGAAAATGAACAAATATTGGAGTATCCAGTGGCCTTCTTTAGCCAAATACTAAAGTATTATAAGTTGAAATAAAGTCACACAAAGAAACAAGTCTATGCCATCATGTGCGTGCTTAAGAAGTTAAAAAGTATGCTCACCATGAATCATATCAATGTGTTAGTTTCGCACTCAAGTGGGAGAGACTTCATCATGGGAGTAGAGATCGAAAAAAGAGAAATATGGGTGACCAAAATCATGGAGTATGATGTGACTATAAAAGCTAAAAAGTTGGTAAGAGGTAATGCTCTCTACAAATATCTTGTTGATGATGCACATAATGAAATTGAGACTTCATTATTTCGTATGAAGATCTCCATGCATAGAACCTAAAAAGGTGTAGATCGATGCGCATGCAAGCTAGATGAAGGATATGTCACATACCTTTCCCCTGGCACATATTGGTTTAAACAAAGCAAATAGATGACATCGAGGCTTTAATTTATTCCATATGCATTTATCGATGGCATTCTCTTCAAAAAAAAATATTGATGGCATGTTATTTAGGTGTATTGATGACATGTAAATTGACAAAGTGTTAGTAGAACTTCTGAGGACTCTTTGGTGGACACTTCTCTTCCAAGGTGACAAGTAATGAAGATCATCAAGGCAAGATAATTCTTACCTACCCTATTCACAAATGCATATATGTGGATCATGAAATGAAAATAATGCACTTTCTTTGTAGGAAAGAATAAATTGGCAACACTTTCCATCCAACCAATCCAGCCAGATCATCCTTTTACACAATGGGGTCTCAACTTCATAAGTACAATCAATCCTCCTTCAAGTGCTCGACACAAGTGGGTGTTGACAGCTACAAACTACTTCACTAGATAGAAATAATTTGTTTCACTTAAGGAATCAACTAAGTCAGTCATTCTTTACTTTCTCAAGGGTATTGTAACTAGGTTTGGCATTCCTCATACCATTATCTCTGATAATGCAAACGAATTCCTTAGTAATAGAATTTCTTATTGGGTGCTAGGCCTTGGCATTTACTTGAATACCTCTTCCAAATACTACCCTCATGGAAATGGCATAGTAGAGTCAACAAACAAGAACCTAATCAGAATCATGAAGTGGACAATAAATATCAACGAGAGACATTGGCACACTAAGGTATCACGTGTGCTCTCAAGACAAAATCATGATGAAGAAGACAATAGGAACTTCACAATATAAACTTGTTTATGGAAAGGAAGCTCGACTTCCTTTATCTCTTGAGTTTCCTTCATTAGAGCTTGCCCAACAACTAGAGTTTGAAGGCACAGACCAAAGAGAAATCAAAATGGTAGAGCTGGTTAAACTTGAAGAATTAAGGAACTCTTCCATGATCAAGCTAGAACATCATCAATAATCAACAAAGAAGTGGTTTAACAAAAATACTAGTCCTCAAGCTTTCAAAGTTGGTGACTTAGTCTTAAAATGGGATGTTGACAGAGCCAAACTAGGGCATCATTCAAAGTTTGATGCACTTTAGAGTGGCCCATACATCATCAATTTGTGTAAGGAGGCTAACTCTTTCAAGTTGTCTCATCTTGATGGAGGTGCACTTTGTCAATCCTAGTTAATGGGATTTATCTCAAACCCTTCCATTAAGTCTTCTACATTATTATATATTAGTGTATTTTCAATTCCTCCAAGTGTGTTACAAGCACATTATTTTTTGTGTACATAGTTCTTCCTTCTCACGTGCTCCTTGCGTGCATTCTTCTTTTACTTCCCATATGCCAAGTATCTTCTAGCAGTTTCAATAGGTTTACAGGATTCAAAATAGAGCTCAAAATGTTTCAAGTGACTTTGAGGGAGTAGTTCTTCTAAGTTCCAGATCAGAATTTCATACTTTTAAGATGACTCTATGCCCAATGGATGCTTCTTAAGGCTACTAATCTCTTTTATCTAGAAGAAGATGGCCTCAAAATTCACCAAAATTCTATATAAAATAACTCTCCTAGTTATCTTTACAACTTACATCCACCTTTTGGCTCTAATTTTCAACATTACAAGTCAGTGCGCCCTCTGGTTTCTTACTTAGCATGATTTTCTTAGTTGTAGTTCCTCGCACACCATCTCATGCTCTCTGTTTACTTTAGGCCTTCCACTTTTCCCTGCTTAACCTCTCAATATTATTTCACTCTCTTGTATGCACTCCCTATGTATTCACCTTCCCCAATGACTCATGCACCCTAAGCATGTGCCTTAGACTTGCTTTCCAATATTTGGTTAGATCCTTTACACATTCCCGTGCCCCTTTCCATCCTATTGTCGTGCATCATTATTTTGATATTTGTACCCCACTTGCATAGTTTTCTTCTATAACTATGTATCCATTTCTTACATGCACATTACTTTTCATGACTTTCCTGTACTTTCCTTCCATGCCTCTCCCTTTCATGCACAAATTTGTGCCTTCTTCCACTCCATTTACTATGCCATATGGAATCCTATCAAAATAAGTGTATCACACGTATCCTATCAAAGCATGTCAATAGGAAACCGCATCCTTGCAACCAACTCGAAGTGTGACACATGGTATAAAATGAAAAGATAACTAACGATGTGGGCTGCACTCCAAATCACTCAAGTTCAAATTTCGATGGGATTAGGTAAGTGAGAAGATGGAAAATGCCCTCATGTCATTAATGTAGTATTTGATTACTCCAACCACCATATTTGATTCGAGATATTTCCTCCTTCCTTATCCTACATTCCAAATAGTCATGGGGAAGTACATTTTAAATTTGTAGGCATTCATTGTTGGTTTTCTTGGTGGTTGAGTTTTCAAATAAAATTTTCCATCCTTTTCCTTCTCTTCTCTATTCCATTCATCTATAAATGTAAGAGAATTTCTCATTGTTAAGGGTTGGATTATTTCAGTTTGTATAGGAATTTCCTTTCATTTTGAGTTACAGACCTTTAGATTTGGTCCTTGCATGTGGATATCAGCCTCATATACCATTGTAATAGATTGTGCATTTCTAGAAATAATAGAAGCAATGTTTTTGGCTAGTTTCTACCTTAATTTTTTTATTCTTTCTTTCCTTCACTTACATTGTGTTCTTGTTGTTGTCTTCTCACGTCCCTTGCATCTCCTTTTCTAATTGTGCCTATTGAAAATGACTATGCAGCTGTGTTCTATTCTATGTTATGCATTTCTAGCCTTCCTCTACACATTTTCCCTCATTTTCACTCAAAGATGATCATGTTCATCCCCCTTCTTTTTGGTGTTATCACCTTCTTTATTTTATTTTTCCCTTTCTACATATCCTTTTATCCTTGGTCCTTTGGCATTTTTAGCTTAGGATTTCCATTTTAGCATTAGGAGTAGTAGTAACAGTAGAAATAGGTAGAGGAACCAGCCTTCTCTGGAGGTCTGTCTCAAGCGCGCAAGGTCCCACAACTTGGAGATAGTCCCATTGTTTCCTCAATGACCTAGTTGAACTTGATGCGGGATGGGTGCAAATTTTAGTTCTAACTTGAAGAAGAGGGATATATGACCCTATGAGTCCGAGGATGGAATGCTACAAGATATTCGGAGTTCTACATAAGCTATGACATATTTTACATCATTAATTACAACCATATTTTCAAGAGGATAATCTGTGTCAACTACGTTGGTCGTATAATTTTCTTTCTTCTTAGAAATTTCAGCAACATTATGATTAGGCATGGGATTATAGAAGATATGTAGTTTCTCATTAGCTTGGTTGATAGCTTCATGATGATCCTTGTGTTAAGTCATATCACGCAGAATTTGACATCCTCTCTCAAACACTATCACATGATGGCATCATAGTCAAATTAGGTACCTAGGAAGAAGTTGAAGGTAACCATTCATAGTGTATGACCATTTTCATGGGAGTAACCCCAATTAGCATGTCACCAATAGAACTTAATTTCAACATGTTAATAAGGAATAATTCAATAAGGATCAAATATTATGGTAAATGGCTTAGGTAAATGATGTTTCAACTCTTCCTTACTCAATGGTTGATGATAGTTAGGATGAATTTGTTGTTATTGGGTTGTTGATCAATATTAAAAATAGTCCTATTGAAGAAGTGACAAGAGGAAGAGTATCATAAACTCCATCATCTTTTGCATTTTTTCTCTTAGAACATTGAAGGATTTGGACTTTCTTGTTAGTTTGTGTCTTAGGAGGAGCTTTCTCAAATTACCTCATGAGATAATCTTGCCTTTTGGCTTATTTAAAGGCCTCTTCTAAGGAAGTGGGAGAAAAGGACCTCAATTTCTATTGATGGTGATGTTCAAGATATCGTAAGAAAATCTAAAGAGGTTATCATTAGGCATGTTATGTTCTTATCATGTGGATAGGTTCTTTTAATGCTTGATGAAATCTTGTGTTACTTGAGTCTTCATTTTCAGATTATTAGAAATTGATGAAAGCATTGATTGACTAAAATTTCCTTGTTCTACTCGATTAGTGAACTAGTACTAAAGAAAATAAAGTAACTCAAAATATGTGAGGGTTTAAGGACCTCGAGATGATATAATGACATGGATGGGAAAAATGGTGGATCCTTCTCCACAATGAGCTAAGTGACCTGCAAATCAAGATAACTCAATAGAAAAAGATTGGATTAGTAGATAGGATGGGAGGGTTTCTTGAAAATGTCAGTCTCGAGAAGTAAGAACTTCCTAGGATGGATGTTAACCCTCGTATTTGATAAAGATAGATAAAATAAATGAATATGGATCTGATATAAATGCAGAATATGCAAAGTAAAACATAGAATGAGATGATGGATGTAACATAAGAGTAGATCGATATAAATGAACATAAAATAAATCAATCTAGGTGGTTCAATGGTGACTTGAGACTTTAGAGGACCAATTGATGGATATTGGTGGCGGTGAACCAAAAAAATGATGTAAAATACAGATCTTGTTGTCGTACAAATGTGCAACAGGGAAATCGATAATTTTTAAGCATGACAACGATACCCCTGTACCAAAATTTTCATGTTTTATCATTTCTAGGCACCCCAGATTTACCCATTCAGTTTTGATGACCTCCCACTTGATGTTAAAAATCCCCTAGGTGAATTAGGAAATTCAATTCAACCCCCTGGTGATTTTATGAGTTCTTGAAAAATGCTATCTCTAGGCAGTGTTGGGAAGGGCTATCACTGGCCTTCCTAGGACTGGAGAAACCTTCAAGAATAATGGAGGAGACAAATCTAACATGGAGGTGAATTAAATTCCTAGAAATATGATGGAATTGATTTTGGAATATTTAGGGAATATTTGGAGAGTTTGGAGTAGTTTCACCAAAATTAGGGTTCATAGGCCTAGGTTGAGCTTCCAAAGGTGATTTTAGGATCTCCAGATGGATTTAGGATAGAAAAAAACATATTTGAAAAGGGAATTAAAATATCTACAAGATGGTGAAATTATATTTTACAAGCACTTTGGTGTAATGGTTTTATGTGATTTTTCTCATGCACATGTGTGAGTACCAGATTAAAAAAATCCTATTTTTAAGGGATCAAATGGATGAATAAAGACCTAATATTCCAAAAATTGGATTCAAAAGGCCATTTCCAGTAATATCATATAAAATTTCGTCAAAACAGTCCATTAGGAGCTTAAGATATTGTCGTCGCAAATTGTCCTCAAGGTTTGGGAGTTAGTCAAATTTTCAGCTCTAGGAGCATGGCGAGATTTTTTGTCCCTGATGTCCCTCAAGGTTAGAACATCAAGTTTATGAAAATTATCCCAACCCCCTAAAATCCCTCTAAACCCACATATGACCTTCAAGATCTCCCGGTTCATCCCCAAGTGCTTGGAGGAGCTCAAAGCCTCAACCATCCAATCACCGCCACGTGTCGTCACCAGGAGCATTGTGGAATTTAATGTCCCTCACGTACCTCACATGTCAGGGAAATCAAACCTTTAAAAATTCTCCCAGCCCCTAAGGATGACTTCTGGTCACCCATATGACCAGCTTCTAGCCCTTTATGTTTTAAAGCTAATTTTTTAGCTTTCATTCCCTGTCGTTGGATCTCTGCCACGTGTCGTCACCTTGCTCATCATGGAATTTGATGTCCCTCATAGGTCAGGGACATAAAACCTTGAAAAATTCACCCATCTCCCTTCTCAGCTAAATTTTAAAATTTTAAATACTCACTTGCTTCCCGCTTCTAACATCTAACTCCTCTATGCACATGCTCTATAACTCCCTCTACAACTTCTCACCACCACTCCACCATTTCCAAAGCTCAAACCAGATTCTCTACGAAAGGAACTCCTATACTCCATGATAATATGTAGGTATCAGAATAAATATTGACTAAACCAAGAAGAAAAATGAAGAACGAAGAAGAAAAAGTGGAAATCCCCATTGCCGTGAAATCAAATTTTGAAGAAATATTGCAAACAGATGCACGGATTGATGAACCATATTTTGTTGTTAATTAATCTATCAAAAAAAAAAAAAAACATGCCTTCAAACCCTCCTCTCATACCATTAAACATTCACAGTGAAGAAATCTTCTTTTCGCCCAACAGAGAAAGAAGCTAGATTTCCTATCAAACCGGTTGTCAGATTGAGATGAGATTTCACCGAAAGCATAAGAAGAAAACAACCATATCAAAAATTTAATTTTTCCATAGACGGAGAGAAAAGTAGACCTGCAATTTTTGAGGTCCATTAATGGCCGCCATGTCCAGAAGCACTGTCAGTCAAAATTTTAAAACTTTAAAATCTCCCAAACTATTGAGCGGATATGTCCAAGATTTTAGAGGGGTGATATTGAGGAAAGAACCATATCGAGAAAAAAAAAAAAAAAAATTGTAGTAATCTGACCATTGAAGGTTCACTTTCAAAAAATAGCAAGTCTTCTACATAGAGGACTTCCATTTTAAGAAAGTCGTCAATTAAAGAAACTGCGAAAGAGGCATTAAACACAAAATATGTATTGCAAGGAGAGATCACCGAAATGGTCATCTTGGTCCAAAATTGACACTTACTAAAAATAGTAAGTGGTCCCACGAGCACCTGCCAAAAATAGAAAATTGATCCAAAAGGTGAGAGGAATGCAAGGAGATAGGGAAATCGAGTTGCAACATCTAGTTGAGGTTCGAGGTAGCTGATTTTTCATACTTACTAAAAATAGTAAGTTTTTTTCTGAAGAAATCATGAAGCATAAATGGACAGGGTAGAATCGGCGTAGCCTTTCACTTCTAAGTAAGAGATAGAAAAAAGTGCAGTCTTTATCATCATACTATGCAGAGTAGGTGACAGTGAGGATGTCAATAGTGTCTTTCAACACTCATTTCATGCTTTGGTTGGTATGTGGGAGGTGGAATTCACAATCGACACCATTAGATCATTCATAAGATGTTTCATCAAGATCATGCTCGAATCGCCAAGCGGTAGAGGGCAGCATTCAAGGGAGTCAGGACAAGATTTTTTCAGAGTGGATTTCCATGAGTGATGCCCATGGTCACTAAATGAGTCATGCGACAATGTATTTAAACATGGTGTTCACACATCATCCAAAGGAAGTTCTTCAGCATGCACAAGAGTTTGGAGATTCAGAGTTCATCACATTGGAGTGTTTCATCGATTCATCTGGAGGTATCAACAGGCTTTATCGAGAGGATGAATATATCATCATCAACATCATCTTTTCTCTTTCCTCTCTCTCTCTCTCTCTCTCTCTCTCTCTCTCTCTCTCTCTCTCTCTCTCTCTCCTCTCATCCCCCAACTTCCTCTCTCCTCAATGTTCTAATTTTTTGTTGGGGGTTACACTTTTTCAATGTAATAAGTCACCCTTAAGTTATAAAAGGGGACTTAATGTTCTCATAAGAATATGAAAAGTGGAAAAGAGAATTCCAAATCACTATAAATTGTAATGAGCTCCTCATTCCAAAGGGTTCTAATTCTGAAATTCTTCTAGTTGGTTGTATTCTTGTAAGTTCATGAGAGATATTTTCTCACTTGTGAGTGAAAATAGTTAGCCACTTTTCCCCTATTCTTAATGTCTTCCATTCTCATACTATGTACAATTTCTACTTGAGCATCAATACAAGAAGAAGGAGTTTTGAGCCTTTTTTTGACTAAGGGGTTTACTAATACTTTGTGTTCATTAAATTCTTATTGGTCTTGTTATTTTTGCAATATTGTTTCTTCCTAATTTTAGTGCATGTGATGAAATTTCTAACTAGTGTGTGTAGGAATATGATTTTCTACCTACAACATTAGTTCTCTTACCTATTTTCTCACTCCCCTTTCCCAGACTTCAGACAAAGTCTTCCCTAGCAAGAGATTGCTAGCTTTGCCACAAGGTTAGTGGAGTGCCCTTGTTGGATCCCCAACCACAAGGCCACTAGGAAAATCCACCTTTACTCACACATGCATATACGGCAGCTACATCGGTTAAGTAGAGGGACTTAGATTCTCAGAGCGTTGGAAAGAAATCCACAAATTTTTTCACCCAAAAATTTTCGCCAACAAATCTGTATGATTTGATGGAAGATCTAAAGTCAGGGCAACACTTGAAATGATAAAAAGAACCTATAGAAGGTATGAAACGGTAGGAAATAGAAATGGTGCAAGAAAATTTAGAGATCTAGAGGTAAATGCTGAAAAATGGATCTAGGTCAACAACGACTAGGTTGGGTTGGCGATGACTAGGGGCTAATAGAATGGATATGAAATGAAAAAGGGATGAAATGACTAGATCCTGGGAAATGGATGCATGCATAAATAAAAAATAGATGGTTATGGATCCGAATGACATAGAAATTGATGTAGTAGAGGTTGGGTTGATGGTAACGACTGTGAGGATGATGGAAACTAAAGCTAAGCTAGACTTGGAAAAAAATGGGTGGGCTAAGATGAAGACCTACAGACAAACGAGAGAGATTTGAGAAGGCAAGGACTGGGTTCACGATGATAGTTGAACATGCACGAGATGTTAGTGACTGATATAGATGATAATATGAAAATAAAAAACATGTATGCAAAGATGAAAAAGATCTCCCTAAAACTCCAAAATGGAAGCACAAGATATCCAATAGCATTCCAAGATGGTTGTGGTAGCTATAAAGGAACTCAAGAATGAAAGCAAGATCACAAGAAAGCTAGGGTCTCTAATGTTGCATCCATGAAAAAAAGAAGGGGTAAAGGCATTTTTATAGGTCGCACAAAGTGACTTGGGTAAGTCGCTGGAAACTATAGAGATATGTTCATTTAAAAGGTGGAAGGATGTTCAACTCGAGGCATTAAGCCCGTAGGAAGTGAGATAAGGGTTTGGATGAATATAGACACGCTGGGGTTGCTTATGAAAGATAAATGGGTAGGTGGGATATGTAAAGGAGTAAATAGAGGCCATGAATGGGTAAACACATTAAATGATAGCTAGGGATAGCAAATTGAGACA